>OZ010631.1:9266260-9863760 GCA_963932165.1 Pimpla rufipes | reverse complement strand
AAATAATAACACACATGCAATATCCCTTGTAAAAAAATACACAATAAAAAATTTCCTTTAAAAAATAATTAAAAGAGTAGCGATACTTTGCAAAAAAAATGCACAATAAAAAATTTCCTTCAAAAAATAATAAAACAAATGCAATATATTAGCCAAGTAAAATTTACCAAGAGTAGATAATCAGTGGATGATTCGGTATAAAGAACTTGGCATGCCAGAGACACATCCAGTTTTTAATGACACACCAGTCATATTGGCATGCCAAGTTTTTTATACCGTATCATCCACTGATGATCTACTCATAATAAATTTTACTTGGCTAATATATTGCATTTGTTTTACTATTTTTTAAACTAAATTTTTTATTGTGTATTTTTTACAAAGGATATTGCATTTGTGTTATTATTTTTTAAAGGATTTTTTTTGCGAGAGATGGGTACTCTTTTAATACTTGGCGTACAATTTTTGATTTGAAGAAATATTATATACATTTATTGTACCGTCGTTTAGATTGCCTTGTGTCAATTAACTTATATCGTTATTTGTTTAAATGAGTAAGTGCTGTATGTTATTTATAACTTTACAGAAATATTTCGTTTAGTTCGTGTTAATTAATTTACTATGTTAATTCTTTAAGTATCTGAGTGTGCTACATTATGTATTATTATTTATTATCAGTATTGTTTACTTTTATTGTACTGCTCAAATTACGATGTGCTAATTATCTGACTTCGTTATTTGTTCAAACGAGATAGTGCTGTATGTTATTCATTATTTTACAGAACACTTTTGATTAGTTCGAATTAATTACATTTTTTCGTGATTTGTTAAAATAAGTGTACAGCACTGTAGTGTTATTTTCCAAGTTCTTGAAACATTTAATGCAACAAACACCACAAGCTAAAGCCTGTGGTTCTCCCCCTTATTTTTTAATGCGCGCCAGGCGCTTTCGCGCCGGGGAAAATCCACGATGTTGATCGGCCAAGCTGCTGTTTGCCTGACTAGCCGCAGCCTTAGGTTTGGCAGAGTGGCTGGAATCTGCCACCGGACTCGGGAGTCAAAATAAATGACGAAAATCAAATATAATTAGCGGGAGTCTCACAAGTTATTTATTGCCGGGTTAATGATAGAAAAACAATAAAGGTCTGATTGCCAAATTCAATAAACGACGTCCCGTGTTAACAATCCGTGGGCCTCGATCCGCCCGCGAGTTACCGCACGCCACGGCTCTCGCCACTTATACACACAAACTAGCACTCTAGAGAGCGGGACGAAAAATGAAAATATGAATTTCAATTAACAAAAGAACCCGTAAGGGAAAATCACGCATCGCAACGCGGTCATCCCGTCTCTCTCTCACACACACACAGCACACGTCGCGGAGAACGGACGTCACACTCGAAATTTCCAACAATCGATGTACAATCCCAGTAAACACGTTTCTGAACAGCAATGTAATCTGGAAGTTACATGTGATTGTTACATGTGACAGTAACATGTTACCCTCGTGATATGTCGAGGATATGTAACATAGGAGTAACTTGTGATGTTGCATTTGTTATGTACAGGTAATGTTACCGTTATGTGACATATTTTCGTTGCAGTTGCATAACAAAAGTTATGAAACCGCAACGCAATGTGTAAGTAACAATTGGGACATCACTTTCGTGACAGGAACGCAATGTTGTAGTGATGTAACGTGGCAACATAACAAGTATGTTGCAAAAAGTATGTAACATGTATGTAACGACTGTAATGTAACTGCAACAATAGCCCGGTCATGTTACAGTTACGTAATGTGGTAACATTGCTAGAACGTTGCACAAATATGTAACGTTTACGTAACATGCATAACACAGTGGTTATGTAGCATTCACAACACACATCTTATATAACTATTATATATCGTAGTTCCGTTACAGTCATGTAACAAATGTGTTATTGTTACGTAACATGTGTATAACGATGTGATGTCCGCTAGATGGCCTACGACTCGAACGTTTCTCGCAAGCGATTCGTGTCGCTAACGTATATAAGTCAGCGCAACGGTGCACCTTCATATACGCACTGGAGTGATACTCTTCGGAGGTGTCAACCGGTTGGCATGATTTGCCTAAAGCTTGTTCTACTTTTAATAGTAAACGCAAATTTTTTTAATTCCCAAGGGTAGCGATTTAGCAACCCTTGACGTTCTTTTGTGGACTTTCAGTCCACAAAAGAAAAGTCAATGTATTGTCAATATGACTACATTTTGGCAATATAAGTGAACAGTAACGCAGCTGTTTAATTCATGTCACATAGCACATGTTACATAGCACAACTTACATAACACGATAACTTTACTGAGTGGGAAATAATAACTTACATGTAACTTAGAGACAACGTTACATGTATCTTTTGGTTAAATTGCTGTTACGTTGCGGTTACATCGTGCAACACATTAGCAACGTTACGAGGTCGCAACGATTATGTAACACAGGTTATATAACATATAAATGTTACTTGTTACATATCAATTACATAACGCAACGTATGGGCAACATAACTCAATTGTAACAGTTACGTAACGCATGTTATATAACATGGTAACATTGCTGAGTGGGAAATAGTAAGTTACACGTAAGTCACATGCAAGTTACACGTGGTGTTATTTGTTACATTAGGTTACATAGCCGTTACATTGCCGTAACATTACCGTGTTTACTGGGATAATACGCGCCACTCACATACTCTCCGCGGTAAAATACGGCCGCTCAGTCCGCCGCGTAAGAATTAAACCACGAGCCACACGCACACTGCGCACCGGTCCGTCCCCGCGCGCAACAAATAAGACGACACAAAATTAACAATACAAAACGAAAATGGCAAATTTCCCGAGTCCTTCCCGACATTCCCGCGAGGTTAATCTTAGAGATTGAACGGTCGCTTTCCCGGGTTGACTCGCGACGCGCCCAGAAGTGGAAAGCGGAAAATGCCCGCGCGTAAAACAATTCGACAAAATATATCGCGTCGCGCAATTCCCGCACGCGCTAACGCCCGTACCAAACCCGGGAGAACCGCCGCCCCGACCGAGACGATATGCACGAGTGAAATAATTAATAAATTAGAAAATTATATCAAAGAAAACGCGGCCAAGCTACGAAGCTCACCTCGCACCTCTGCCGGACTTTCCGTACCCGTTATTCCGCGGGACTTCGCTCACGCGATATCTACCGCTCGTCCCTCGCCTCGAAATCCGGGTCGATGTCCGACAGCTCGCCAAAGTCCACGCGACTCGTCGGTTCCTCGGAAAATGCGCCGAGATGTGTCGCTCGCGGAGACACGAGGCCTTTAATCCCCTCCCCATGCTAATGACCGGACGGCGGTCAGGCGGCCAACCCTGATCCCCCCACAACTCGGTCGATGGCTGGGCGCAGCTCATCGATCGCGCTATCGATGGCACCCTTGGCGCGCGCGATATGAATTTCGTCGAGTCTCGGCGTACAGCGGCGGGAGGGGCGTCGAGAGCCTCGGCTGCGTAGATAATATTTCTCGGCGACGACGACGTTGCTGTGTGTCGTGGAGAGCGGGAGGTTCGATGCGACGTCGGCGATTCCTGCGACGATCGGGCGTGTCCTTGAGGCGCAACTTCGCTCGTCGCTTGGCGAACATAATTGTCGAAAAATATAAAATAATAAAAGAAAAATTAGGAAATATGACGGAGATTTAATTCGCCCCTACGGATCTGTCGGGGTCGACGAGCCGCGCGGACCAGGGCCGAGCTTAAATTTCGACGCGACATTTTCCCGCGTTACAGCACATAACACATGACAGACTGTATTGGCCAGGTTTTCCGCAGTTTCCCTGAGCCCTTGTGCAAATGCAATACAGTATTTTGATAGGACAGAGTGGCTACGGCTAACCCTCTGGTGGGAATTCTGTCTGAGATGAAATGAATAAAAATAAATAAAGGATCCGCCAAATCGTAACGAAGGTATAACATAGAATTGAACAGAGATGAATAAAAATAAATTAGATAATGTAATTTATTCTTTTAGTCACCACCAGATCCCACCACTAAAAATTCGATTCATATGAACTAATCATATTATTATTTTTAGAAAATTGATGTATGAATGTGAACGAATAAATATCAGTATTTCGTGAGCTGAGAAAATTGTGAACATTTATCATTCTTTATCAGACATTAATGACAGTATATTATGGCTCGCCAAGTAATAAAAACTTATTTTGTTATTATTATATTATATCGAGTAACGAGAATTTTCAATACTCCTTACTCGTTACATTTTTATCGAGTAACGAAAAGAAATTCGGTACTCGTTACATTTTTATCGAGTAACGAAAAGAAATTCGATACTCGTTACATTTTTATCGAGTAATGAAAAGAAATTCGATACACGTTACATTTTTATCGAGTAACGAAAAGAAATTCAATATTCGTTACATTTGTATCGAGTAACGAAAAGAAATTCAATATTCGTTACATTTGTATCGAGTAACAAAATAAATTTAGTTACTCGTTACGTTCGTATCGAGTAACGAAAAGAAATTCGATACTCGGTACATTTGTATCCAGTAACGAAATAAATTTAGTTACTTGTTACAATTGTATCGAATAACTGTATCGATACTCCCCGAGTAAAAAAAAACAAGTTCATCCCGGATCCATGCGGGATTCGCGAGATGTACGTGAAAAAGTCCCGCCAATAAGACAATCCTCGACTTTTCGCGTACTTCGAGTTTCACGCGAAAAGTACGTGTAAAGTTCGTGAGAAGTCCATATTTGAAATGTTTGTGTATAAAGTTCGGGTCGAGAAATACCGGATATGTACGTGAAAAGTCCATATTTGAAATTTTCGCGTATAAAATCCGTGCCGAAAAGTACAGGATATGTACGTGAAAAGTCCATATTTGTCTTTTTTCCGTACAAAATCCGTGACGAAAAGTACAGGAGATCTACGTGAAAAGTCCATATTTGCCTTTTTTGCTTCCTCATAGAGGAAGCTTTGTTTTCATGAAAACATTTTTTTTCGAGATTTTCATGCCAGTATGCTTAAAATCACCTAAAACGTCGAGAAAAGTGGTTTAGAAAAAATGTCCGTGTGTGTGTGCGTGCGTGCGTGCGTGTGTGTGTTCTGGGCTTCGAAAATTCAATCGTCTCTCACTCAGTAACCGTTTGAGCGATCTGGCTCAAATTTGCCACACAAGTAGAGTAGTTGCCTCTCTTTGAATAGCGCGATTTTTGACAAAACATATATAGTCATTAAGATTTTATGTGGTTTTTAATTTGTTGAAAAAAGGGCGTGGTCGCCCTAACTTTCGTAAAAATTCGACGATTTGGCTAAATAGTTCTTTATAACTAAAGATACGTTCAATGTTGTATGGTATTGAATTTCGACGAAATCGGTAAAGCGGTTCGGATTTTACTGAATTTTGAATTTTTCGAAAAAAATAAATTTTGCTCTAAATCACATCGAATCTTAACAAAGGAAACGAAATGTTCCACAGTTGAAAAACAACATACAGCCCTGCTACGTGCGAAATTTGGTGATGATCGGTAAAGTCGTTCGGATTTTACACCATTATGAATTTTTCACAAAATTTAGATTTTCGCGATAACTTCCGCAAAAGTTAAGAAAGTTAAACAAAACTTTGTATCTAATGAAAATTAGATGTAACGGTGTTTGTGACGGAGTTTTCTTTTGTTCAAATAAAAAAAAGTTACAAAGTAGAACTTTGCACATTGCTTTCACATTAATTTTCGTTTTTCACAAAGCTTCCTCTATGAGGAAGCCAAAATATTAAATAAACAAGCTTCTTCATAGAGGTGGCTTTGTGAAAAACGAAAATTAATGAGGAAGCAATGTGCAAAGTTCTACTTTGTAACTTTTTTCCGTACAAAGTCCGTGCCGAAAAGTACAGGAGATGTACGTTAAAAGTCCATATTTGCCTTTTTTCCGTACAAAATCCGTGACGAAAAGTACAGGATACGTACGTAAAAAGTCCATATTTGACATTTTTGCGTACAAAGTCCGTGACGAAAAGTACAGGATACGTACGTAAAAAGTCCATATTTGATATTTTTGCGTATAAAGTGCGAGACGAAAAGTACAGGATACGTACGTGAAAAGTCCATATTTGACATTTTTGCGTACAAAGTCCGTGCCGACAAGTACAGGAGAAGTACGTGAAAAGTCAATGTTTTATATTTTTGCATACAACGTCCATGCCGACAAGTACATGAGATGTACGCGAAAAGTGCATATTTGAAATGTTTGCATAAAAATGTTGTGCCGAAAAGTACAAGGCTCAGTGAAATAAAAACTCAGTTATACATCGGTTACACAGTTTCCCAGCGTAATCAGTATGTTTTATTGAATAACATAAAACAGGCTTACACAAGAACCGCACATAATACATCGTTATAGCACCCTCTATCATATTGCAGATAATATTTTTAGAGACTTCCGTAGCTCAATAACAAAATAATTAATAGTGACAAATCTCAGAATCGAAACCACGTCATTGTGATTCTAATGAATTTACTGGTTTTATAACAAACACGCGCGGTGAATCAGGAATATTAACATTAAAACATATACATTGCAAGTCTTCTATTTTCACGGCGATCTTCGTTTCGTTTTCTAGCATTACGCAACGGAAAATTGATGAAAGCGTTGTTCCAGACAACAAGCCCGTATACTGATTAATCGCTATAGATCGCGTAAGGATTGCGTAAAAATCCGAGTTGTCAAAGCAGTTGTCATAAAGCGCTCCGCAATCACAATGACACTTTCGACACTTTCGAATAAATGTATTAATAACACGGATATGTGATGCTCCTCGAGAATTATATTCCACAAACGCGGAGTTTGTTCGCCTTGCCCGCAAGTATGAAGAGGAATCGAAGAGCATACCGCGTTTGTACAGCCTTTTAAATTCATAGAAAGTCTGAGAATCATCACACAGAATGTCCTGATTTGTTTACGTATATAAAATAAGATACACTTAGTTCCAAATGAGAGTAAATCTAATTAAAGCATTGACTCATTATATCGAAATAATCGACTTTCTAATTTACGAAAAGTCATTCGACGATCTACGATTTGCCATTCTCTGATAGTCGGCTGCAATACGGTTCAAAATGGTCAGGCTCTTGAGTGTAACTAGAACGAACAAATATTCCAAATAAATTTATATAGGCAAAATTGAAAAAAAAATTGTATGGAATATTAGACCATCAGACCAATTTTATCGCAAATTCCTGTTTTGCAGCTTGACGAAAATGCACCACTTCGAAGGGAACTTCTTTTCGTTCGATGAATATTTTCGAACAGCCTTTTTCTTTGAATAAATTTTGGCTTTTTATCACTCCCAATTTGAATATTTCCGGCGTTCTGATTCGTGTGAAAAATGTCTCGCTTCCTCATGATCGCTGCGTCAGCAATTCGCTGTACTTCTTTTGGCGAGATTCTTACAGATTGTGCCATCCGTTCGTAATTCGAGTGATTCCAAATATCGTATGATCACTACACGTAATAAAAAAATTATTACCAACTGCAGATAAAAATAGTATATTTAGTTGTGTCGGAGATTTTTTTTCAACTGTATCTCATTACGTATGTGCCATAATTATTATAAAGTCAATTGGTAATAAATATATTAATTGATGCCGTCCAATATACTTACGACTTTTACGGCAAATTTCGGCAGAATAAAACCGGTCTCCCCATTTAGCTTCAATGTTCCCATCATCTCGAACCCTCAAATTATTTTCGGAGACAATACTTGATGATCGCTTACGTCCTTGCATCCACAAGATTAGGTAATAATAATGAGGCATTACGTTTTGATCAATAATTATTTTGAATCTCGGTGCTGGATGCTGACGTGAAATTGTGAGACATTTCCTTCACATGAAGCATGCAGCAATTCGATCGTTGCCGAAACAATCACAGATAAAACATTTGTGAATGCATTCATGTACTACTCCAAGGGCAACGAGTCTTCTTCACAGTAAACTGCACGTAATTATACCGATAGCCGTTGTGTTACGATCGAAAAAGTAACAAAAATACGAGTCCATGTATTACCTCGTGCAGGTGAAGGGACGAACGACTACGTTGCGTATCGTTTCGAGTGATGAAATAAAAGAAGACGGCAATATATTCAAAATTAAGCAGGGAAAACGGTTCTTCAAGGCGAAACTGATTCACAAACATGGTGAGATTGTATCATTCGTATTTCTAGAATGTCTTTCAGTCTGGTATCGAGCCGTTGTCTACTCATTTTAGTACGCAGCTTACACTACTAATTGGCAATAAAGAGAAATAATATATAGTTTGTCGTATAATAATCGTGCTTGAGTCACCTGAATCTAGTAAAAAAAAGGGCCAAAGAAAAAATGGCTGGAAAAATGGCCGGTTGATATAATGGCCAGGGAAAAAGGCCGAGTAAAAAACGGCCGCGTTTAAATTGCATGATTGTGTGGGGGACAAGACTCTTTTTTCCTTGGCAATTTTTTCCTCGACCATTATTTTAACCGGACATTTTTTCTTCGGCCATTTTTCCTGATACCCAGCCACCTAGACCGGTTAACATAACCTCTTTAACCTTCTAGTGGATAAGGATTACTTAGAGTCACTGAAAGTAAATGAAGACGGAACTTTTGAAGAGACGAGCTCAACTTCTAGAAATGACATTCCACATGACCGATTTGACGAAGCACCGTTCGAAAAAAATGGCGAAAGTCCACCCCGAGAAATGCCGAAAATGGCCACCCCGAGAAGCGGCAATCGAGAGACGCAGGAAGAAGAAGACGGAACGATTTCTAAAAATACTGAGATTGATAACGGTGATAATGGTGATTCGGTCGCAACGATTTCTACGGCAGTTGGAATCGACATCGATAATACCGACGACTCAGTCAAAACTATTTTTAAAGCTGCTGGAATTGACATCGATAATAATGAGGAACCAACCGAAACGATTCCTAAAGCAGTTAGAATGGACAAGGGTAATAATAAGAATCCGGCCGAAACGATTCCTGAAGGAGTTGGGATTTCCAACGGCAATAATGAACCGGCCAAAACGATTTCTGGGACTACTGGGATTAACAACTCGTCTTCCGATGACCATTCGATTTTTGGCGATGATCTACCGTCGATATTTGAACAAGAGAGGAGTCATGGTAACTTTATCACTATTAAGTGTGAGTTTTCTCAACATAATTCAATGTTTTTAAATGTGAATTTTTATACAGATATGCAAAGTGTGAGCGAATCTCTACAGACATCTATTGGCGTTGATGAGGTTGACAAGAACGAAGACTGCACTTGTAGAGTCTGTGCTAATCTGCCTACAGTTACGCCCGAGCTACTGACGTTGCTAGATAACATTGTGGAGTTCTACAACCGAATCTATGCTATCCAGCAAGGGAAGAAAATCGACGCACTCCAAGTAAGCATCTACTAAGGTAGTCCTCCCGTTTTGTTTGATGCCGCAAAAGTTCGAGGGAGAATTAAACAGAATTTACGAATAGCTCTCGATGAGATAAAAATCTTTAAAAAAAATCAGGTATATAGAAGGTGCTGAATGGATTATTTTGGCATAATAATAATTGAAAAATGTCCTTAACAAATTGATGAAATAAATTATTGCGCAACAAATTACCGAACAACCTAATTTTTTTTGCTATGAAAATAATTCGTTCATTTTTCTGAATACGTATGAATTTTTTCAGAATTTTCCTCATTTTTAGGCACTCACGTTTTGAAGAAACGCAGAAAGTGCCTATTGAATTCGCGCTCCACAGACTAAATTACGTTTTTATAGGAAAATGTTAATATAATTTCAATTTATTTACTTTTTTACAGCAGATTTCTTAAACATAGTAAAATACATAATCTTGGTGTAACAGAATATAGAAATTTTATTACTAAATATGATTGGCTGCGTAGACTAGATTTTGTGTTATTCGGACGTCCGTATCACTCAGGGGGTCTGGACTGAATGGACAGAACAAGTTGAAATTTGGAATATTTCTTAATCTAGCATTGTGAAGTATGCCCATGAAGTATGGAAATTATTCTCTGTTTTTATAGAGGTGTTTCTTTCAAGAAAATTGGCATTTTGGAGTCTAAAATTGTGTCCGGCTCACATTCTTGGCAGTCAACAGATGAATTTGGCTGAAAATTGCTACATAATTCTGAATTACCTTAATTCTGAAACACTTTTTTTAGATTCTTTTTCAGTTCATTTTTTAATAGTGTTAACCTACCACGATACAGTATTTCAGGTCAAAATGTATGTACAGGTCTCAATCTTCACAGTCGCAAGAACAATTTTTCTGAAACTTACTGCGCACTCCTAATTTACTTTAACGAAGAGGTGTTTTTTTTTCAAATAGTTTTAACCTACCACGATATAGTTTGTGACGCGTCAATATCTCTCGCGTCGCGCCGGGAAGTGCGACGCGTATTGCCGGTCGACAAATGCGCCCAACTCGATTGCTCAAGGCGCCAGGCCCTTGATTTTCTTCCCGACCTAAGGGCCAACGGTCGAATTTCCCCGAAACCCACGATTACTTCCCGGCCAAGGGGGGTCGCGGGGGCGAAGGGGAGAGTCTCGGGGCAAAAGATTCACTCGACACACCTTTTTTCAAATAGAAGTTTAATTTACTGAACGAATTATTTGCAGGTGAAAGTTTTTCCCCTGCTCACGGGTCTTTTTTACAATGAACTCGCCGCCTGACGGGCAGCGGGGACTGACGGGCAGCGGGGACTCGGTGGTCCCAACTGACGCGACACAAATAACAATAAAAAAAAGAATAATAATTGAACAAATCAGAGGTTCGATGGTCGAGCCGACCGACTCGTTCGGACACGAAATTTACGCGCGGCAAAGTGCCCACGCTCACGCGGGTCGGCCAAATGCCGACCGCGGATTTCCCGAACAATCTCCGTGCACTTTTTCTGCACGTTCGGGGGGACACAATGTCCTCCCGCGTCATGGTCGGCTGAGGGCCGAACACGCGCTAACACTATTTCACGAATTTTACGCACTAAAAAGACAACCCGCAGCACCGAAACACACGTGATGCGGTAACGTGGCCCACCTCGCTGAATTCCGCGTTGTCGTACGCGGGAGGCAAATCGACACTCGTCTTTCCCTCCTTCCTTCCTGCGGTATTATCGCCTTTTCCCAATTTCCCGAAAAATCGCCGAACTAATCTCGTCCGCGTCCAACCAAAAAGTGCCGGTCGTCGGCACGCGCGCGAAGATGATCGGTGAAGCGGGGCGGGGAAGCGGGGAGAATAGCAGTGCCGTCTCCGCGCTGATTTCGGCACTGCGCATTCGGCCGGATCGGGGTCCTACGCCGCGGTGAAGTAGCGCGCGTATTAATTACGCGCGCCGCGTTAATTCCGCAACGCAAGGGTCGTCTGAGTCAGGGAAGGGCCCAAAAAACGCGCCCTCGTCTCGGGCGTCCCTTCCTCGTGTTCCTGCAGGGGGGGAGGGGGGGATAATCGCCCCTGTCGACCTCGGGCCTTGGACAGGGGGTGGCGATCCCGCCACCCTCGTGCGGGTAGTCCCGTCGTGCGCGCGGCGCCGACGCGCGCCGGCGCTGTCTCCTGAATCCGACGTCTCTCCTCGGCGGGCCGCTCGAACCGGGAATGGAATTTTTTCGGAAATTAATATTTTTTCCGAAAAATCCGGGTTCGAGCCCCGCCGACCTGGCTGTCTGCTGTCCGTCTCGTCGCCGTCCATCCGTCTGTCCGTAGACTTGTTGGCCGGAGGCGAGTTTCGCGACGCGGGCAACGTTGAGAGAGGGAGAGCGACGACAGTGGCGGTGCATTCCGAAAAATGCACTGTCACAAGTTTTTCAGGTTGAAATGTATGTACTTGTCACAATCTTCGCAGTCGATAGAACAATTATTCTGAAACTTGCTGCATACTCCTAATTTACTTTAACAAAAAGGTATTTTTTAAAACAGTTTTAACCTACCCCGACGTAGTTTTTCAGGTTGAAATGTATGGACCGGTCTCAATCTTTGCAGTTGTCAAAACCATTTTTCTTATACTTGCTGCATACTCCTAAATTACTTAAACGCAGAGGTACTTTTCAAAACAGTGTTAACATACCATGATACAATTTTTCAGGTTGAAATGTATGTACAGATCACAATCTTCGCAGTTGTCAGAACAATTTTTTTGATACTTGCTGCGTACTCCTAAATTACTTTAACGCAAAGGCACTTTAGATAATTTTTGCTTCCTCATAGAGGAAGCTATGTTTTCGTGAAATTTTTTTTTTTCGAGATTTTCATGTCAGTATGTTCAGAATCACTGAAAACGCTCAGAAAAATGGTTTAGAATAAATGTCCGTATGTGTGCGTGCGTGCGTGCGCGAAATTTGCGTGCGTGCGTCAAATTTGTCATGCAAGTAGAGTGGTAACTGCTCTTCAAATGTTGTGATTTTTTAAAAAATGTATACATGAATACAGAATATATAGAATATTTAATTTTTCGAAAAAATGTCGTATACTCTCTAACTTTCATAAAAAATCAACAATTCAGCTAAATAGTTCTTCATAACTAAAGACACTTTCAATGCTGTTCGCTATTGCATTTCGACGAAATCGGTAAAGCGGTTCGGATTTGATCGAATTTTGAATTTTACGAAAAAAATATATTTTGCCCTAAATCACGTTGAATAGAAACAAATGAACTGAAATGTTGTACAGGCAAAACATAACATATAGCCCTGCTACGTACCGAATTTGGTGATGATCGGTAAAGTCGTTGGGATTTTATGACATTTTGAATTTTAAAATATATATAGATTTTCGCTATAACTTCCACAAAATTTAGGAAAGTAAGACAAAAATTTGGAAATAATCGAAATTAGATGTAACGGTGTTTGTAACGGAGTTTTCTTTTGTTCGAATAAAAAAAATTGCAAAGTAGAACTTTGCACATTGCTTCCTTATTAATTTCCCTTTTTCACAAAGCTTCCTCTATGAGGAAGCCAAAGTTAATAAATAAGCTTCTTCATAGAGGTGACTGTGTGAAAAAGGGAAATTAATGAGGAACCAATGTGCAAAGTTCTCCTTAGCAACTTTTTTAGATTATTTTTAAATAGTGTTAACCTACCACAATACAGTTTTTCAGGTCGAAATAAATGTATATGTCTCAATCTTCGCAGTCAATAAAACAATTTTTCTGAAAGTTGCTGCGTACTCCTAAATTATTATATGGTATAGATATTTTGTTAGAATTATGTTTTAAATCATATTTAAACCGTTCGGAGCGCGAAGCACAACATCCAAACCGTACGGAGCGCGACGTTTAAACCATACGGAGCGCGAAGCGCGACGTCCAAGTGAGTGCCTTAAAATGACACCAGGGAAAAATGTCCCGTAGGGACATTTTTTCCGCAGGGTCATTTTCCGGGGGGCTTGGGGGGCAGAACCCCCCAATCGGGGGCTTGGGGAGCAGAGCCCCCCAATCGGGGGCTTGGGGGGCAGAGCCCCCCAATCGCGGGCTTGGGGGCGAAGCCAGCCTGCTTGTCAATTTTATGCTTAAAAAAACACTTTCTACCATTACACAAAATTCTGATTGTGCATTCCTCCAGTTTGTAACTTCATACAATCAGATACAGCTTTTTGTTTTCCGATAAATAAATCTGTTCATAACATTCCTTTATTAATTGGTGACAATTCAATAATAATCTTTACATTTCCCAGGGGCAAGTGACACGGCAACGCAGTTTATTCTCCCCTGTGCACTTATTCCAAGCAAAGAGAAGGTATATGATTACTCAAACTCTTTATAATTAACACATAACATTACTCACATTTCATCGAATTATTAAAAACCATTTATTTTATTTTTTATGATCTCAGACTCAAATCGCTCCTAATTCTGGAATATGGATGGAAACTAGTGACCTGGAAGACTTAAAGACTTTGTATAGGAAAAAGCCGAAAGAATTAATTCGAAGGCTCATGAAAACGATAATTGGTAAGGAGAACCTATCAATGATGACGCCAACAGGCAAGGGCAACAGCATTCAAATTCCGAAGAGAGCTTATGACGCAGTGAAAAGTAATAATCACTATTTCTTCAATCTATTGGAAAATGTATTAATTTTGCGTGACCATATTGTAATAAATATACTATTAAGGGGTTATGCCAGTGTAAAATTTTCGAAGTGTCGAAAATAATGTATTTTTAAAGATATATGTGAAAAATCAAGTGAGTCGGAACATAATTATTCGAGGAATCGATTTGGCACTTCGGCCGTGGAACTTGGAAAAACGGAGACGTCATCGCAGTAACGCTGCACAACCGCCATTTTGATACGAATCGCTTAAAAAAAATCATCGTATACAGTCACTGACATGTATGATAAACACCCGTTTTTTTTAAATCTCGATATACGTTGCAGTTTTTCTGAAAAAAAAAAAATCGCGAACACAGCCTATTTTTCGGCCTCTACAGTGGCATAACCCCTTAAAGTAAAGTGCTACACGAATTGAGTCGCCAAAAGTGCGAGAGATGATACCTACAATTGACGATTTTGGCAGAGCAAAATAACCAGAAACGTGCAGCACTTCACCGTAATAATTTCATCAAAACTCATGAACGGGTTGACTGATATCCATTCGTTGTTCGCTAAATTAGATTCGTCAACATTTATTTAGGTTTCATGCTGAAAAATGTCAAACGATCCTGCCAACTCGACTCCACTGCCTATTTGCGATGCTTAACGGTGATGTGCAACACCATACGGTATGAAGACAAATGCAAACATAATTATCAAAAGAATTCCAACAATAAGAAGACAAGTCGAAAATTAACCAAAGATGCGACCACCCACGATTCTGCCAAACCAGGACCAAGCGGTATCATTTCCAAGCGGGCGACGGAGACGAGTGAGCACGACATCCAGCAAACCGAAAAAAAGGACAAGAAGCTCAGAGTATATTTAAAAATGATTCCTCTTACGTAATCCTCACGTGATCCACGTAGATTGAGAGGAAATTTAATAAATATATGACGAGTTCTAATCGAGGGATAAGTTGCCGATCTGTACATCCTTCCTATACTTAATATTTCTGATTCAGTAAGATTCAGTTAAATTCAGTAGAATGCGAATGACTTGGAATCCATTCTGTGATTTGTCCCTGATAGTTTTGTTATCGAAGGTGCTAGAAGATGTGGGATGTGGTATGAGGTGCTGTTCTTGTGTAAGCCTGTTTTATGTTATTGAATAAAACATACTGATTACGCTGGGAAACTGTGTAACCGATGTATAACTGAGTTTTTATTTCACCGAGTTTTTTACTTTTCGGCACAAAATTTTGACGCAAACATTTCTAATATGCACTTTTCGCCTAAATCTCCTGTACTTGTCGACACGGTCTTTGTAGGCAAAAATATAAAATATGGACTTTTCACGTACATTTTCTGTACTTGTCGGCATGGACGTTGTACGCAAAAATGTCAAATATGGACATTTCACGTACGTATCCTGTACTTTTCGTCACGGACTTTGAACTGAAAAAAGGCAAATATGGACTTTTCACGTTCATCTCCTGTACTTTTCGGTACGGACTTTGTACGGAAAAATGTCAAATGATGAATTTTCACGTACATATCCTGTACTTTTCGTCACGGACTTTATACGCGAAAATTTTCAACACGGACTTTTCACGTACATTTCCTGTACTTTTCAGCACGAACTTTGTACGGAAAAAAGGCAAATATGGACTTTTCACGTACATTTCCTGTACTTTTGGGTACGGACTTTGTACGGGAAAAGACAAATATGGACTTTTCACGTACATATCCTGTACTTTTCGTCATGGACTTAATACGCAAAAATGTCAAATATGGACTTTTCACGTACATATCCTGTACTTCTCGACCCGAACTTTATACGCAAACATTTCAAATATGGACTTCTCACGAACTTTTCACGTACTTTTCGCGTGAAACTCGAAGTACGCAAAAAGTCAAGGATTGTCTCATTGGCGGGACTTTTTCACGTACATCTCGCGGATCCCGCATGGATCCGGGATGGACTTGTTTTTTTTACTCGGGTCGTTACAATTGTATCGAGTAACGAAAAGGATTTCGATACTCGTTGCAATTATACCGAGTAACGAAAAGAATTTCGATACTCGTTGTAATTGTATCGAGTAACGAAATAAATTTAGTTACTCGTTACATTTTTATCGAGTAACGTAGTAAGATTAGTCACTCGTTACATTTGTATCGGGTAACGAAATAAGTTTACTTACTCGTTACATTTGTAGCACGTAACGAAATAAATTTATGGACACACGTAACTGTATTTACAATTATTTTGTTATCGTTTATACATTTGAACCTGTCAAAAAGCGATACTACAAGCGGGACTACAGACGATTAGACTGCGGTACTGCCGGAAAAGCGCCTAGTCGTCAGCTCAGCCGTCGCCGTGTCAGAGTTTCAAGATATTTTTGTTTTGCTCTTAGATAATTCTAAAGTGTGATGACCTACCAGAATACATTAAAAATATTTGTGTCTTTAAAAATCAGTCAGCACTATATATTATGGTCTGGGGGTTCATTGCAGTAAAAAATCACTGCATTTTTACTTTACTTGATGTGTCTCAAGTAACCACACCAAGAACACAAATTTTTGTTCTAGTAAGGGTCCAGTCAAACAAAATGATTATGTTTAACGCAAAGGCTATTTTTTTCCTTCCCTGATGAAAAAGTATGAAATAATTCTATTCTTTGGGATTGCAGCAAAGTTTTTTTTTTACACTGGATCAAGTGTTTGTGGTCGAAAACCAGCAGTATGGGTTTCTCACTTTGTTCACAGTCCAGAGAAAACGAATGCAGAATTGGCCTCCGCTATGACTCAATCTCTTCGCAGTCACATTTCCTATTGATTAATTATAGGGATTTTCTTATGGTTCTTAAACCCAAGTCACATAAGAATCTATAAATACCGAGATATGTTTATTATATAGAGAGATGATGATATAGTTGGCACCAGTGATATGGATTTTTAAAAGTATTGACTTAAAAAAATCCCTACAATTAATCTACAGGGAATATGATTGCAAAGTGTATGAGCCCTTGCGGAGACCAATCCTATGGTTGGTTTTCTCTGAACTACACGTAGAAGGAAAAACCCATATTTCTCGTTTCGAAGCAACCGGTTGACCCAACTGGTGGGTCCAGTAACAAAAATCCTTCGCTGCGATCCTAAAAGAATAGAATTATTCCAAACTTGTTCATCACTGAGAAAAAACGTAACACTTATAATAAGAAAAAACTTGTTCTTGGAACGCATGCGTGAGAAGTGCTACCTCTCATGCCTGCCGCGCATGGCGTAAGTGGCGCTTTATAGCCAATGACACAATTTTACTTCTCGCACGCACTTCTCGCACTGGAAACACTTCTCACACCCACTTTTCGCACGCGCGCGGCATTACACTCGGTAGCACTTCTCACGCATTTGTTACAAAAAGTATTATGCGATACAGAGCGAGACAGCGACCATCATACGCCGGTTGTGAAAATGAGTATCACAGGCAGCACTCGCCTTCAGCTCGTGCTGCTGTGATACTCGTGGGGCTCGTGCGATCAACTTCTCAACCTGCGTATAATAGTCGCTTTCTCGCCCTTGGATCGCAAAGTACTATTCTCTAACTCGCTCCCGTTAAATTAATTCAACACTTATGACAATTGATGTGATTTTTAGTGAAAAAAATCATTACACATACTGTACACATCACAATACTAAAACATCAACATTTTTAGGCGTTCACGTTTTGAAAAAACGCCCAAAATGTCTATTGAATTTGGTCTACATGTGTCTAAATTAACTTTTCTCTGCATTGAATAGAACGAGCAAGATAAGCGCACAAAGCACAACAGAGCACAAAGCCTACCTTCAAACCGACGTCCGCACGGGACGCGAAACGCGACGTCCAAACCGTATGGGACGCGAAGCTCGACATCCAAACCATAAGGAGCGCGAAGCGCAACGTCCAAACCGTGTGTGCGTTAAAAGTGAGCGCCTTAACAATGACCTAAGGGAAAAATGTCCCGAAGGGACATTTTTTCCGGGTCATTTTTGGGGAGGTTTGGGGGGCGAAGCACCCGAACAGAAACCCGAAGCCCCGAAGGGGCGTCGGGTTGCTTTTCCTATGACAAATACGTCGCATAACAACGGTAGCTGGGTTTGTAATTTCCTTCAAGGTTTGTATTCCCTCCGACCTTCACAATTTGTTGGATATCTCGCTGAAATTTGGTACATCAGTAGACAGTTATAAGACAAGGTTTGGGATTTAACATGGCGTTATTCCGTTTAGGGAATAAAATTTTATGGCATTTTCAATTTCTTTTTAACTTTTGCTCACCCTCTAATTTCCTCTTTTACAGCACAGATTTTTCGCAGTTGCAATTATTACGTACTTTAAAACTATCACAAAACTATAATGGATTGTTGCAGTGATATCAAGAACCTCTATACTTATGTAATGCTAGAAAAATAAACATAAACATGAGAATTTTCACCGAAAGAATAGAAAAAAATAAGAACATTAAAAACAAGTCGTCGCGACCTCTAAATATTTTTTTGTCTGAACGATGAGTTACGAGCAATTGTTTCTCATGATAGAGAACAGTTCTGAGGGGTGACCGGTAAAAAAGAAAAAGTTGTTACAAAATAGACCACCCTAACAGACAGTCACCAATAAATGGACACTGCACAAGATCACGTGCATAAAAAACGTCCATGCACTGGCCGATTCGCCCTACTCATTACAAGTCCGATTCAAATGTTAAATTACATCATGACCTTCCTCATTCGCAATAAAATCAAAATGCTGGTTATTAACAATCCAATCGAAGAAAATCCAAATTGCATACGTCAAAAATCATTGAGAATCTTGGCGCACATGTTACTGTAACCCAGCATCACGTTTATTAATTACTCATGTCAATTCTCAATAACTATATTCCGCAGTTACAGTGTTTCACCATTTTTGACGATCGAGATATATAATACATCGAAAACACTCTACTCTAGACAAACATCGGGAAATCATGATATTGTCCCTCGGATATTGTACATCATATCATATAAATTCTTGAAAAGCGGTGTTTTTTTATATAACTTGGTTTTAGTGTGCCATAAAACGATTCAAGTGATAGTTATAATGTCAATACTATTTTCACAGACATTCAGTCCTCTTGTTTCAAAGAATATGCGTCACCAAACTAAGTAACATACTGCGACAAACTGTCAAATCTTGCGAGGCTGCACAACGAAGTCCCAATTTAAGTCCCAATTTTGTATCCCCACAGCCAATCGCCACTGCCACCAATGGCTGCATACTCACCATGAGAAAAACATTTATGGGAGGAGTTACCCGACCTGGGTGCACGAGCGTCCGGGTTTCCTTCTGTCAAATTTGGCACAAGATAAACATTTTCCAAGCTTCAGCTTCGTCCCAGTCCTGGTTTCGGACCACAACCAACTACAGTACTGTTAAGTCTCAATATACCATTACCCCTAAAGCTAGGCAACCCGCCGAACACCACTGCATGCCCCGAAAATGGGCCCTGCAGTACGTGGTCGCCGAAAGGGGAAAATTTATGCTAGTAGAGAAAAATCTGCGCTATTTTCTCTGGAGGGGTGTCAGTCCCTTCGTTGGACTAGGCGAATCCAACGAGACACCATGTAAATGGATAAATGGGAGAAAACGGCCTTAAAGCAATTAGAGATGGCAAACTTACCCTTAATTGGAATCCAAAGATACTGCCTTATTTTAACCCATGCGTAATACTAATAGTTGACACTGCTAGTACGTAAGGGCGAGTTTTCTGTATTCTTTGTCAGTAAGAATTTTTCAACAACGATAATATTTCTTCAAAGCTAAGTCTCCAGAACCAGAGAAAATCTTGTAAGTTTCTACGACACAGTCGTCCAGGAGCGAATGCAGTTTACGGCAAGCATTTCTTTTCCCTACAAAACTTAGAACGTATGCAGTTAGTTGCAAACGTACAACTTCTCCGTACTCCATAAAACTCGGAATGAATGCAGAAGGTCGCAAATCTTCTATTTCCAAATTAAGGTAGTTATGTTGCTTCCCGCTCATTTCGCATAAATTCGTGTAAAATAAGAGAGAATTGCAAACACTTCTCGATTGTAGAAAAATCTGAATAAATGCATGCATATGAAAGGTACTGAAAAGATTAATTTTGCATATCAATAATTCTAAAATGTTATAAGAAATTGATGAAAAAAAATGGTTTAATAAACCCCCCGGTAACCCAAAGTTTATTTAATGAAAATATTTTGTTCGTTTTTCTGAATACGCATGCAGGTTTTCAAATTAGTAAGTTGACTTTGAATTTTGTGTTGTTTATATGGAAAATATGTGCACCAGCACAAATTTCAAAGTGAATTGTACGTAAATGGACAATCCTCAATATTTTACACTTTTAACGGAGCAACCTCTATGTGGAAGTATATTGATCAATTTTGGCTTCCTCATAGAGGAAGGTTCGTTAAAAGTGTAAAATAATGAGTAAACAATTTGCAAGATTCTATTTTGCAAGTTTTGTCCGATGTTTTTTTTAACAATAAATCAAATTGTTGTAAACCTTCAACCGCTTCACCGATTTTCCTCAAATTTGTACCCAACCCTTGTTTCATGGTAGTCCATGTTGGGGACAAATTAGAACCCGGTATCTCGTAATTTGCAGGACAATTTGTAACCAGTGCAAGAACGAGATTTTTAAAGTAATTTAAAGTGCCATACAATTTGAACAGCTGGAAAGATCTGCGTCAAATTTGTACTCAAAACTTGGTCCATGGTTGGCCATATGTGAACAAAATTTGAGATAATTCTGCAAAAAAAAAGTTACCTTTTTGTGGCGACTTTTTTTCCTTTTTCATGCAGCAAGATCGAAATTTACCGATATAATAACCATTTTCTTAACGAAATTCATCAACGATAATCAATAAACGTAATGACACGTTCGAAATTACAATTGGATGTCTCAGAATTTAGAGGAGCTGAAGTACTTACAGACATTAGAAGAAAGATTTAAATTGCAATAACACTCTAGGACCACTCCACCGATTCTCGCCAAACTTGATACAGGTCATGGTTTGATGGTAGTCCATTTACGTACAAAATTTCAGCCCGATATCTCTCAATTTGCGGAAGTTATAGCGTGACAACGATTTTTTTATTTAAAAAATTCTGTAAAATCTGAATTACCTATCCGATTCGCGTCAACTACAATCCCAAAGGTTCTATGATAGCCAACGTGCGTGCCAAATTTAAAGAACATTCATCGAACATTATACGGCAGGTATCGTGTAAATAACGAAGACTGCACACACACACACACACGCACGCACGCACGCACAAACGCACGTACGCACGCAAATCACTTTTCTCGACATTTTGGACCATTCTCAGTGTACTGATATGAAAATCGCGAAAAAAGAAACTCTCGAAAACAAAACTTCGTCTATGAGGAAGCAAAATGATTTTTCAATCAACTTTCTGAAAAGCGAATACATTCTCCGGAATGACCCAATATTGAATGTATTTACTTGAAAAGGAATTTCCCACTCCAATTTAACTTCATAAAAAATCAAATCGTTCTAGCCCAAATCCCGGACTAATTAGATTCGGCCAAGGTCTAAAGCAGAGCATTAATTGTGCTACCTCAGACGAACAGTGCGCATACGGAAACACAATGGGTACGTTACTCACCGAGTTTGTATAGAAAAGTAGATGATAATTCAACGTGACACTGACCCATCTATCCACGGGCTTCCAACATGTCAACGAACCTGCCGTTTGAATTTTGTCCTAATTATTCAGGAAGCACTTAGTTCATAATTAGACTAACTGTGTATATAGAGCGGGGGGAGGGGGAGGGGGGGGGGAGCAGTGGCTCATGGATGAGGGCTTGGGTTCGCACGTAGCGGACGTGGGTTCGATTCCCCGCAAACACCAATAGGGTCGAAAGCCATCTTAAAGTATAGGCCAAACTAACTTGCTTTGATCAATGCGCACTCATTGTGCGGCTTTGGTGACTCCAAGCGGTTCTCATCGCTTGGATGATGTACTACTTTGCCGTGCATTGGCTTGCGCACCATATCACTGAGAAAGAGGTGCCTTCGTAAAGCGCTCTGGTGCTCATGCTTGAGTTTACTGACATTAACACCGAGAAACTTACGGAGGCACCGTCTGCATTGGCACAGGCTTTTCGCTGTTTCTCTGGGCCTTCGGCAATTGCGATGCAGTGGGAAGATAAGTCGGTTGCAGCAGCATAAGGGGGGAATTGAGGCGAAAATTCATCTGGATTCAGAAAAATGAATAAATCATTATTATGAAAAAAAAAGTTCGGTTATCGGGAGATGTGTTGAACCATTTTTTTTACACCAATTTGTTAATAACATGTTGGAATTTTTGTGTTGCAAAATTAATCTTTTCAGCAACTTCAATATGCTTGATTTTTTCAGATTTTTATACCATCGAAAAGTGTTTGCAATTCCCTCTCATTAGTCTGAAACTTATGTGAAGTGAGCCACCACTCGCAAGAAGTACCTTAATAGTACTTTGTGATACAAGGGCGAGAAAGCGACCATCGTACGCAGGTTGGGAAGTTGATTGCACGAGCCTCACGAGTATCACAGCAGTCTGCAATACGAGCAAGACGAGTGATGTCTGTAATACGAGTGAGGCGAGTGCGATCAACTTTACAACCGTCGTATGATGGTCGCTCTCTTGTCCTGTTATCACATAATACGTTTTGTAACAAATGAGAATGAGAAGTGCGAAGAAGTATTTCCAGTAGGAGAAGTGCCGTACTTAAGAATACTTGAGCATTCCAATCATCTATATCAAGAACTAACTGTATACTACACCGTCGAATTACCAAATGTCCTTGGTAAAGAAATGTTGATACCAACTGTGAGACTGATGTACGTGTTCCCCACGTCTGTCTCTGATATAGCTGAATAGTCGCAACTCGCAGCTGAGTGTCCGTAGGACACGGTGAGGAGCTCAACCAATACACACGAGAATCGGGATCCGTGAATTCGCACGAAAGAAAAACTTGGGCAAAATCGATCTAAAGTTGCGACAGTTTCGGAATTGCGCCAACTTTTGACAACTTACCTTTCAATAGAAACTCTGCGTTGGCAGAGTTTGCCGTTTGAACCTGAATGAAGTAGAGATACTAAAGCGATGTGGTAAATTATATGACTGTTCGGTCCATCATCTCCTCCTCCTTTAACTTAATGTCACGATATTATGTGTCATGCAATATCGTAAATTTTGGAATGTCCGCATTCGTACCTATTTAATGCCATGTGCTGATTGCCCTAGCAAGTCTGAACACCGAAGAAATGACCGAAAAATCACTGAGTGCTTTTCGAACATTTGAAGTACCGAGATTTTGATCGAAAGCACCGTAAAGTAACGAAAATAGTAAAAAATGAGTGTCTTTGAGTCATGAAAGTGATGTTTTTTCGCTGCCGCGCCTATTTTAAAAAACCCTGAAGCACGGCTCTTTCGTGGCCCAAACAAACGAATTTTCGGTACTTGCGACTAAAATCTCGATGTTTTAAATGTTCGGAAAACTCTCAGTGCTCACCGGTGCCTTTTCGGTGACTGTCCTTTATTCTTTCGGTGCTTTTTATAGTGAGCTAACCTGCTAGGGTGGTTGCACCGAACAACCAGGGTCTCAATCAGGATTGCCAAATTTTTATATTTGAAAGACAAAAATGAAAAAATAATGATTACGTTCTAGTAATTTTTCCGTCTTTATGTTTAATTCTTGAAATATTATTAACCCGTCATTCTGCTAATCCCACTTTCATATCCCGGTTGAACACTCTCTGTAATCATCCGATGGGAAGTTTCCGACTGGATCGGATATTCACCTTTATTCCTGCTTACTAAGTTCCTCATACGAATTATTGTAGACTTGTGGTCTTCATTCCACCACGATTACACACTAAGTTCTAAAGCCGTGCGTGTCCCATGTTATCAGCATTATCGGGACTGTCGACGATAGCCAGTTACCCCCCACTTTACACTCACCAAAGCCTTTCCTGCTTACTTCATTAAGGCGATGTGAAACATCCACTTCGAGACCAGTCGGTATCAAAAATAGTAATGAACGTTTTTGAAGGATATTTGCGTTTACAGCGAAAAGAAGAAACTCATTCCCTGCGCATTTCACCAGTGCAGGGAATGAATTTCTTCTTTTAGCTGTAAATCCAAAAATGCGTAAAAAACGTTCATTACAGTTTTTATTACCGCAGTCGGTATTTGACATGCCCTTAAGGCGAGGTGACATCTACTCAGTCGGTAGTAAAAACTGTAAACATTTGTTCCTACGATCCGCAACGATTCCGGGAAAAAGTTTTATATCATTCCTCTTTCGATTCTGAATGATGTAACACTTATTTTTCCTGGCATGTATCTAGTTTCCGTGTATTGTTGTTCCGAAAGTTATTTTCTATCTTTCTCGCACTCACGGAGGTTTCGGAAACCTCCGTGATTTCCGATCAATTTTTGTTAGTTCAATCGTGACATTTTGTTGATTCAGTCGATCAAAAGTATAGTCATTCGTACGATTACCAACGCACGTTAATTTGGTGTTGATGATTTGTAGAATTGGTGATAGTGATGTGTTGAATTGGGGCTTTGGTGAATCGACGCGTGTAGAGACTCGCCGTGGTGAATTTAGGCTGTGTAGAGTCTCGCCGTGGAGAGTGTTGCTCGTGTACTCTCGCCGTGGAGAGTTTTGGCGCTGTGAATTGGGGATGTGTAGAATTCGTGATTTGGTGAATTGATGATGTGATGCATTGAGGTTGTGTTGAATCGCGCCTTGTGTTGAATTAGTGGTATAGAGTTGGTGATGTGTGAAATCGAATTCTGTAGAACCGCCGTATTGCCGCATGTGAAACATCCACGGCAAGCCCAGTCGGTACCAAAAACTTAATAACCGTTTTTGACGCATATTTGCATTTACAGCTAAAAGAAGAAATTCATTCACTGCGGATATCACCAGTGCAGTGAACGAATTTCTTATTTCCGCTGTAAATGCAAATATGCGCAAAAAACATAAATTTCAGTTTTCATTACCGCAGTCGGTATTTCACATGCTCTTGAAGTAGTCCTTGCACCTACAGTTTATCCCGCATAAATTTGAGAAAAATGAGAGAGAACTGCAAACACTTCTCGATGATAAGTACAAAAATCTGAAAAAATGCATGCACATTAAAGGCACTGAAAATATTAATTGTGCATAATAATAATTCTATAATGTTATTAGCAGATTGATGAAAAAAAATTGTTTAACAAATCTCCCAATGAAACAAATTTTTTTAAATGAAAATGATTCGTTCATTTTTCTGAATATGTATACGATTTTTAGGCTTGCTTTGAATTTTGTGTTTCTTTTATATGGAACATATGTGTAAATTTAAAATTCTGAAGAACTGGAAAATGTATACGTGTTCAGAAAAATGAACAAATCATTTTCATAGAAAAGAAATTTGGATCATCAACAGATTTGTTACACCATTTTTTTTCTTTTTCATCAATTTGTTAATAACATTTTAGAATTATCTTTATGTAAAATTTAAATTTTCAATACCTTTAATGTGTATGATTTTTTTCAAATTTTTATACTTACCATCGAGAAGTGTTCTTGGTATTGTCCCGTCATATGTGAGTTTCGAGGAAAATTTTGAAGCCTTCTCGATGAGATAATAATCTGAAAAAAATCAAGCATGTAGAAGGTACTGAAAAGATTGACTTTGTATAATAATAATTCCAAAATGTTATTAACAAATTAATGAAAAAATGAATTGTTCAACAATTAACCCGACAACCCAACTTTTTTTTTCTTATGAAAATGATTCATCGATTTTTCTGTATACGTATGAATTTTTTTTAGATTTTTGTCAAATTTTCTTAAATCACATTTTTTTAGGCAAAATGGGCGGCGAAAGCCGCCCAGCCGTTTGGTCAGGAGACTCGATAAACAAAAAGTTGCGAGAGAGACAGCCATATAGGCGTTTTGCATTGGGCGAAAAAGTTCAGAGCGAAGTATCACTGCCTCTTAAGTTGCTGAGCATCGTGCAAAAGGAAGGATACGAAAGGCAATAGAAACGAGAACGAGGAAGCTTCTGCCGCCCTCGAGCAGCTGCAACGTCACAGGAACCAAGTCCGAGACGGCGAGACGATTCGCCGTGTTTGCTTGGCATCGCCGATGTAAACAAATGGTGGCACATAGACATAATAATTCTCCTACGATTTTCCCCTCCGAGAAGAGAGGGAAAAAACGGCTCGTGGCTCCGGCTATCCCGGGCTGCGAGACGGCCCGACAAAATCGTGGCAACATTTTCGCGACACAAACGCCACAGAGCTCAAACAAACTCGGGTATCATCGTGATAAATATGTCGTGCGCGTCTCGTCGACGTATTATTATTATTGTGATTAAGACACGCGTCAAGGATTTGGCTTACCCATCGCGCTGCTCGGCGAGAAGAGTCGACCGTGTTTGTGCTGCGTGGTGGCCGTTGTCAGGTTCCGTTGACATTGAATGCGGACGCCGGGCGTGAAAAATAATAACGTGTGCAGTTTCGAGCCGAACGATTTTTATTTGTTTCTCCGCCGCGATGAGCGATGATAATTCGCGACGAAGCTTCTCGCGTGTGCCGTCCGCGTCGGGAAAATAACGTCAAGACGGTGCCGGTGTTGTTGTTGTTGCGTGCGGAGTTTGCGCGGAATCGCAATGGGCAGAGTCGCCAGATCCGGCGGCGGCTCCGCCGAGCGCGCAAAAACTATCGGGAAACCGAGGACAAAGCGGAGGAAACGGAGGGATCTCGAGGAGCTACGTCGCAATGCACTCGGGGCAAAGCGCAACTTGGTATTTTCCTTGGTTCATTCTTTTTTTTTCGTTTTTTTTTTTTCACAACAGTTATTTTGGCGCTCGAGGGTTCTGTAGCTCGCTGTTTGTAACTACGAACGTGCTTTTTCTTATTACCGATGTCGAGACGATGCGCATTACAGTTTTCGTTACTGACCGAGCGCCATCTCGGTCGGTAACGAAAACTAAACGTTTTTTTACCTGATTGAGCTTTCGCGCAAAATAGGAGAATTACAGACTACGTATAAGGAGCTTACAATCTGTACTGTCTCGTTTTTTTTTCCTTCTTTTTTTACTTTTGGTTAAAAAATCAACCCTGACAGAGATAAACACTTTGGGAGGATTCAGATGTACTATTCACTCGCACTTGTCAGGATCTGAGAGAGACAAACAACACGTAACACACAGAGTTGTAAATTCTCATTAGTTTAATAATAAACTGTGATGATTGTAAAATAATGTGTGATCTTTTGAATAGCTGTGTAGATACCTCATTTTCAGTTAAAAAAATGGTGAGCTATTGTGAAAAAAATTAAAGTTGCTGGTATTTCATCACTTTCGCAATACATTACCCGCAGTTCTACATTTTTTTCAGAAACATTAGCATCACATTTCTATGGAAATAGATATTCTTTGTGGCCATTAAAAAATCTACATGTAATGTTACAATTACTCCATGTTACTATTGTTAATTAATAATTACAAAACCAATTGCTCCATCAAGTTCATTTATAAAATAATTAGGGTTTTGCAACTCTGACAATATGCAGCGTTGTAAATTCTCATTAGTTTAATAAATAGTTGTTACAGTATGGTTTGTTTTGCAGGTGTGATTCAATAATTACAGCTTGTGGCGATTCTAAAATGATGTCTGAAATTTTTAATAGCTGCATAGACTGCAGTTTTTTTCGTACTTGTTATTTACGTTTTAGAGTGTACAATGAATTTTTTTTTAAGTTAAAAATTGTCAGCGTCCCAGGTCCTCAAACACAGTCATCCAAAATAAATTACTACCACTCTCCTGACCACTGTAATTATGCGATCGGCCTGAAATTGAGCATACAGACCCGAGAAACATGTCTTCATGGAGTAACAGAGGTTTTTTTCAATTACTTCAAAATGAAAAAAATGGCGGTGTTCAAACAAAAAAATCGTTTTTTTCGCTATGTTTTTCGTATAAAAACGTGAATAAAAAATCGAAAAAGTTATCGAAAAAAACCTCCGTCATTCCATGAAGACATGTTTCCTGAGTATGTATGCACAATTTCAGGCCGATCGCATAATTACAGTGGTCAGGAGAGTGGTAGCCATTTATTTTGAATGACCGTGTTTGAGGACCTTGGACGCCGACAATTTTTAACTTAAAAATTCCATTGTATACTATAAAACGTAAATAACAAGTACAAAAAAACCGCAGTCGTCTACTATTATTCGTTTTCCCACAAAAAATAAAATGAAAAATCGTTCTCCAAGGTAAAAGTCCCCCTTAATTAAAAATTACAAATCCAAATCCACTATAGAATTTCAGGAAGTCATTGACCAGGCAAGGACTTTATTCTTAATCTCGCTTGATTAATTCGCAAAAATGGCACAATGATCTCAAAAATATTTGAATAACATTCAAACATTGTGAATCGCTTGCTACAAAAACTCCTATTGTTAACCCTAGACTAGTAATAGCTTTAATAATAATAGGAATAATGATAATCTTACCGAAATAATAAATTAACAGCACGCGCGAGCAGCACCGAACAAAAAGAGGACAACCGCTCTTGGAAAAGTGGTGAGCCATTTTGCTGACACGAGACAGGCAAATGTAATATTCTTTTTTTCTACTTCATACCATTTTTGGTTGTTAACAAGTAAAAGCAATCAGACAGACACTTTCAGGAAGACACGAATCACAGTTCGGCGGATAAACAGGGTGGAAAGAAAAATTCAAGGACAGTCTGTAATAGATTATTGCCAGAACAGGTACCGAATTATTTTATTACAAAGTGCTAAAAAATAAGTGTCTGAAATTAATGAAATTGATGAAAAAAGATAGTTAAAATAGTCGATGAAAAAAATGTCAATTAGAAACATATATTGGACGGAAAAGCAGTAGTTTTTAGTAAAATCGACAAAGCTCATTATGAACAAATTAGTTTCAACTAGACATAAATGTTACACAAATCTTCAAGCTTATCTGTTTTCACAGCATTTGTCTCAGTCACGTCAACTTCAATAGATAATATACACTGAAAAAAGCTATAGATGAAAATATTGTAGGTATTGATTCGCAATGCTAATCAAAATTCAATTAGGAACTTGAAACAGGGCAATTTTTCAATGTGCGAGAATAAAGTCCATATTGATCGTCCAAAAAAGTGCATAGAAAAAAATAATTCATATGCTTTTTAGTAATTTGTCCTTGAAATTATGTTATGTGTTAACCATGTGTCGGCATAGCAAACAACTATATACGTCATACTTTATTGCTGCACAGATCTTCGGGATATATCAAAATGGAACCAAAGGACAGGAGCTTCGCAGAGGTGAGACAGTCATAAGTGGAAATATAATTTACTAAGGATAATCAATTTCAACAAGTTACAAATTTATCAAAGATCAGTCAATAATCAATAGACACGTCGGCAAATTGTAAAAAAAATCGTTTCTTCTACGCATAAACAACAGCGAATCGGGACTTCAACAAAATCAAGGCGGCTCGTCTTGAGGGCGACGTGCTGATGCTTCTGAACGGCGACGAAACAAAACTTAAGTGAGTTCTCGTCGAAGAAGTTGGTCGTCGAAAAAGAAGCAGTGGGTAACGGTTTATTATCAATATGAATTTTTAGACGGTACATGATTCTCAATTTCGACAGATCGTCGCGGAACGGCGACGAGAAACCGTCCGACGAATCAGGCAGCGCCGACACCGTTGTTCTCGGCAAAACGAAGCGGTAAGCTCGTGGGATGAACCCGCACTCGATTCGTTCCGAATGAGAACAAATAAACGCTCGTCGGAAAGTAAAACCTCGAACGCGTTCCACCTTTAAGGTACATAGTCCTTGCGTCTAGTATTCAGTTCGCATAAATTCCAGAAAACTGAGAGAGAATTGCAAACACGATGGTTTAAGAATCTAAAAAAAAATCATGCACATTAAAAGTACTGAAAAGATTAATTTTGCATAATAATAATTCAAACATTTCATTAACAAATTGATGAAAAAAAAGGTTTAACAAATATCCTGCATACATGTGAATTTTTTCAGACTTTTAAATCCACTTTGAGTTTTGTGTTTTTTTACATGGAAAATATGTGTGCAAAAACACAAATTTCAAAGTGAATTTCTTGAATTTATGCGAAATGAACTCTAAGCGCAAGAACTACCTTAAGGTAGTCTTCTTTTAAGGCAATCCAATTTTTTTCATCAATTTGTTAATAATATTTTAGAATTATTATTATACAAAATTAATCTTTGCCGTATCTTTAATGTGCATGAATTTTTTCAAATATTTATACCATCGAGAAGTGTTTGCAATTTCGTCTCATTTTTCTCGAATTTATGCGAAATGCGTCCAGTATTTAATACTAGACGCATTTCGCAATATTAGACGCAAGGACTATCTTAAGGTAGTCGCCTCGGTGCAGTCCGGCTAAACGTGGGTTTCACGGAGAATTTCGAACATTTCTCAATCCTCTCTTAAAAAAGACATGGACAATCGAAGTTCAAGTTCGAGATAATCGTGAAGCCATGTTATTCGTCTACCGATTGGCTATGGTTCCTCGCCGAACTGCACGCCAGTGCCAAGCGCGCGCGCGTTCAATCATACCGTGATGTGCTCGATGCGTTCGAAATAATATGTAATTGAAATAACAAAATAATGTTGTTACCTGATTTTCGTATTTTCTTCGCATTCATCGCGGCAAAAAAACGTGAATGGAATTACAATTTTTGGTTTGCTTAGACTCATATTTGTCGTGACAACCGATGCCGAAACCTCGACCGGTTGGTGTTCTCGACAATTTGAAATTGGTTAGGATGTCGATGTGTATCCCTGTTGTATACCGTACGAAATGATTCGACATTTTTTTAATTTTCGACAACAACACATTTTGTTATTGAAATAAGAACATTTCGTAGAATGAACTTTTTTTCGTTGTTGTGACAACAAATCTTTTTTTTTACGTGGTCAGGAGCGCGAGCGAAGCGAGCGCGTTGTTGCTAGTGATTTAAAAATCTGATGGAAATCAGGCATATGGACGGTACTGCGGAGATTAATTTTGCATAGTAATAATATAAAAATGTTATTAACAAATTAATAAAAAATCAATTGTTCAACATGTAACCCAACTTTGATTTTAAATGAGAATAATTCATTCATTTTTCTGCATACGTATGAATTCTTTTCAGAATTTCGTCTCATTTTTTTAAATTGCGCTTTTCACGCTTCATGTTGCCTAAAAAAAACGCAGATTTGAAAATTTAGACGAAATTCTGAAAAAATTCATACGTATTCACAAAATGAATGCATGATTTTTATTAAAAACAAAAAGTTGCATTAAGGGGGGGGGCACTATCGCGTGGGTTAGCTATTTGTAATAATGATTTAAAAAATCTGAAAAAATTCACCTGAATGCAAGTTTACAACATATTTTGGACCAAAAAGAAAACATCGATTTTTTAGCACTGTCGATTGTTTAGAACAGCACAAATATGTTATAAACAGTAAAAAATGGCATTCAGGTGAACTTTTTCAGATTTTTTAAATCATAATTTCGAATAGCTAACTCTCGCGGTTGTGCCTCCCCCCCGCCCTTAATTTCATAATAACATTCTGATAATGTTATTATGAAAAATCAGTATTTGCAACACCTTCCATACACCTAATTTTTTCAGATTTAGATGTCATTGAGAAATGTTTGACATTCTCTGAGAATCCCACATTCAGCCGGACTGTACCGAGGCGATTATCTATAGCGAGCGCAAATGTTTCAGGGTCAACGGCGTAAAGGGAGAGAAGAAACGGATGAACTTGATCGCAAAAAATACATTGACCGATGCGAAGAACGAGCAGCTACAGTTGCTTCAAAGAGAGAACAACCACAAGCGTAGATTATTCGAGCCAAATGAAGACGATTCAACTGACTCGTGTTACCTTGGGAATACCGCGGTTCCTATGGACCTGTCGTCGAACGAAACGCGGTTAGTTGTCGTCCTGCATATTTTCCTTTTGCACTCGATAAAAGATGAACATTTTATGATTAACGACGCTGTTTTGTTTTTTTTTTTATTCCTTTTTTCCTAAAGTTTTCCTTCTTCTCGGGACATCGCTCGTGACGTCTCGGTACCGAAAAATTGCTTCAGAAATAAAGAGCCCGTGGAGCCGGCGGAGGTGGAGACGCGGAGGAAAGCAACGAAAAAGTTAATGCCGATTGACGGAGAGACGATCGATGCTAATGTGTGGGGCTGGTCACCGGCAACATATTACGAGACGCTTTGTGCCAAGATTTCCGTGGAAAACTTTGAGAATAATCAGACGGAAGAACCGAGAGGCCGAGGTTGAGTAAATAGCACAAATAGCAAAAATGTCGCTTCCTAAAACGCTTTTAAGAGAACACTGCAGTGACACTCCAATACTGCGTGCAGAGTTGTAAATCCCTCACCATTTTTTTCATAGAAAATGGGGTATCAATGCAAATATCCAAAAGTTCACGTAATAATAATCATTTAATAATAATCACATTCAGGTTATTATTATTAAATCACATCTATAAAACAAATCGAACTGTAACATTTATTTCTTAAAGTAATCAGGACGTACAACTCTGCTTCCAAAAAAGAAATTAGGTACACATTGCTTGTCGCATAAGATCATTTTTTGTAGAAGTTTCATTTTTTCATCTTTATCTTACTTTTAATAATATCTTTTAATAATATCATGGTTGCAAAAATTTAAGCAGTGGAGGGGGGAAGTATCACTGCCTCTTAAGAGGCAGTGGCACTCCCCTCCCACCGCAAAAAAATTCGAAACCTATTTTCTCCCAAAGTGCTCGGCAGATAGAGCTCAGATTTTAAGAGAATGTGCGGAAGAATCGCAAAATTGGGCTAAACTTCTGGCTCCTCGATACTCGTAGCTGTTTGGTCAGGAGAATCGAAAAACAAAAAGGTGCGAGAGAGACAGCCCTATAGGCGTTTAGCATTGGCGAAGAAGTTCCGAGCGAAGTATCACTGCCTCTTAAGAGGCAGTAATAGTGTCTGAGCTCCATCTGCCGAGTATTTTGGAAGAAAATAGGTTTGAACATTTTTAGCTGTGATGGGGAAGTGCCACTGCCTCTTAAGAACACATGCACATGCACAAATGACTCTTCAAAACCGTCAATTGAACCACCAAAACGGTTAGAAATGCTTTTGAAAAATAATCCCTGATTTCACCAACACGAAACAAGATGACTACCTTAAGAAATAAACGTTGCAGTACGGTTCGTTTTGTAGGTCATTTAGTAACAATAACCTGCGGCGATTATAAAATGACGCGTGAAGTTTTAAATAGCTGCAGAGTTACCTCATTTTCGATAAACGACCGTGAGCACTTGTGAGAAAAATGGATGAGCACGTTCCTTCATTACTTTCGTAATGCATCAACCGCATTTTTCCATTTTTTCAGGAAAATTATCATGTCATTCTATAGAGAATAAATATACTTTGCAGCCGTTGTTACTCCGTGTTATTATTATTAATTAATAATTGCAAAACCAACTGTACCATCAACTTTATTTCTGAAAGATTTGGGGATTTACAACTCAGGTGATAACAAGCTGCGAAGTTGCAATTTTACCACATTTCTTCTGCAATTTCTTCCCTCGATTTCCGTTCATTTGACATTGCATTGATCCCACCGCTCGACAGATCCGGTGGTTAAAATACGACGGGCCCTCCGTGACTTCTACCGAAACACCAGTCGACGTCGGGGCTCGAACCGGAAAGCAGTAATCGTCAAAGGGAACAAACGTCGAGAGGAAAACTTGCCGAAAGTGAGTTTTCCGCTGGAGGATCCTAGTTTTTCGAGTACCACAGAGATCCAAGCCTGCACCGCGGACTTCGAGGCGGATCAAGAGACCTCGGATAGCGATGCGTCGAAAGTTGGCTCGTGGCGGCCCAGACGCTTCGGCGGAATCTACGATTGGAAAGATAGGAGCGCTACAACCGATACGAATGAGACGACACTCAAATGGGGAAATCACAATAAACAAGACAAGTTAAAACGGGATAAACAGAGTCGCGAAGACCGGACTAATGGAGTGGAGAAAACGATTCACGAAGTATCGGCGTTTCTTGAGAGGCTCAGAGAAGATAAATCGGCAAATGAAAAGGGAAGCATTTTCGAAGAGGAAGTGGCGCGATTTTCCCAGAAGGAAGAACGTGTGACTTCGGACGCGAATCCACGAAATTGCACGCAAAGAAACACGAAGCACGTTCCGACGATTCTGCGGCGGTCCAACGGTCGTTTCAATTTTGCGGAAGGACCGAACGTGAAGCAGCCGTCGAGTAATTGGCCGGTAAATGGAATGAAGCGTAGCGCGAGAACCATTTGCGGATTGCCGCCGCGGTCGTCCCGGGAAAACGAGAATTTCGACGAAATTCCCACACCGAGTATCGTCGCTTTTTGCGCGATGTTCAAAAAGCCGAAACCGAACGTTCGAAAATCAGTATTAAACGTCACGGAGGCAAAGTGCAGGCTCGACGCGAGGTCTTCGTCTTCGGAACACCGGGAAGTCGACGAGGTGGCGGAGAGAGACGACAAAAATGCAGCCAACAAGAGGGAATCATCGGCGAGCGGAGTTTTCATAAGTCCGACGAGCATCGACGATCGAGAGTGGTGCCATTCGGAATGCACAGAGCCAACGCTGGAGAGTCGCGCAGAGGAAGCCAGGAAAAACACATTGTTAAAAATACTTGAGGTAAAATTTAGGGATGTGCGAAGAGCATTTGAATTGAATACAATTAAATAATGATATTCACTTCAAAATTTGAATTGTCCAAATATTCATGAATAATACGAGTATTCCCGAATATTTGAAGCATTTGAAACTCCATGAATGAAACGAATATTTACAAATTACAAAATATTCAAAAGTTCATGAATAATACAGATATTCATGAATATTCGAAGTATTTATAAATTTATCAATATTCGTATGCAAATTTATGAATAATTCACAGAAACCTGAAAAACTCGCGAAATCAAAATTAATAAAAAAATTCAAAGACTGAAGTTTAAATGTGATCCGAATAAATGCGATTCAGAAAAGTCGTATTAAAAAAAAATCTTTATTGTGCATTCTATACAAGTTGTACGACTTGATACGGTTATGCTGGTCTGATTAATAATCATGATTATTTTTCGCCCTGGATTTCGACCAATCACAGCGCAGTATTCTTGGTAATAGAGTTCGTTTGTTAAAAATGTCATCGGAAATTGCAACCGGATATTTCACAGTAGCTCTTCACTTGTTTTCAACCAATATAATATTCTTATAGACATATTTTATCTGTCATATGCCCTGTTTCCTCGAATACGCTCTGTGCTTAGCCGAAATCCAAACCCGAAAAATAATCCGACAAATACCCCTCGACCTCCAAAATTAATTTCAATATTTCCCTCTAGTTTTCCTGCTGAGCAACGATCGCGATAAATTTCGCACAAAAATCACTCGCACTGCGCGCTCGGAATTTTAATATGCGAAATTTCTCCCTCTCGTTGCTCAGCACCAAACAATTGGGAAATATTCCAATAATTTTGGAGGTCTCGGGATATTACTACCGAATATTCGTAAATTTCTGAATTATTTGATTGATTCGAATATTCAATTAAAAATGTGAATTGAATTATTCATATTCAATTCGCATTGCATTATTCAATATTTTTTTAGTATTCGCACATCTTACTGCAAACGTATACGTGTTCTGACCTGATTATACACCTCCCACGCGGAAAACGCGTCTAAATTCTTTTGATTTTTTTTATTTGAAATTTGTTGTAATATTCAATTGCATTTCCTACACGGGTTCAGTAAAACACAGTACATTATATTACTGTACAGCATATGAATTTTTAAAATATGTTTTACAGTGCAGAAAGGTCGACTTAGGCAAGAAGAACGATATCCCCGATTTTTACGAGTCTAATCGACGGACAAACGCAACGAACTTTTCTGAATTCCACGACTATCAATTATCGGACCCTTGTCGACAGGAAAATCCGCGTTACTCGTCTTTTCAATTCGTGCGTTCCGACGATTCCAAGACATCAGACTCTCGCGATCGTCGGAGCTTCGCGGAAAAAATGGGTGACGTTCGACTTCGATGTTCGCGCGAGGCGTCGAGAGATTATTTACGCGAACGTGAAAAACGCGATGCAACGCGAGAAACGCGACTCTCAGACGTGGGGCCTTCCGCATCGCAACACTTCGATATTCAACTACCACCCGAAGGATGCGTCGAACGTGCGCCGGCGGATAATACGAGGAATCGAAGCTTCCAACCATTACCGAGCTATCACGCTGACGCTTTATCACACGATCGTCCGCCCGTGAATGAAGCTTCCGGAACGAAGCTTCAGCGTATTCGCAAACCCGTGATGCTCTTCAGACCCATCCAGGAAACGCGCCAACGGCAGGAAACTCGCGATTCTCGTTACCGGCCGTCCGAGAACGCAGAAGCGACGATCAACGATGCCGTCACGAACTTTCGCGTTCTCACTTTCGACGAAAATTCTAGAGGTCGGTCCAGCCCGCAGCGCCGTTGCTCACAAGTGTGCCACGTGCTTTGTCAGCCGCCACAACAACAGCGACAATCGCAATCCCAATCTCATTTCGACGATGATACCGCAGTGAAATATCGCGCTGTCGAAGCGCCCAACGGTTCGAATCCTCGCAGACTGCCAGTTTATATTAAGTCCGATGCTAATCGAGTTACTTATGCGGTTACTGATCGGTATGATTGTCAAGTGAAGCCTCCGATTGTGTCGAATGGTATCGCGAGGCCAGAAACCTCGGAGATTATGTATTTAAGCTCTCGTGGTGGAAGCGATCGTGGGACACAAAACGCTGGGAAAGTTCAGTATCATGGAAAAGAGCAGCGAGTAAAGGATCCGTGGTCAGCCCAGGCTAACCAAGTTACTCTCGTGTTGCCTTACTCCGCTCCGTTCTACCAACAACCGACCAGTCTGCTGCCTATGACTGCTGCTGGATCGTCGCGTGGATCGTCGAATGTCACGGATGCTTCCCACATGGAAATAAAGTATAGTTGAGAATGCATAAGAGATATAGAACTTTTTGCCGAAATATATATAATAAACATATTTTCATCTGTTCAACATATATCTCAGACATATCTTATTAAAATATATCCGGTAAATATGTAAACAGTTGTAAATCCTCGGTACTTTAAGAAACAAATGTTACAGTACAGTTTGTTCTGTAGATGCGTTTTAGTAATAATAATCTGCGGCGATTATAAAATGATGTGTGAACTTTTGAATAGCTGCATCGATATCTCATTTTCAATAGAAATTGCGAGCAATTGTGAAAACAATGGGAGAGCTCGGCCGTCCATTACTTTCGCAATGCATTAATCGCATTTTTTCCAGGAAAATTACCATGACACTTTATTGAGAATAAATATTCTTTGGAGCCATTAAAAAATGTACCACGTTATATTATAATTACTCTATGCTGCTGTTATTAAATAATAATTGGAAAACCAATTGTAACATCGACTTCATTTCTAAAAGATTTAGGGGTTTACAAGTCTGTTTACAAAATATATGAGGCATTCCACAGTACTTTCGCAAAAAATAAAAAATCTCAACATTTTTCTGAAGATCCGTTTCAGTGGTATCTACAAATGCCCCAATTTTAAAAATAACAAATTAATCATTTCTTTGATATTACAAATTAAATTAAAAATGAAAAACTTGGCATATTCTGGCCAAATATATTTATTTTATTTTGAAATTTGATACATCTATAGATACCACTGAACTCGATTTTTAGAAAAATGTTGAGAATTTTTATTTTGTGGCGAAAGTACTGTCGAATGCCTCATATATAGCAGATATAGAACTTTTTGCCGATATATATTATTGTATATAACTTATATCTCTTGGATATACTTTCTTTCCATAGGGGTCCAAGGCTTCTTTATAGCTTGGCATCCGGTGAAACTGCCGTTCCTATGGAGATCCAACTGCAGCCTTCATCGTGCTCTCAGTCGCGGTACGACGGCGAAAAGCTTACGAAAAGAATCCAACTGCCGGACGGCAGGATCGGCATTATCGTGACTGATAGTCGCGCGATGGACAACCCGGAGCGTTTGAGCGATGTATGTGGACCGACTTTGACCGTGAATGGAATTGACGTGGGGGACTTGGACGAGCGAAATCGTCCTGGCTTAACAAATGAGACGATTTATTATTAAGGTACAAATTGTTTCCAAGTATTTTTTCGGCTAACAGGGATGGGCGATGATCGACAAAAACATTGATATCGAAATAATCAATTATTATAAAAGAAAAACGTTTTTGATTTCTGTAAAAAAAAAATATTCCATGTACCGCGGTTAAAGAGGGTGAAAATTATCATGTCGACCAGGACCAAACATAGATCAGCGAATCAGGGAAATCGATTATTTGTGAAAAAAGCATCGGTGTTGAATTAATCGAAGAACATCGCCCATATCGTGCTGTAATCGATAAAGTGTATTCGACTGATTTATCGAATCTTTCCAGGTTCGTTGAAATTCCAGTGGCACCGGAGTGTATTATTACTTGCTGTTTTGTTGAGATATATTCAAACATTTATGTTTGCCGCGGAGAATGTTCTTTTTCATTCTTAATATAATACAATTGATGTGTAATATCTTGTCTGACTTATCAATTATCGAGAGATATCGTCCTATCCTCTCTTAAGGGGAGGCGAAACCTCCGTGAGTGCAAGAGAGATAGAAAATCATTTTCAGAACAACAATACAGGGAAACTAGACACATGCCAGGAAAAATAAGTCTTACCATTCAGAAACGAAAGAGGAATGTTGTAAATCTTTTCTTTTTTTCCGAAAACGTTGCGGCACGTAGGAATAATTGTGTACAATTTTTATTACCGAGTAGGTTTCACCTCATCTTAATAATACGTGAAATTATCCCCGCCCATCTCGGTTTCAAACGGTATCAAAAACTGTAATGAACTTGTTTTACGCATATTTGCAGTTACAGCTTCAAGAAGAAATTTACTCAATGCGAATATTACTATATTACTATCGAATAGTACGGAGGATGAATTTTTTCTTGAAGCTGTAAAATGGCTGTAAGCATGAAAAAAGTTCTTTACAGTTCTTATTACTGACTGCGGTAGTTCACGTCACATCACATCCTCTCTTAAAAAGGAAATGGCACATCGGAAGTCGAAATATCGAAAACTAAAACCACTTTGCAAGCGTTCTGGTTGATTGCGGCGGCTTCGATCTTAAGTCGATTTCAGACTGTCGCATTCGGACGATTTCGGATGGATAGCACCCCCATGGAAAAAAGTACAGTGAAAAATATATTTTTCGTTATGTTCAAAAATATATATAAAATATTCTTGAAATATCTTTTATACTTATTATAATTATATATATTTTTCAGCATGTATTTGCTGAATACATGGAAAGTATATTTCAAGTATATCAGCCATAACTAATTTTTCATAGAAAAGTATATTTTAGGGATATATATAACGTACATCTAAAATGTACAAGATATATGTATATGGGGCAAAACACGTCAAGTCGGCCACTCCAATTTTTCATGTCAACAAAAAATCCTGACATTTATTCCGGATGTTGGTCTGGTTGAAGAAAAAACGTAGGATTTTTTCAGATTTTTTAATTACATATTCCAGCCATTAAACATTTCTAATAATCATTGTTTATTTTTAACGCCAGTACTACGGCTCGCACCAAAAAAAACATAAGAACATCAAATTTTTTATTTCCAGCGCACTTTCCAATACATTTTTTGTAAAGTTCTTCAATTTTATTTTATGCTATTTATCGATTAAATAAAGTTATCACTTTTTTCCCTCCGCAAATGCATTTTCGATTTTGCTGAAACTTTTACATTTTGTTCTTCGAAACATCTAGAATCTGAGAAAAAATTGGCCAGATGGGCAGAAATTTCGCCGCAGAGCTACAGCTCTTCGAACGATGGAACATCGTATTAATCTAATGGGGTAAAAGACGTCGTCGGCACGAATTTTTCATTTCAATAAAAAAAAGTAAAATTTGTTGAGGATGTTAATCTGGCTGAAAACAAAAATAAATAAAAAATTCAGATTTTTTGGTGCATACTTTAGCCGTTACAGGTAACTAAAAATAGTAATCGTTAATTTTTCAACGCCTAAACTACGGCTCTCGCAAAACAAATCATGTCAACAAAAAATGTAAGGTATCTAATGTTTTGTTTCAAACAATTTTTTTGCAAAATGTTCCCACTCCGTTTTATGCTATTTTTCAATTAAATAAATTTTTTTTCTCCGATAATGCCTTCCCGACTTAGATGTGATTTTTACATTTTGTTCCTTGATATGTTAAGAACCTGAAAACAAAATTGCGAGATGGGGAAAAATTCGAAATAAAAGAAAAAGTAAAAATGTATGCGGGCTTTAGAATTTTTTCCACAGACATTCTCAGTCCTGAATGCAGACAGCAATTACACATTAGATTAACACAATGTTCCATCGTTCGAAGAGCTGTAACTCTGCGGCACAATTTATGTTTTTTTTTGTGCGAGCCGTAGTATTGGCGTTAAAAAATAAACAATGATTATTTTCAGAAATGTTTAATAGCTGGAATATGTTATTAAATAATCTGGAGAAATTCCTACGTTTTTTCATCAACCAGACCAACATCCGGAGAAAATGTCAGGATTTTTTGTTGACATGAAAAATTGGAGTGGCCGACTTGACGTGTTTTTACCCATATATCCCTAAAATATACTTATTCTACGAAAAATTAGTTATAACACATATACTTGAAATATACATATACATATAATAAGTATAAAAGATATATTTAAAGTATATTTTGTAAATATTTTTTAACATAACGAAAAATACATTTTTCACTATACTTTTTTTTCATGAGGGTAATGTCAAGATACAAAAATGGGAAATGATGTAAACGATCGGGTACGATTATAACGGCGATAGTGATTGCAGACGCGCGGAAATTGATCAATCGTGCACGCAAATGTAAGGGGAAGAACGTAGTGTAAAGCGTACAGTTTCCTATCGCGCAGTCGAGGAACGACAGCTCGGGATACAGGAATGTGACGCAGAGGAAGCGGTGGCGCCTGCTTGCTTCTGTTAATTGTCGCTTTGTTTTATCGGCGTGTAACACAATACGTAGACTCCACACACTGGGACGAAATTATCTCATTCATAAATTCTCTAACCTTCCATCATTAACAAACATGCACCGGCGGAATCGAGTTAAATCATTCTTATCACATCCACCTGAACGCATTAATTTTATGTTAACCATTGTTCCACATGAAAATACATTACTAGGGTGGTCCTGGAATGTAACATTTTTGTATTTTTTTGGGGTCACCCCAGATTATCGCGAGGAATAGAATAAAAATAAGATGTGCAAAGAAAATTCGAGATCGATACATTTTTGGAGGTCGCTACCAGCTATTAGAAAAATTATAAGTTTCAAAGTATAAAAATTCGAGATGAAAATGAAAAATTCTCAGTTTCTTCGAAGACACCCCCTACTTTCAAAGTATTTCGCATAACACGAAAAACTGCAAAACTTCAACGATATCCAAGCATTTTTAAGGATCTCTACCGACTGTAAAAAAAAATGTCCATGTTTTTCGTTATTACAGTAAAACCCCGAGAAGTAGAATCACGTTAAGTAAACTAGGCTCTTTTTTCGAAGTACTCAGTGACTTTCGGTTATTTCATGCACTTTCTTTATGTCTCGTGATGCTCGGTTAACCCGCTTCCCGGATAATCAGAGCCCATATAATCGGGATTCCACTGTAGTTATAAAACAGTGTCGACGATAGAAGACCGCGGCAGAAAAATAATTTAGAAGTGAATACGGATAGATATCTGTCGAAATAAACTATTAAAAAAAGGAAAAAAATCCCCTAGTTTGTCATGTTTTCGACACGACATCTTCGACACTATTTCACAACTAATACCGAAAAGTACCGAATTATTATTTTTTTAATGATTCGATTTCGTTGAACATTTGCAGTTCTTCTTGCCATGTGAATACTTTGAAAGTGGGAATTGCCTCCGAAGAAATTGCGAATTTCTCATTTTCACTTGGAATTTATAAACTTTAAAGCTTGTCATTTTTATAATATCTGGTAGCGACCTCTGAATAATCCCCAATCTCGGATTCCCTTTGCACATAATATTTTTATGTTCTACCTCATGATAATCTGGGATGAGCCCAAAAAAATCGAAAATTTGGCGTTTAAGGACCACCCTAGGGCATAACTAAGCGTAACCGTGAGCTGTTTGACGGACAAAGCACGTCGGTCATTCAGGATAACCGGGGCGTTCTGCGGAAAATCCCTTCAAGGCTCGATCGCGTTCTGCGGTCTGTTTTCTGGCCTCTGCTGGTCGGCGATAATTAACCGGAAACAGATAACATGACAATCTCTAGCGCGCACAACCGGTAGGGATGTGAACGAGTCCGCTCCGCCCTCGCCTTGTCCTGTTGAACAAACTGACAGACCGCGAGACTGCCGAAACGCGGTTGATCTCGTCCACGAATATCATTTGTATCGTAAGCCTCGGTTGCTCCAGCCACCTCAGAGTTAACTGTGGCCTCTTCGTTGAAAGACCCGATCTGCTTAAGTCATTCACTGACCCGCGTGGAACGTTCCACGCGTATTTTCCGATCCTTACGGCCCTGTATTCGTTAATTACGATTTTTTTTCCTTCTGTCCATTTGTTCCTCGACGTTGCCCTTCGTGCGTGACTGCTATCTCTGTGAAGTGAGGATCGCCGCGGTAATTCAGTCTCAGGTGTTCCACTTAAAAAGTCGATAGGAGAGAAGGAAGGAATAATTGAAAACAATAGTTGGTATTCTTAAATGAAGTGACTGGAGGAAGTCAATCCGTCATCGGCAGCGACCAACGACCGAAAGAATAATCTCAAGAGTTCGTGAGCTGGGTTATATCCGGTGACTGATGCTGATATAAAATTCGATTTAAAAAAACATACACGAAAAAGTTCGACCATGAAGTGCGTCGTAGTTTTGTTGCTCGTTGCATTGTGTGAATGTGCGTCGGGATCATGGGAAAGCCGTGAGTATACAAAGTTTGTTTGCCAATGTAATTTGAAATTTTGTTTTACATCAACCAGGGTTGAAAGTTCTCGTTACAGTAAAAAATAAAAATATGTAATAATATGATTTTTATAATAATATTGAAACACTTGTAAAATGATATTCAAGTTTTTCAAGAACTATTACCCATTTACTGCCAAAGGTATCAAGTTTATCCGCCATGCTTTTTGACAGAACTTCTTGCAAAACATGATTAAAAATGTCTTAGTAATTATTCGAAAATGTTATCATAATACCTTACAGTACGATAAGTATTTCTAATAATTGAATTGCAGAGCTTGACAATCCTAGTTTGATATAATGCATTCTTTTTTTTTAAGGAAAAGAATTTTTGTAACACGTGCACGAATCGCGGCACTTTCCATGGCAGTCTTGCGAGCCGAAAGTGGCCGTTTCCCTGTCAGTTGCGAACCTGTGGTGAAATGACAGAGTCACGCATGCGCAGTTCGCATTTCGTTCACTTTCGTCCCTTGGAAGTTTCTGTCATTCACTTTCGTCCCTTCAATCACAACCTCACTTTTTAGTATTCGTCTCGCGCGACTGCCATTCCAAGTGCCGCAGATTCGTGCACTCGTTACAAAAAGTATGATGTGCAACACGGGTCGAAATGGCAATTGCGACTCGTGTGATTGCAGCCCTCGCTTCGCTCGGGCAGCAAACCTCACACTCTCCGCAATTGCCAACTTTCGACCCTTGTTGCACAATATACTATTCTTTACTTTCCCTGCCAAATTAAAAAAAATTCTTGACCAAGAAATTTCTTTCAGTCTTATTATTAAAAAGCGTTAAAAAATAATAAAGTGAAAGTGCTTCCACATTTAAGTTTAAATAAATAATGTATTCCTTTTTGCTTGTACAAGGCTCATTTTTCATTTATACTTATTATACGTTAAGTCATACTCAGGACATACTTCGTGATTATATATTTTGTTTCTTTATACTTTTGTACTTTAAAAAAACTTAAAAGACTACATTATTATGGGTGGCAATAATCGATTCGGCCAGAGAGACTCGATTTTCAAAATTATTATTCAAAACTCCCCAATAGACTCGATAACTATAAGAATGACCGAAAATTTTACCGGACGTTAAACACAAAGTAAAAGCACTAAGAAACGCCAAGTTACTAAAAAAATATTTCATCGCAATTAATGTCGTTTGGTTATTTGGCGTTTTATAATGATTTTTCTTCTTGCATTCACTGACTAATCGATCATACGGTAATTTTTCGGTGAGATATGGTACATGGAAACCACCGGTCAGCCGACGTAGAAAACCGACTGTTTCCTCTAATAAACATTTTTTTCCTTTAAATGAAATAATCTCTTTCCAGCCGTGTTTTAAGGGAGACTTCTACCGTCGAGCACCATTTTTCATTATATTTTTTTATGGGGAAACAAATAAATGTAGATGACTGCGGTTTTTTTCTACTTGTTACTTACGTTGTAAAGTATACAATAGAAGTAAAAAAAATGTTAAGTTAGAAATTGTCGGCGTCCCAGGTCCTCAAACACGATCATTAAAAATAAATGGCTACCACTCTCCTGACCTCGGTAATTATGCGATCGGCCTGAAATTGTGCATACATACTCGAGAAACATGTCTTCATGGAATGACGGAGTTTTTTTTTCGAGTACTGCAAAATTATGAAAATGGCGGCGTTTAAAATATTTTTCCCCTATGTTTTTTCGTATAAAAACATTAATAAAAAATCGAAAAATTAAGTTATCGAATAAAACCTCCGTCATTCCATGAAGATATGTTTCCCGAGTACGTATGCACGGTTTCAGGCCGATCGCATAATTGGTCAGGAAAGTGATAGGCATTTTCCTTGGATGACCGTATTTGATTACCTGGGACACCGACAATTTAAAACGTAAATAACAAGTAGAAAAAAACGCAGTCGTCTACTATTATTCGTTTTCCCACATAAAATAAAATGAAAAAACGGTGCTCCAGGGTTGAATTCCCCCTTAAATTCTCTGCCATGTTCCTGATTCTACGATTAATTTTGCTTTTTCCGAATCGTTCCCGATCTTCACGGTTTTCCCGGACCGTGGCCATCGTATTTCAACCATCATTGCAAGTTGCAGTCGCGATTTTACAACACTTTTTTATCTCTCACTAAAATACCGCCACTCGTTTTTCTCCCTCTGACTCTTTCGTACAGACTGCAGTCCCGCTATCACCGACAGTACGCACTATTATTATCCACGTTTGGAGCTTTATTTGAAAGGTCAATTTACTTTTAGCGCGTTGCCCGGCACTGCCGTTTCCCAATGGTCGGGTTCGAGCGAGGTCGAAGGGCAAAATTGTCAGATTTTCCTGCTACGAAGGCTACACGCTGGTGGGTAACAAGTATTCAACCTGCATACGGGGCAGATGGGACACCCCGATTCCTGTGTGCGTCAGTAAGTATCCAGCGACAATAACAATAAAAATGTATATCCGAATTCTTTTGTAGTAATGCATAATACATATTGTACACGATAAAATCAATATGGGAAATAGTGCAAGTACGTTCAGCTATTATGTGTTAGAATTAGGAGTTTGCGAATAGTGATTAAATCGAATCGAATTGGATAGTACTATATGTTTCGATTTTCGAATCGAATATTTGGTGATCTCGAAAATGTTAGACTTATTTTCGAATATTCAATCAATTTTCGAATATTTTATATATTTTCGAATATTCAATCAATTTTCGAATATTTTATATATTTTCGAATATTCGATAAATTTTCGAATATTCGATAAATTTTTGAATATTCGATAAATTTTCGAATATTCGATAAATTTTCGAATATTCCATACATTTTCGAATATTCGATCATTTTCGAAATAGAACGTAAGAAGTTGCCGAAATTTCGTATAACGAAACTACAAGTTTTTACAAAATCAATAAATAGCTTGGTGAGTTGTAGTTTTTTGCCAGAGAAGTTCGATTATTCGAATGTACCGAATATTCGTTTCGAAGTACGAATATTCAATTTTACCGAATATTCATTTAATATTCGATTCGAACTTCGAATAGAACAGTTCGATATTTTCGAACATTCGCACACCCCTCATTAGAATGTATACTTCTTTTACTACAAAAATAAGTAAACAAGTATTATGAACCTGCGAAAATGTACGATCCGATTAATTATCATGTCTACGGAAGGATCACAGAAGTCTTCGATCGTGTAGTTTCCAGCAGATTTGTGAATCCTTAACTCTTTCAAAAATAAAGCTGATGGTACAACTGGATTTGTAATTATTAATTAATCATAGTAACATGAAGTAATTATAATATAATGTGTACTTTTATTAATAGCTGCAAAGAACATTTGTTTTTAATAACATTTCAGAGGAACAGAGGACAAACTAAAAAATTAAAATCTCTTTGAGGCTGAATTATCGCACGAATTCCGACAAAACATTCTTGCATTTCGTTTTTTTTTCTATAAAACATGGGCTCGTTGGTTTTAATTCGTTTTCGCAAAAATTAAAAATCGTGTAAAATCCAAAACGCTCTACCAATGTTGCCGAAATGCAATACCAAACAACATTGAAAAGTCAAAAATAGCATACGAAAGGATATCAGAAAAAAGATGATGCATCGTGCCGACGATACTTAACGTTGCAGACTCGCTGTGTCCGACTCTACCAACGCCGGATCACTCGCTCGTGGCATCAAAGTACAACGGAGCAATATTAATGTATTTCTGCGAGCCAGGATACGTTCTCGTGGGAGCCGCCGAAATATTCTGCAACGGCAGAAAATGGAACGCCTCGGCGCCTTACTGCAGAGGTATAATATGTATAATAAATGGCATTACTAATTCATCGGTTTATGTAACAACGGAGCTACAAACGTAAAGACCCCCGATTGCTACCGTTTTTTTTTCTCTATATTTTCATTTCGCGCTATCGATTGACGCGAATACACGAAAAGAACAATATATTACCCGTCCACAATTCAATTGAAAGATTCAACGGCGGCTGCTCCATTGAGTTGCGACTTCGAGAAGCCGGATCTTTGCTGGTGGGAGCAGGATCCGACACACGATTTCGACTGGCAGAGGCACAATCACGATACCCCGAGTTCACATATCGGCACCGGACCTTCTCATGACCACACTATGGGCGCGGGATACGATGGTGAGTGCCCTCTCTTGCTTCGTCATTAAGGAAGTGTCGTACTGCGTATAGTCAAGTCCTGCGTATCGGATTTTTTTAAACGTTAAAAAATGCCAATGCATAAAGGAAGCCAATAAAAATAGTTAAACCAATAATGAACGACCTGACAAAAAAAAAACCTGCAAAGTAGAACCTTGCAAATTGCTTCCACAGTATTTAACACTTTTAACGAAGCTACCTCTATGAGGATGTATGTTAATCAATTCTGGCTTCCTCATAGAGGAAGCATCGTCAAAAGTGTAAAATACTCAGGAAGCAATTTGCAAGGCTCTACATTGCAGGTCTTTTCGGGTGTTTTTTGTAAATAAATTAAAATGTAATATTTTAACGACTGAACCAATTTGTCTCGAATTTGTACCCAACCCATGTTTCACGGTAGTCGATGTGGGAGTTAAATTAGAATGCCGTATCTCGTAATTTGCACGAGCCAGCGTGAAAACGAGACTTTTGAGAATATTAAAAATGCCATCAAATTAGAACGGCTGGACAGATCCGCGTAAAATACTTAAAACTTCGTCCACGGTTGTCCATATGTGAACCAAATTTGAGATAATTCTGCAACAAATTTTAACATTTCTTTTCGTGATGGCTTCTTTGTTTTTCATGTCGCAAAATCGAAATTTACCGACATAATGACCGTTTCCTTGACGAAATTCATCATCGATAATCGATAACCGTAATGACACGTTCGAAATTGCCATCGATTGTCTCAGAATTTACGGGAGCTGAAGTACTTACAGACATTAGAAAAATATATTAAATGGCAATAACATTAGAACCACTGTAACGATTCTCGCCAAACTTGGTACAGATCATAGTTTAATGGTAGTCCGTTTATTTACAAAATTGCAGCCCGTCTCTCAATTTACAGCATATCTCTCAATTTACGGAAGTTATGGCGTGAAAATGATTTTTTCAAAATGTTCAATAGGCTGTAAAATCTGAATTTCCTAACCGATTCGCATCAACTACAATCCCAAACGGTATTCTATGATAGCCAACGTGCGTGCCAAATTTGAAGAGCATTCTTCGAAAATGACAGCAGTTATCGTGTAAATAACGAAATCTGCGCACACGCAGATTTCGTGTTGGACCATTCTGAGTGTACTGACATGAAAATCTCGAAAACAAATTTTTTCACGAAAACAAAGCTTTCTCTATGAGAAAACAAAAATGATATTTTTTTATTTTAGCATTTAGCTATTCCATGAAAACAAAAATACTCAAAATTCGGCGATGACTTATCGATTTCGAAGCAATTTGTCGGGTGAAAAAATCCGAAGTCCTGCCTACTTAAAAAAATATATATTTTCGTTTTTTCCATAAAATGTGGACTGTAATTACACAACAATTTCTCAATACATCTTTTTTTTTTGCCACGAAAAACGCACATTTTCATTTTTTGATAATTTCCATACAATTATATTCGTTTCCGGGATGTGATTTAATTAAAAATGAAAAAATTGGCATATCCTGGCCAAATTTTATTTTTTTATTTTGAAATTTGGTGCATCTATAGATACCAGGGAAGCTGATTTTTAGACAAATTTGGGGAATCTTTTTTGTGTGGCGAAAGTACAGTGGAATGCCTCACAGAGTTTCAAAGGGAAACTAGTGTCAATTTAGGTGGATCTCAATTAAAGAGATCCTGCTAAATGGAGAAAAAATTGTACAGAAATAAAATCATGGCACTTGGCTAATGCATAAAGCCAGGAGGATGGAAGAAGAAGAAGAAGAAGAAGAAGAAGAAGAAGAAGAAGAAGAAGAAGAAGAAGAAGAAGAAGAAATAAAATCATAGAAAAATAACTCGTTTTGCTAATGCTAATAGAAATGCTAACATAAATACATAATAGTATTTTTATTGGTTATTCCTCAGTACGCCACTTGGCTTTTTTACAATCCCCTCCCCATTCCAACCTTGCCCCTATTCCCGACCGCCATGCGGCCACAACCGACTTCCCCCTCTATATCGTATTCACCATAGTATTTCTGCTATGGGCATAGGGAAACTACGGAAAACCTATGCCGATATAGCCGGTCTCGAGTTCGCCTCACGGCACCGGAGCTAGGTCACGTTTCGTCGAGAATGTAAACACAGATTACAGTTGTATATGTATATGTGACCCCCACAGGTAGAAATACCTGTGTGCGTCCCACGTATACATCTGAAGCTTCATCGTGCCCGTATTTACAATTTTCGACGAAAGTCGACGGCATCGGCATTCGAACCCGCGACCTACCGTTGCTCTGGTCTATAGGCTGTATACTGACCACTAGACCACCGCACCCGTCCCATAAATGTTAATAGTAATAAACAGTAGGGTATATAACAGGGTTTTCAAGAAGTAAAATTTATAATTTCAGTTCGTTCTTGACGAACCTCATCTCGTTTTGTTCATTGATGAATGTTTTACGAACTCACCGAGTTATTTTGTACAGCTTATTTATCAATTAAGAATAAAATTAGCTAAATTCGTCACTTCGTTTTTTTTCTCATAAACCATCGCAAATGTTCATCGGTAATAAAGTTATACTATATTATAAAATGAGTTATCTGTCTATGCAATTTAAAAGTATGTTCAAATAATGTTTCAAATCTTAGTACGCGATTGACGTGAGCCTGCCACTGATGCCTCCTTAAGACGCAAGTTCAATACACCAAGAAATAACAATTAATTTATGGTAATGATCTTTCTGGTCTTCATGTTCTTTCTTAAAATTCAAGCCTCGAAAATAAACGATGATTTTTTTAGATAATTTAGACGTGCTACCAAAATAACCGGGTTGTTTTAAAGAGGCATCGGCAGTACAGTCAATTCTTTTACGTGTAAGATTGGAAACATTATTTGTACATCTTTCAAAGGGAAACTAATGTTAATAAAGGTAAATCTGAATTAAAGAGATCCTGCCGAATATAGAAAAAATTGTACGGAAATAAAATCATAGAAAAATAACTCAGTTTGTGCTAATAATCAATAGCGTATATAATGCCCGGTTTTTTTGGAAGTAAAATTCGTAATTTTATTTCCTTCTTTACGAGCGACGACTCGTTTCATTCATTGAAGAACGTTCCACGAATTTACCGAGCTATTTTCTTCAGTTTATTTATCAATTAGGAAATAAATCAATTCATTTTGTCACTTTATGTTTTTTTCTCATAAACAAACAGCTGTTATTTGGAAGCTACGAATGTCATCGCAAATGTTCATCGGTAAATTTATACATTATCTATCAAGAAACAAAATGAGCCATCACTCGACAAGAACGAACTAAAATTTCAAATTTGACTTCCAAATAACTGCGCTTAATACATCCCATAAGTTATTAGCGTAAACTGAGTTATTTTTCTGTAAATTTTTTGTTATCCATTTTTTCTACATTAAGCAGGATCTGTTTAATTTAGATCCACCTTTATTGCCACTAGTTACCCTTGGATCGTATGTTCAAATAATTTTTCAAATCTTAGTTCGCGATTGACATGACTGTACCGCTGATGCCTCCTGAATCGCGTTCACGTTGTAGGGTTTTCAGCGAAAACTAACTGGTTGTCGAACCTGCTACGGTACTCTCATCCTCTTGCGAAATATTCATCGATCTTGACCTCATTTCCCGATAATCTCTACCTACCGGATTTGGCTAAAATAAATCGCCGACGACCGCTATACGGCAGCCCAACAGCGATCCATTTCACATATGAATAAGCAACTCGTTAATGTTAAATCGTTGGTTTTTATTAGTACTCTAATTGACAGTCTTTGCTTTATTTTAAGTATGTGGGTGTGGTACAGTTCCGACAAACGTTGGATTCGGAGAATATTTTGAACACTTCTCGATGTGTTAAAAATCTGAAAAAATCAAGCATACTCAAGGTGCTAAAAGTATTCATTCTGCATAATAATAATTCAAAAAAGTTATTAACAAACTGTTGAAAAAAAACAAATTGTTCAGCATATCACCTGTTATGTTAATTTTTTTTATGAAAATGATTCGCAATTTTGCTTTTTTTTTATGTGTACGTATTTTTTTCAGGATTTTGTCTAATTTTTTAAACCTGCATTTTTTTAATGTTTGGGCTGTATTTGCGGATGTACTCGATCAATTGTTCGGACACTTCGCAGGTGCAATGGGTATATGAAAGACACATATCCAAAATTCGTGTCTTTCCACACCTTTTTCAAAAATAAAAAAAATGTTAAACATGGTTTTCGAAAATTAGTCAAAATTCTGAAAAAATTCGTACGTATTCAGAAAAAATAAGAAATTATATTTATTTCAGAAAAAGTTAGGTTGATAGGTGATTTGAATAACAATTTTTTTCGTTAATTTGTTAATAAAATGTTGGAATTATTACTATGCAAAATTAATCTTTTCAGCACCTTGAAAGTGCTTGATTTCTTTCAGATTTTTCTCCCGTTGAGAAGTGTCCGAAATATTCTCGAAAACGCACGTTTGGCGCACCTACATCCTTAATTCGGATCCTTTGCTTACGCGCAAATGACTGCTTAGTGCGTCGACTTAATCCTGTTGATTCTCTCTATCTCGATCGCCAGGATACTATCTCTACATAGAAGCTTCCGGTCGTCTTGTCAACGATACCGCCAGAATAATTTCACCACTTTACAATGCCTCACTGACGGATTACGGATGCTTCTCCTTCTGGTAAAGTGGTATCTCAGTAACAGATCGAAAATGTACGAGAATAAAAAGCCTATTCAAGGTCTCATGTAACGATTCTTACCACAGGTATCACATGTACGGGGCTACTATTGGGGCTTTGAAAGTTTATTTGAAGCCTGAAAATGCGGCCTCCCAACTGATGTTCGAGAAAGAGGGTAATCAGGGCAACCGATGGATTCACGGCTATTTTAGCTTGCCTACGGTCAACACTAGTTTTCAGGTAAATCATTCTTCTTAAATTATTATAATAAATAAACGCTATTTGTTCAGGTCTGTCATAAAAAATCGATCTGTAGGATCGGATCGATTTAAGCACCAATTTAATTCGCTTCGAGAATAAAATAGATGTGGGACGGACATTTTTTTCAGACTATTAAAAAAAAGTAGAGCTTTAAGTTAGTCGCCTCGGTACAGTCCGGCCTAAAATTATGAGAGAATTTCAAATACTACACAATAACATAAAAAAAAGTTGCAAAGTAGAACTTTGCACACTGCTTCCTCATTAATTCCCCTTTTTCACAAAGCCACCTCTATGAAGAAGCTTATTTATTAACTTTGGCTTCCTCATAGAGGAAGCTTTGCGAAAAAGGGGGGGGGGGAGATTAATGAGGAAGCAGTGTGCAAAGTTCTACTTTGCAACTTTTTTTTAATTTGAACAAAAGAAAACTCCGTTACAAACACCGTTACATCTAATTTTGATTAGATACAAAGTTTTGACTTACTTTAATAACTCTTCCATAAGTTACAGCGAAAATCTTAATTTTTTCAAAAATTCATAACAGCGTAAAATCCGAACGACTTTACCGATCGTCACCAAATTTTATACGTGGCAGCGCTGTATGTTATTTTTTTACTGTTGAATATTTTGGTTCATTTGATCGGACCGATCAGACCGGAACCGCTTTACCGATGTCGCTGAAATTCAATACCGAACAACATTGAACGTGTCTTTATTTATGATGAAGTATATAGCTGAATCGTCGAACTTTTACGAAAGTTAGAGCGATCACGCCATTTTTTTGAAAAATTAAAAATTCGATAAAATTTGTATACATGGATATATTTAATTTTTTAAATATGGGAATTACAGAGGATTTAATACTCTACTTGCGTGCCAATTTTTAGCTCGATCCGTCATGCCATTCCTGAGTTATGAACAATTGAATGTTCGGTGCCTGGATCATACATACATACACACACACACATACCCACATACAGACATATTTTCTAGACCACTTTTCTCGACGTTTTAGGTGATTCTGAGTATGTTAACATGAAAATCTCGAAAAATAAAATTTTCACGAAAACAAAGCTTCCTCTATGAGGAAGCAAAATCTGAAAAAATTACACATGTGGACGGTGCTGCAGAGATTAATTTTGCACAATAATAATATCTAATTGTTATTAACAAAGTAGTGAAAAAATTAATTGTTCAACAAATTTTACCCGGCAACCTAACTGTTTTTAAAATGAAAAATTATTCATTTATTTTTCTGAATACGTATGAATTTTCTCTGCATTTTGTCTAATATTTGCAAATTGCAGTTCTCACCATTCATTTTGATTAAAAAAAAACGCTGTCCCAAGAAAGTAGCTAAAATTCTGGAAAAATAATGCATCTTTACATTAAAAAAGTTGAACTGCTTTTAAAGTATGAATTTATTTTGAACTGAATAAAACAATGTCGTAAAATAATCTGCCGATACGAGCCGATCTGAAAATCGATTAATCGGAACGCAAAATATCGATTCTGCCCTCTATCGATATAAAAACGGCAACCCTAACTCGGTCATATTTAAAAAGCCACATCTACTCATAGATAATAATCGAGGGTATAAGAGGCACAAGCTACGTGAGCGATATGGCCATTGATGACGTCGCAATTTTGCAAGGCGAACAGTGCGAATTCGCAGGGACTACAATTGCTCCGGAAGCAATTCCAACGAACGAAGGTGATTTTTATATTTTCTCCTTCTGTTTTTCCGCAAAAAAATGCAATGTCTGTTATTTTTTTACATTTGGCCAGATCAAATCGAGCTGGTGAACTTTCTTCAAAGCTGTCGAGGTCGATGCGGAAGCGGACCTCCCAGTCCTGACGCAGCCACGACGATTATACCGTTCAACGCATCCGACGCATGTCACTGTACTTATGATTGCGCAGACACGTCCATCTGTTGTGCCGATTTCGCTGAATACTGCATATTGGGTAAATAACCGTAGGCTGTTAAGGGGATGCTGGAGTAGATTTATTTACCGACATTCGTCGATAAACAGATATGCTTCAAATTTGACAGAGATGTTATATGAACATAAATGGTTCTGTGTAGATGCGATTTGCGGTCGAAAACTAACAGGAAATGGATAAAATCGTGTATTTTGAGCCGATAAAGGTCTTCTTTATTACGCAGGCAATATATTAAAGAATCAAAAATAATCAAGTTTTTAAAATTTTTCATGAAAACTATCGCGCTTAGAAAAAAACGAATCGCGAATTCGTTGTGTATGGGCAAAAATACATCGAAATGAAGTGTTGAAAAAGAAAAAAAAAGAAAAAAAAATCCTAAACTGCTTTCGCACTTTTTTCGAAACTTTGTCACTTCACTAAAATCCAGGTTACTTTTTTTTATCGATCTTATCCGGATTTTCTTCCTTCGTTCGAGAGAAAACTAAATAATGAATTTTACAGCCGGACCCTCAAAAATAGTAAATTTTACCATACATTTTCGCTTGCATTTTTTTTTGTACAACAAATGTTCGATTTCGTAAAGTTTGAAAACCTTGTCCGATGGCAAATTTCCCGCTGTTTCCGGAAAGCACCGTTGTTCGCCCGAAAAAAAGAAAATCCGAAGAACATCGGATTTTCTGCGTCATTTCTCGTGTTTTCCTTTTTCTCTCTGCAAATATAATAATAGCCCATACAAAAGCCCGAAATAACCTTAATAAACCTTCAAACCTCGCACGTCCAATAACTTTAAAATATATAGAACGAATAACCAGGCAACAATACTGATATCGAAAATGCGAGATATTTTTCCCTACTGATTTTTTTCAACAGGGTAATAGTAACTATTGATTTGAAATATCCGTATTGAAATTCTGCTGTGTGGTTCACAGGTGTATCGGACCTTACAACGGGTGGCACGAGTCATCAAACAGCTCGTCCTACAACCACAAAGACACCCTCGATACCAAAGAAACCGATTCCCATAAATCCCAAAGACGACATTGATCCTTACGCAAAAGCAACGGAGATTTCAACTACATCTCATATCAGTATTACAACGAGGACGATTCCCAAAGTGGAGACAATACCGGCAACGATGCGCACGACTTTCATCGTGAAAACAACGAAATTTCCGGTGGCAAAGCAGACAAAACCGGCAACGAAAGTTACGACGGCAATGCCGACCAAAGCAGCAAAGAAAGCTACGACGATTCACGCTGAAACTCCTTTCTCCAGCGTCACCGGAACGCGGGACGATCCGAATTTATCTTCTCGAACTGGTACGCTTCAATTCATTCAACGAAATATCCGGCTCGACATTTTTGCAATCGGATAAATACGACATTTTTAGTTTATTAGGATTCTACGCGAAAATAAATATCATCGATCATATTGAAAAGATTAATTTTGCGTAATAATGATTCTGAAATGTTATTAACAAATTGATGAAAAAAATGGTTTAACAAATCTCCCGATGACCCAAATTTTGCCTTTTATAAAGATGGTTCATTCGTTTTTTTGAATACGTATGATTTTTATCAGTTTTTTTAATTCACTTCGAAATTTGTGTTTCTGCACACATATTTTTCACAAAAAAACACTAAATTCAAAGTGAACTTAAAAATCTGAAAATCTTCATATGTATTCAGAAAAATTAATGAATCATTTTCATAAAAAAAAGTGGGTCATGGGGAGAATCGTCAAATAATTTTTGTTTTTTCATCAACTTGTTAATAACATTTTAGAAATATTATTATGCAAAATGAATCTTTTCAGTACCTTTAAAGTGCATGATTTTTTCAGATTTTCAGAGAAGTGTTTGCAATTCTCTCTCTAATTTTTGTGGAATTTATGCAATAATGAATACTGGACGCAAGGACTACTTTAAAGGGGGTCGAGTCAGTAAAAAAAAGTTTATTTTTATTATTATAAGGATGGCTAAACATTTTTTTGAACGGAATTATTGCGAATTTTTCCTTTTAGCATCGAAATGAACGATTTTTTACCACTCGACCCACCGGCCCCAAGTCGTTGGCTTGTAGGCCAACCACTTTGTTCTTGACTGACATTATCGACTGATATTATCGGCTTGTCTTGCTGCTCATTCATTTGTTTCAGAAGCTCACGTTCGAGCGGAACAAGCGACAATTCAGCAAATCGACTCTCCAATATCCCTCGGAGCGAGCGGTATAGCGGCTATAGTGGTCGTAATAGCATCGGCGATCGTTCTGACGACAATCATCACGTTCGTTCTGCTGCGGAAACGAAAGTCTTACAAGCGCGGAGCTGGCGGAAGTGCGTCGGCCCTCTCGGAGGACAGTGATGTTCGGTTTCTCACGTCCGACGAGATTCTCGATTTCAATATCGCCCGACCGACGGAATACGACGAGTGATCGATATTTCTTACATTTAAATAGCCGAGTACGCGAGAAACTCAATGTTTTGTTTCAGGACGAAGGCCGCCAAAAGAATGAAAAAATACATCAAAATACTTACACGAACGTGAAGTAAATTGTCGGACCTGAATAATTTTCATGTAAAAAAAATCGGTCGTCCGAGAAAACTAATATACGCCGAAAATCCGTAATTTTACATACACTGTTAAAAATATGTCGCATAAGCTTCAATTGCGGGTAAAGGAAGCCCGTTTACATAAACTGGTATATTGAATTTGATACGCAAGTGATATGTAAAATTACAGCTTTTTTATTGGATCCTATAAAAATTAGGAAATTTGATAAGAAAGAAAACTGAGTATAAAATTTTGAAATTCTACTACACGTGGATTAAATTTAATATATCACCTGATGAATCATTTTCGGTCATGTAAATTCGCAAAGCTTTTTAACAGTGTAGGATTCATTGAAAGAAGATGTTTAGATGAATATTTTCTTTTATACTCAAAGACAAGATAATTGCAAAAAGCATTATGCGTTTGTTGGACATTAATACTCGTGTATAATAAAAAAGCCAACGGAGTTGTCGGACATTTGAGAGAATAATAACCAGTTGGTCCGAATGAAATCCAGCCTGACGACAAATCGTCGAGTCGAGCAACATGACGATTGTAGTTATTGGTAACCTCGTGCGGCGGCGCCAGCTGAATTTAACACACAGTATTTGGTTATCTACAGATGTATATCGGACTGATCAACACCGACATATGTTATAAATTGTAAATATGTAGTGGTAATGGTACGTTGAAGTCTCTATTTTCAAGTAGTACTCATTGACCCGAGCGCGGTTAGGCCGCGGGTTTCGCGGCTTGAGTTGAGTTAAGTAGACATTTAAAATGACAATCTCCGCCGAAAAAACACCGAAAATAATTCCATACTTTTAGAAACTCCTATTATGGGGCTACATCGACCTAACGAAAAAGGTCGAAATGTCTTTTTTAAAAGTTTTTGTATTGATTTGCGAAAATAAAACAATGTATTTTCATTAGAAAAAAAATCATGAAAAATTAGATCATGAAATCATAAAATCATAAAATTTGATCATAAAATCATGAAATCATGAAATTTGATCATGAAATCATGAAAATCATGAAACAACGAGATATGGTCAACAACTACTACCGATTAAGATGAGATTAAGTCGATGACAACTACAATAACATTGACGATCGCTGATCTTTATAACCGACTTTTTTTATAAAATGAATTAAAACTCAAGCATGGAATATCTACGAGAAGAAATAGTCATTTTTACGTAATTATTCAAGAATAAAGATCGATAAAAAAACTAATATCGTCAACGGTCTCTGAATGAGTCTAAGCGTATTTTATGTAAATTTGAAAACGAACTATCTAGCGGTTCTCGAGATATGATGTCCATCGGGAAAAATGTCCATCATCTGTTGGCGGCCATATCTCTTTTTTTATTTTTTATGTTCTTTTTTCTAATACACATACATGGTTTTAATTTCTTAAATCAATAAAAAAAAAAAAAAATTTAGTTCCACCAACACCTTCTTAAAAAAGTTGCGAAGTCGAACTTTGCACATTGCTTCCTCATTCATTTTCGTTTTTCACAAAGCCTCCTCTATGAAGAAGCTTTTTTATCATTTTTGGCTTCCTCATAGAGGAAGCTTTTTCACAAAGCCACATATATGAAGAAGCTTTTTTATCATTTTTGTCTTCCTCATAGAGGAAGCTTTGTGATAAACGAAAATTAATGAGGAAGCAATGTGCAAAGTTCGACTTTGCAACTTTTTTTATTTCATCTAAAGAAAGCTCTGTTACAAACACCGTTACATCGAATTTTGAGTAGATACAAAGTTTTGTCTTACTTTCTTAACTTTTGCGGAAGTTATAGCGAAAATCGACATTTTTTTTTTTTTTTATTAAAAATGGTGGCAAATCCGAACGACTTTACCGATCATCACCAAAATTCGTACGTAGCAGGCCCGTATGTTTTTGTTTTTCTACCATACAACAATTCGATTGATTTGTTAAAATTCGACGTGATTCAGAGCAATTTTTTTTCTTTTAAATTCAAAATTCTATAAAATCTGAACCGCTTTACCAATTTTGTCGAAATTCAATATCATACAACATTAAATGTATCTTCAGTTATAAAGAATTATTTAGCTAAATCGGCGAAGTTTTACGAAAGTTGGAGCGACCACGCCCTTTTTTTAACAAATTCAAAACTACATAAAATCTTAATTACTATATACATTTTGTCAAAAATCGCGCCATTCAAAGGGGGGCGACTACACTACTTACGTGCCAAATTTGAGACCGATCGCTCGAACGGTTACTGAGTGAGAGGCGATTGAATTTTCGAAGCCCAGCATACACACACACATACATACGGACATTATTTCTAACCCATTTTTCTCGACGTTTTAGGTGATTCTAAGCATACTGGCATGAAAAACTCGAAAAAAAATGTTTCATGAAAACAAAGCTTCCTCTATGAGGAAGCAAACAAAAATCGACCATTTTTCGGGTCTCTAGGTAAATGTAGCCCCCTTAAGGAGGCATCGGCGGTACCGTCGATATCCTCTTAAAGCGTTATGCTATTATAATGCCATTTGCAGCGGCAGAATCGCTTCTTTATTGTTGTGTAATAGTCACGACAGTAGCACGACTCAGGCGCAGTAAAAATACAAAATGGTAAAACGATCCGTAGCAAATTGACACTTTATTGATGAACTAAATTTAAACAAAAACTCGATGTTTTCCAGTTGTCCAACCGGACGGTATATATTTGGTGGCTACCTTATTAATAACAATTACAATTCTAATGAATAAAATTGGTACCTGCATCGTCCTTTCTTCCTTCCATCCATTTTTTCATTCCATCTTTCCATTTTTTTCCGCAAAAATACAATATTGATCGCGGGGCGGAAGGGGACATTAATACTATGTTGGGGAAAGCGCGCGTTTGGGTGACAAAATAAATATTTATATATATATATAATAAATATTTACGAGTTCGACGTATCACTGAACGATATAGCAGCTTTGGACATATTACACTATAGCGAATAATATATTCTCCAAAACAAAAATGATACGCCAAGTATTAAAAGTGTAGACATCGCAAACAAAAAGTTCCTTGCTTAAAAATCTCTTGCAAACAAAAGAATTCCTCGTTGAACAAAAAAATTCTTGCAAAAATATGAAACCATATGCAAAATATTAACCAGAGGTGGGCAAAGTATCGAAAAAGTACTTAGTACAAAGTACTTCAGATACTTAAAGTACAAAAGTACTTTTCATACTTAAAGTGCATGCAAAGTACGTCAAATAACAACTTTTTAAATTACTCGGTTAGAATTCGTCGTCTGCTTCTACGCGAATTTTTCTATAATTTGCCACGATTTTTGTACGTTTCACATTTTTTTGCTTTATTATGTGCGGCAGGCAGAATAAGTAATAGATCCCTGTTTTAGAAAGTTCATGAGTAATGGAAAGCATTGTTAGCAAAATATTCGAGCTGTGATTGGTTACCAGGAAAGTCCGTGGTAAACAAAATCAGTTAGACGTCAAATTTGACATAAGACGACGGGCGTTGCCGCGCCCCGTAACCTTTTATACGAGCGCATCAGCGCAAAAGCTTTTCAGGCACGCGCGCCAACGCGTGTGATTAGCTTAGTGGGATTAAATTTGTCATGCAATAATCAGCTGAGGATGAATGAAAATCTACATCAGTGGTAAGAATCGCAGTTTACAACGAGCAATTTGCCGTAATTGCACAATATTTGTTGAGTAAATTTTTAACACGAAATAATGACTTGAAAATAGATGTTTTACGTAAATTGCAAACGTACATTAGTAGTAACATAAAGTAATGACCTGATGTATTTTTCACGATAATTGCAGAAATACTTGTACTTTGTACTTTGTGACAGTACTTAAAATACCGAAAAGTACGTACTTTAAGTACGAAATAAGTATCGAGATACTTTAAGTACTGTCCGGCTCTGATGTTAGCGAAGTAAAACACCTCTGTAGATGCTTAACAGACGTAGATTTTTCGCTACAAAAAACATGGCGTGTCATCTTGTTCTTACTTCAAAGAAACATGCGTAATATATTAGTACGGCGACGACTTTTACTACTATCGCTACTAATCGGCTGCTGCTATCATAATATTTTTCGTATTTTTATCATTAGGCAAATATTAACAGTAGTGGGAATGGTTGGAGATCGTCTTAAATGCTTTTCGGTACAATGCAGTTGCTCAATGGAGCTCGTCCATCGATTCACCGACGTATACCTACTGAGACGTTAAATCATGCGGGCGACAAGATAATCAGTCTTGCGTTATTAGCGATTCCGATTAGTCGCGCTCTGTCGTGAAGCTTGGTGAAGAATAGTAATAGGATGCTGGAGATGAATCGACGTAGTACAATATCTATCTGGTTACGTTCCACGAGGACTCAACGTTGTTGGCGACTCGTTTCGCCACTGTCACTGCGATCTTTTAGGCGATATTTTGTTTGTACGTTCCGTCTATCTTAAAATAATATGCAAAACTTCATTTTATTACGAAATGAAGAAGACTACAGTGCTTCACTCCAGTCAAACCAATGCTGTAGTATGTTGTGTAACAAGTATCGAAAGTTACAAATATTTCGCATAAGCTTCCATTACGTTTAAAATAAGCCCGTTTACGTCAACTGGTATATTTAATTCAATATGCAAGTGAATTGTAACATTGCAGTATTTTCTACTGATCCCTATAAAAATTGGGAAATTTAATGTGAAAGTTAAGAGATTGTGTATAAAGATTTGAAATTTTATTGTACACGTGTATTAAGTTTAATATATCAGCTGACGAATCGAACTTCCAGTAATGTAAATTCGCAAACATTTTTAATAGTGTAACGATTGCGACGCTTGGAAGATTTGCTGCTCGAACGAAGCGAGCGCAATCGCCGGCGTCGACTGCACGAAGGAGAGTTGCAGGAAGGTTGTATTCACGGTGATTCATTGGATCCGACGACGAAGAAACAATTTTCGGATTTATTTTTGTTTGGTTGTTTTGAAACTCATTTTGACCATTACCGAAAGTTTTTCCTGCGCAAAAAGCAACTTCTACCAGCATGGTTTTTTGGTCACTTCGACGATTGTCGTGATTGCTAGGGTAAGTCTTAAAAATGCTGAAAAAATTTGCCTTTTACAAACAAATCACGAAAATCAGCAATTTTTCCTCGCCTAAAGGTATCTTTTTTCCCCTCTTTAAGTCCTTGCGTCTAGTATTCATTTCGCATAAATTCGTGAAAAATGAGAAAGTATTGCAACCACTTCTCGATGATATAAAAATCTGAAAAAGTTCATGCACATTAAAGGTACTGAAGATATTAATTTTGCATAAGAATAATTCTGAAATGTTATTAATAAATTGATGAAAAAAAATTGTTTAACAAATCTCCCGATGATTCACATTTTTTTAAATGAAAATGATTCGTTCATTTTTCTGAATAGATAAGAATTTTTCAGATTTTAAAGTTCATCGTGAATTTCGTGTTTTAAAATCAGAAAAAATTCATACGTATTCAGAAAAACGAATGAATAATTTTCATTAAAAAAAATGTCGGGAGATTTCCGAAACAATTTTTTTTTTTTTTCGTCAATTGGTTAATAATATTTTCGAGTTATTGTTATGCAAAATGAATCTTTTCAGTACTTTTAATGTGCATACATTTTTTCACATTTTTATACCATCGAGAAGTATTTGTAATTTTCTCGAATTTATGCGAAATGAACTCTAGGCGCAAGGACTACCTCAAACATATCTCCATCGAATCGACAAAAGGATACACGGCATTGAAGCGATAATGTACACGAAATTAATAGAAAAAAATCAATAATTGGGTGTCGGTTTGTTGACGGTGCCCCAGAAGAGTATCAATCTCGATGGCTCGTGCCTGATGAAAAACAAGAAGGGTCGCTCCGCGACTAATCTCTTGATGTCGCCGCCTCGCTGAAAGAAAATCGTCGTAGCTGCAGCAGCGACGGTTCCGGTCTCCGTGACGTCCATCTCGACCTTGTGAAGAACGTCCGACGCGAACAGCCCAGGATTCGCGACGTTCTGACTGTTTCTAAGCTCATCGAGACCGAATTTCCTGTACGTCTCGCGCGACTCGATGAACCTGACGAAGGACTCGTCGATCGGTCGGCTCTGCCGCTTGGATCGCGCGCCACTGGAAGCGAATTTGTACCTGCTGTCACCGATGCCAACGACCTTCACCTTCGCCTTGTCCTTCGAATCCTGCGGCAATTCGTAAGTTTCCGCCGCCTCCCGAGTCTTCGTTGCCGCCGATCTATTTTTTTTCGTCATTTCCTTCTCGTTCCTCCGCTTATTCTCCTCGCCCTCCGACGCACTCCTCCGTCTTCGGGCGCTTCTGCGAATTTTCTCGATGATAACCCCAGAGTCCCATTGCTTGACGCGGTAACCACCCTTCTTGTCCTCGTACCTGAAGTAGTGATTTTTTCGAGCCGGAGTGCGAGTCGCGTTTCCGGCCGCCGGGCCGTCGCCGCCGCCGCCGCCGCCGCCCTCACCGATTCGCGTGAAAATCGAGTCGTACCCGGGCGACAGGAGCCCGAGGTTCGAGCGGCTGGGGTCGAACAGCGACCTGAGGCCCAGCGAATTCAGAGCGTCGTTCAGATTGAGAGTGCTCGAGAGCTTCATGCGAGGCAGCCCGAGGACGCAGGTCTCATTCACCATCTTCCCGATCATCCCCTCCAGGATCTCCGGCGTTAGACGGGCCTCCAGGCTGCTCAGCGCCTGCTCGCTCCGCGACGTCGGCAGCAGAACGTACATCGCCGCCTGAGGCTTGTAATTTGGTCCTGCGCTCGTAGACTGGAGGAAAGCGAAAGAACAAAATGTTAGTGTCGTGAATATCGCGTTAGTTTGTATATCGGAGTTGGAATAATCCGTCAGTTTAAGAAACTACAGAAGGGCGTGAAGCGCTTCGCGCGCTTATCTCGTTGATATGAGCAAAAATATTTAACAAATCGAAAATAATCAAGTTTTTTTGTAATTTTTCATGGAGAATACCGCATTTCGAAAAAATGTAATGTCGAATTCGTTGTGTACGGGCAAAAATTAGGGACGTGCGAATAGCATTTGAATTGAATTGAATTGAATATTCAGATATTTGAATAGTACGAATATTCACGAATTCGAAAACCCACGAATAATACGAATATTCATAAATATACGAATTAACGCCGCACGTGATTTTGTCAGTACTCAAGCGTAAAAAAAAAGAAAAAAGAAAAAAACAGCAGCCGAATCTCACGTATTCGACTAACTCAGAACCGAGATGTATCGGTTTAATTTCACAATATACGCAAATTATGGGTCTCGAGGGGTCCCGATGCACCTCAGTCATGAGTTCCCTAGCGGGTTCGACAACCAGTTAGTTTTGGCCAAAACCATACGAAGTGACTGTTTAAACAACCTGGTTAATTTTTGTCCAATAACAACGGTCATTTGGAGTTCGGCATGACCGTCTTCTGAATTTCATAATCGCATTAACCATACCGAATGACCATCTCGATAACTGCCCTATGAATTTCGCAACTGTGTCAACCATATCGAATAACCGTCTCAACAACCGGATGCTTCTGGGACGGTTATTGGGCTGGTGATTCGGTACGGTCAACCCAGTTAAGAAATTCCTAAGACGGTTATTCCGAACCATGAATGACCGTTGGTTTTGGGCATAAATTAACCTGGTTGTTTTCATGGTTATTCGACTGGTCACTGGATCTGCTAGGATTCTAGGGTTAATATAATTCAAAGCACCCTGTATATGCGCTCCGTAAAATCGGTGGATACGAACTGCCGATCATATTCGTTTAATCTATAGAAATGAGATAATCGCTTATCCTTTAAATTTGTATCATTCATAAATATTCGGATTATTCATGAATATTTGTAAGTTCCTGAATTATTCGATTGATTCGAATATGATTAAACTCAAAATGTGAATTGAGTTATTCATATTCAATTAGTAATTAATTATTCAAATTTTTTAGTATTTGCACATCCCTAGCAAAAATACACCGAAATAAGGTGTTTAAAAAAAAACAGAAAAAAAGTGTTTTCGCCCGTTTTTTCGACAACAATACTTCTACCGAAAATGCGAGATATATTACCCACTGATTTTTGTGATGAGGGATAAGTAAAATGCAATAATTGTGTGTAAATGGGGTCAATTTAATTTCGATTCTACCATTCAATTGTTTCATGACAGTCCGACAAACCAACGTCTAAAATAAGACAGGTGTCTTCACTTACGTCATGGCCTTTGTAAGGCAAAGCGACGATCTTAACACCCATCTGTTTGTCTTCGTAAAAGGGATAGTCCCCACCAGTGTACATCATGTCCACCATGACGGACTCGGTAGGTGAGATCATGAACGATTTCCTGTTAACATGTTGGAATATTTCCGATAATTAACCGTCTCGACGCGACAGAAGTTTAAAAGGCTTCGCGTGTAAAACGTTCGATTGAACGCCGAGAAAATTCACAAATAAAAATGTAGTAACGACAAAGGACTAGAGACTTCCGGTGCTCTGCGCCGTAATTACCTCCTGGTCGCGGTGCGAATAAAATGACGTGCCCATTCGCCACTGAAGTAAAGCGCCGAGGCCAGGATGAGTCTCGTATCGGGATCGAGCGACTGTGTGAGGATCCCGGTGATCTTGCCGTTTGTTCTCGTCTTCACCCAGTCGTTGATGGACTGTCTGGCTTGACTCGAGTGACCTATGAAATCGAGGTTGATGACCTCGTTCTTGTAAACGTGTTGGCTGATGGCTTTGAACTCTGGTCGAATCGGGTAGCCAGTCTGTTGTAATGCAAGACAATAAAACACGATATTACATTAACGATCAGCTATAAACTATAGCTATAATCCGCTTGCACTGGGAAAAATAGATGTTGCATTTTTAACTATCAAATGCAATAAAACAACCAATGCTAATTGTTCCTATCCACAGAATACTCCGTAGTCATATGAGACATTCTCTACCAACTGGGCCACTTTTTTCGATCCTCTTGGATCTGTTTCATAATTATCTGGCCCTATATCAGTACTACTTAAAGATACACCCTGCATTCTTTCAGATGTTTAAATGTTTTTCGTTTCGGAAATGAGTTTTTTTTCAGTCCATTTATCATGAAAGATTAAAACCCGGCAAAAACAATGTTAACCCTAGAACTCATGACTGGGGTTCGCGCAGACCCCACGCCACCCGTAATTTACATACATTGTAAAAATAAGTCATGAGTTCTAAGGTTAAAACAAAAAGGTTATGTTTTTCCTTGGACTATTTAATGCGAAATGTTATATTTTTACGTCACCAAAAAACCATTTTCACTAAAAAAACGAAAACAAATAAAATTTCGATGGGATACCTTCTATTTCGCTGTAGTTCTTACAAAGTATTTGTCAGGATATTCAGCGCGTATAAAAAATTGGCATCATGGAACTCGGAAATCTTGACGGATAAAGAACGCATTTTACAGTTCTCTGTAATTCTCGGTAAAATATGTTTTTTAGCCATGAAGATTTCCGAGTTCCACATTGCTCATTTTTATACGTTCTGAATGTTCTGCCAGATACTCTGTAAAATCTATAGCGAAATCAAAGGAATCGCATTGAAAGAAAATTAGTATATTACGACACGAGGGAGGAATTAGTACATTACGTTACAAGGGAGGAAAGTGCAACTTTTCACCGAGCGTGAAGTTTGATGCCCGAGCGAAGCGAGGGCAGAAATTCACACGAGGTGAAAAGTTGCACTCCTCCCATGTAACGTACTATACTTTTCTCCCGATTTCGCTAAAAAATAACCACATTTCGTGTGTGCATCGAGGACGGAAAACAAGCTAATTTTTGCCAAATGACAACGCGCATGCGTAGTACGGTTTCCATTATTCCCGCGCGGGCAGGAATGAGCTCATTTCCTCCCTAGGGAGGTAATGAAAGCGGACTGCGCATGCGTAAGTCACTTGTAAAAAATGAGCGATTTTCCGCCCGCGTTGCGGACACTTTTTTGTTCCTACATTTTTTCGCCCGACTTTAATTTTCCATGATATACGGACTTGGAAAAAAACTCATTTTCAAAACGAGTAAATTAAAAAATCTAAAAAAATGCACAGAGAGTATATTTAAGTAGTACTAATATATGGTCAATTATAAAACAAATCCGTGAAGGCCGAGAAAAACGAGGCGGAGTTGGTAGAGAATGTCTCATATCTTTGTTTATTGAAGCAATTAGTACCTGTACAAAGACCCCACTAGCAATGGTCGTACGAGGACCCTCAGCATTCGTTTTCGGATCTACGGAATCCAAAAGAAGTCCAAACATCTGATGAACAATTTCCGAGTGTGCCGATATGTCGACACCGGCCTCGAGGCCCAGAATTCTCGACACTTCGTCGAAGGTGACTCCGGCGGAACCCAGCAGGACCATCGCCAGAGTACCGACAAGACTCAACGGAGAGAATACGACGTTCTCCTTCTCCGCGGACCTCGTTTTCTGGGTTCGGTGAATCGCCCGGTCCATATCCAATGTAAACTTCGTGACTCCTCTCGAGATCAGAGTGTTCACCTACATGCACATAAAGAAAAACAAAATATTTCAACACTTACTTATTAGGGTGGCCCTTAAATGCAACTTTTTCGAATTTTTTTAGGGTCACACCAAATTATTGTGAGGAATAAAATAAAAATAAGATGTGCAAAGGGAATCCCAGATTGATGCATTCAAAGCAATAAAAAATAGTAACATTACGATGGGTATCAGCCACTCATAGAGGTAGCTTTGTATACATTTAAAAAACAACGAGGAAGCAATGCGCAAAGCTCTACTCTGCATCCTTTCGTTGTAGATAACTGCAAAGTTGATAACATTTTATAGAATTTGATACAAGTTTTATTAGTCTGTGGGTGTTTAATTGCCTCGACACAGCGCTGCGAAGGGACGTAACGGGCGTTAATGATTACACAGTATACCCAATTGAGCTCGATTACTCGATAAACTGATGATTATTATCTTACATGATTACTCCAGTATTGAGCCTCGGCATCTTGGATGTTACCAGCAGACCCAAACATTGGCGACGACCACGATGAACCGCTTGGAGCGCTTTGGCCGGCTTGAAAGCCCGAAATCGAACTATCTTCGGCCCGACGAATGCCGTTTTGCGGAACAAAACTGTTACTGTCGCTGCTACTCGAATCGAAGCTCTGGCTACTCGGTAGACTTGGAAACGGTGCTTTTGCCGGTGGGTCATTGGCTTGCGGGCTTTGCGCGTTCTGCAGGATAGCGAACTGGTCAGGAAAGACTATTTGAGCGTTCGTGCAGACCAGCCAGCTGGCCAACAGTGCTCCCAACATTTTGATATCTAAAATCAGAGTCAAACGAGATTTTCTTTCAGTTAATAATACCTTATAAGATTCATGCCGCTTGCGCCAAATTTATCATAATTTTTATAAATTATTCTGTAACTTGGGTTTAAGAACTATACAAAAAATCCTACAATTAATGAATTGTTACAATTATAAATACAATTATACAACCTAAAATCCTACAATTAATCTATAGGAAACGTGATAGCAAAGAGATTGAGCCCTAGCGGAGGCCAATCCTGTTGGTTTTCACTCCTAAATTATTTCTCTGTCGCGGTCTTCCGTCTTCGACACTATTTTATAAGTACTAACGAAAAATATCGAAAATCTTGTTTTCTTTATAGTCAGTAGCGACCTCTAAGCATGCTTCAATTTTGTTCAACTTTCGCAGCTTTTCTTCTTATGCGAAATATTTTGAAAGTGGGCGGTGCTTCCGAAGAAAATTACTATTTTTCATTTTCTCTTCCTTTTCTTCTCATTTGTCTTTTCTTGTAGCTAAATAAGATATTTGTCTGTTTATACAATTCCATATGACTTCGCGCTCTTTTTGATTAGGTATGTTCATCTGACTCACGAACACACCTAATCTGGAATATTCTATTCCACACTGTGAACAATACAGTAATTTAAAACGCGCTCGATACGTGACGTTTGCAGCGATCATAACAGTCTGCAGTTGTCTCTGCGACATACCCATCACCGACCAATACCGGTACTGCGATCAGAAAGGGTTAAGGTAGTCCTTGCGTCTAGAGTTCATTTCGCGTAAATTCGAAAAAAATGAGAGAATTGCAAACACTTCTCGATGGTATAAAATCTGAAGAAATTCATGCACATTAAGACGCAGTGATACACCGGTGGGAACTTCGACGACGTCGGTAATGTAGAGTTCTGTAATCCTAGTTAAAATGCTTTTTTTTTTATTTCCAAACGCCAAAAGCTGATGCCCTTTTTGCCATCATTGTCTATTTGTGTTTCAAATTTCATCGCGATCCGACGCACCGTTTCGGAGAAAACACGTTTCAAAGTTCTGAAGCGATGAGGGGGCGCGGGCGCGGGGGTCGCGGGGGGAGGGGAGTATCACTGCCTCTTAAGGGAATGTGAAACATGTACCACGTGACACATGAGTGCGAGAGAGATAGCTGCAATTTTGGAAACAACGCCATTCGATTGTTTTTTCGAAAATCAAAATTCTGAGTAATTCATTCCCTCGGTGCACCTTACTGGCGTCTGTATTTCAATTTTCACGTCGATCCGTTCATAATTCGCGTCAGAATCTACTCCCGAAATTTTGAGGTGCGCGACCGAGTGTTTCACATGCCCTTAAGGGAATGTGAAACATGTACCACGTGACACGTGAGTGCGAGAGAGATAGCTGCAATTTTAGAAACAACGCCATTCGATTGTTTTTTCGAAAATCAAAAATCTGACTAATTCATTCCCTCAGTGCACATTACTGGCGTCTGTATTTCAATTTTCACGTCGATCCGTTCATAATTCGCGTCAGAATCTACTCCCGAAATTTTGAGGTGCGCGACCGAGTGTTTCACATGCCCTTAAGGGCATGTGAAACTTCACATTCACATGCCCTTAAGGGCATGTGAAACTCAGTAACCGTTTGAGCGATTGGGCTCAAATTTGGCACACAAGTAGAGTAGTTGCCCCTCTTTGAATAGCGCGATTTTTGACAAAACATATATAGTCATTAAGATTTTATGTACTTTTTAATTTGTTGATAAAAGGGCGTGGTCGCTCTAACTTTCGTAAAAATTCGACGATTTGGCTAAATAGTTCTTTATAACTAAAGATACGTTCAATGTTGTATGGTATTGAATTTCGACGAAATCGGTAAAGTCGTTCGAATTTTACACCATTTTGAATTTTTCAAAAAATTTAGATTTTCGCGATAACTTCCGCAAAAGTTAAGACAAAACTTTGTATCTAATGAAAATTAGATGTAACGGTTTTTGTGACAGAGTTTTCTTTTGTTCAAATAAAACAAAGTTGCAAAGTAGAACTTTGCACATTGCTTCCACATTAGTTTTCGTTTTTCACAAAGCTTCCTCTATGAGGAAGCCAAAATGTTAAATAAACAAGCTTCTTCATAGAGGTGGCTTTGTGAAAAACGAAAATTAATGAGGAAGCAATGTGCAAAGTTCTACTTTGCAACTTTTTTTGTATGAAAATGATTAATTCGTTTTTCCAAATATGTCTGAATTTTTTCAGATTTTAAAGTTCACTTTGGAATTTGTGTTTGCACACATATTTACCATCTATAAAAACGCAAAATTCAAAGTGAATTAAAAAATCAGAGAAAATCCATACGTATTCAGAAAACTGATTGAAGGATTTTCATTAAAAAAAAATTTGGTCATCGGACTGTACGTTAACCTTCTTTTTTTCATTAATTTGTTATTAACATTTTAGAATTATTATTATGCAAAATTAAACTTTTCAGTACCTGTAATGTGCATGCATTTTTTCAGATTTGTATACGATCGAGAAGTGTTTGCAATTCTCTCTCTCATTTCTCGAATTTATGCGAAATGAATACTAGACGCCAGGAGTACCTTAAGGACCACCTTTAGGTAACACTCTGGGAGGAACTCAAGAAATGACTGGTGGAGAACTCAAAGAATGAAAGGGGAACAAGAGGAGTGGGGAGAAACGTTAAAGCCCGAAGAAGGCATACGTAGGAGTAAAAAAAGAAGAAGAAAACGAGAGTTAAATAACGGACCGTCTGGCTCGAGCTAAAGCATGGACTAGGTAATGGAGAACACAGGGTTTGTAATAAGTTCAATATGAGTCACAGACATCATAAAGAAGTATGTATAAGAATTGCGTATGCGCATATAAACATACACAATTATCTTATGTTACAATTAATCTGTCTTCTTCAATGCCAAAGCCTGGCAAGTTTTCGACCTACGTTTCGCTCTGGTAGATTAGCGACAAAGAGAAGCAGAATATGACGAGGAATAGGAAGCCGAAGACGTGAACAGCGCGATAATGAGTAATTACATGAGTTAACGATTTCACGGACTCTGAGCAGTGCGTAATTATCAACAGACTCGGTATAATCTGGGAAAGATACGGTCCATTAACGCGACTGATGGAATCTTGGAAATTAGAATCGACATGCAAAGCACAGGCGTTCAATTTGACGCTTGTACTGCTGCCGGTGGGACTTGCCGAAGAACGTGCACAATCATTATCGTTGGAAAAAAGCAAATACGGAAAGAGTAATGCAACAAATGTAACAATAATAATAATCTCCTCAATACAAGAACGTAGATGAGTGGAGAGATGACCGGCAGGGGAATGATCTGTCCTTGGATCATCCTGATGTGCCGAAAAAGGAGACAGAAATGGAAGACTTATGATAGTCCTTGGGAGCGGTGGCTGACTTTACATAAGTTTCAGCCAAACGAGAAGGAATTACAAACATTTCTCCATGGTATGAAAATCTACAAATTTAAGCTTATTGAAGGTGCTGAAAAGATTGATTTTGCATCATAAAAAATCCAAAATATCAATGTTAACAAACTGATGAAAAAAAATTGTTCAACAAATCTATCAAAAACGGAACTTTTTTCATGAAAATGATTTACTCATTTGTCTGAATACGTATGCATTTTTTTAGAATTTTTAATTCACTTTGAATGATTACTTTTTATATTGAAAAAAATGAGTGGAATGTCATAAAACTCAAAGTGAATTAAAAAATCTGAAAAAATGCATACGTATTCAGAAAAACGATTGAATCATTTTCATGAAAAAGAAAAGTTTGGTTTTTGGGAGATTTGTTAAACAATTTTTTAATCAATTTGTTAATAAAATTTTTGTAATTTCATGTTGCAAAATCGATCCTTCCAGCACCTTCAATGTGCTTGATTTCTTCAGATTTTTATATCATCGACTACCGAGAAGTGCTCGCAGTTCCCTCTGATTTCTCTGAAACTTATGTGGATTCAGCCACCACGCGCAAGGACTACCTTAAGGGCATTTGAAAGTATGCCCGATAAAAGATTCGAGCGTGATATGGAAAGCGGAGTAGAGAGTCGTGAGGCTGCAGCACGAAGAAAGTTTTACGGAAGGACTATCTGATATTTCTAATCGAACGGAAAATAGAGAGGCATGAAATGAAAACATTTCATGAAAGCAATGCTTCCTCTATGAGGAAGCAAAATAAGTGTTATCATTACAAACTCTTACTCTGTCAGTATTTCCGTGAAATTATCGATTTGCTTGAGCCATTTTTTCACATAAGTCGTTCAATGTTTACTATAAACAAAGAACGATTTGAGGCAACAAGATTAAAGATAGTCAAGACAATTTCGGATTTGTTAATAGTTAAGAAATCTGTATTTGATGCTGAAACAAATGTATAACATATAAATGATATTAACAACTCTGAAAATTAAAAGCCAACGCAATATTCAGTCAACGAAATGTTCTATGGATATTAATAAATGAACTTTACATTCAAGCATAAATTTGTTATGTATAAACAAATAATTATTTAGGTTAACATAGGAATCCAAATATGCCTTTAACTGTTAATGAACCATTATTTGTGCCAATTGAAAGGTTGAAATAAGAGATTTGTTAATTACAACAAAATATTCATATTGTCATATTGAACATTGCCATTTGTTAACAGTTAACGAATCCTGGTACCCACGAATAAACACTTTGCTCCGTGTGGGAACGTTAAATTTGACTATAATATATAAATACGAAAACGTGATTACTAACAGATAAAAAAAGCAGCTAACGTAATATTAACATAAAAGTTTGTATGAGTATAGCGTATATGCCGGTCTCCTTTTTTTCGTCTCCCTTTTTTGTTTACATACTTGGTACGAAATACGACTGTCAAAGATAGGATAAAATGAGATATTAACTATATATTTCACTAAGCCAAACATTGGTAAATTGATAACAGTAGCTGTATTTGCCAATAGAATAAGAACACTACATGTAAGAAGGAGGGTTTTGTAAAAGGTTGAACAAACGATACACTGGAATCAGATAAAGATCCTTATTGGTTTAAGAAATAAATGTTACAGTACGGTTGGTTTTGTAGGTGTGATTTAATAATGATAACCTGCGCCGATTGGAAAATTATGTATGTTTGTATGATGTAAATTTTTTGAATAGCTGTATAAATACCTCATTATTCATTAACAAAATTGTGAGCAATTGCGAAAAAAATGGAAGAGCACGGCTCTCCATTACTTTCATAATGCATGAATCGCATTTCTCCATTTTTTTTTAGGAAAATCACCATGCAATTTTATTGAGAATAAATATTCTTTGTAACCATTAAAAATGTACACATTATATTAGAGTTGCTCCATGTTATAATAATTATTTTATAGTATAATAATTACAAAACCAATTGTACCATAAACTTTATTTCTAAAAAAAATGTATTTAGGGATTTACAACTCAGAATGGAAAATATAAATAATAAGAATCTGCTGGCCAAGCGGACTCGCGTCTCGCGACAGACAGATACAAAGATGTACATTTAGCTACACGAAGGTCAAAGTATGACACGTCGCCACGTGCGGATCCAAGTTCGGGCTAAACTAGCCGTAGACGCGAGTTGTGTATAGCGCGTGTGCCGCGGGAATCGATGTTCATCGACGTCACTTTAGTACTCTACTCTAAATTGCAAAACTCATGTTACTCACTCGTTACATTGCGTGCGCCAGTCTCGTGGAAGCAAAAAGTTATTACGTATACTGGATGCGACACCATGAGAAATGACCCTCGTAGTAAACGAGACGTTAAGACTATAATGCCTTAAAATAACGTGAGCACCCTTTTTTTAAGTTCGTCAATTATATTTAAAGTACTTTAGGAATTTCGTGAATTTAAAGAACGCACAATATAAAAGATGTCGTGACTTTAAATTGCCTTTTCCTTTTTTTGAATCACGCACATAGTGTACAACCCTCAACTATGGTTTTGACGCAATCGGATGATTAGGGTGGTCCTTAAGGTAGTCCCCCTGCTTGCGTTCAATTTCGCATAAATTCGAGAAAATTGAGAGAGAATTGCAAGCACTTCTCGATGGTCTAAAAATCTGAAAAAAATCATGCACATTAAAGGTACTGGAAATATTAATTTGACATAATAATAATTCTAAAATGTTATTAACAAATTGATGAAAAAAAAATTGTTTAACAAATATTTCGGTGACCCAAGTTTTTTTTTCGCTGAAATTGATTCATTCGTTTTTCTGAATACGCACGAATTTTTTTAGATTTTTAAGTAATCTTTGAATTTTGGTGTTTTTTTATATGGAAAATTCCAAAATTCAAAGATTACTTAAAAATCGGAAAAAATTCATACGTATTCAGAAACATGAAAGAATCATTTTCATCGAAAAAAAAACTTGGGTCACCGAAATATTTGTTAAACAATTTTTTTTTTTCATCAATTTGTTAATAACATTTTAGAATTATTATTATGCCAAATTAATCTTTTCAGTACCTTTAATGTGCATGAATTTTTTCAGATTTTTAGACCATCGAGAAGTGCTTGCGATTCTCTCTCAATTTTCTCGAATTTATGCGAAATTGAACGCAAGCAGGGCGACTACCTTAAGTGCAACACTTTCGAAATTTTTTCGGGTCACCCCAGATTATGGTGAGGAATAAAATAAACATAGAATGTGCAAAGGGAATCCGATATCGATACATTTTTAGAGGTCGCCACCAACTATTACAAAAATTACAAGTTTTAAAGTTTATAAATTCGAAATGAAAATAAAAAATTCTCAATTTCTTTGGAGGCACCCCTCCCCCCCCCCCCCCCCCCCCCTCCTGCCCACTTTCAAAGCATTTCGCATAACAAGAGAAACTGCAAGACTCACGAAATCGAAGGATTTTTAGAAGTCGCTGCCGACTGTAAAAAAACAAGATTTTCTATATTTTTCGCTATTAATTATACAATACTGTTGAAGACAGAAAACCGCGGAAGAAAAATCATTTAGGAGTGAATACGAATAGATATCTATCCGCAGGAAAATAATATCATTGATTTAATAAAACTTTCGTTTGCGGGATGCCAAAAAAACAATGTTTTAAAATTAACTCTGGTTATTGTTGTCACCATCTGATTTAACATTAAAACACAAAAATATTATTTTTACTATTTTGGAGTTATCGTTTCAATATCACACAAAATTGTAGCAGTTTCAAGTGAAATTGAATAGACAACACTCGTTTTGGCAACCCGCAAGCGAAGGTTTTATTTAATCAATGATATTTTTTTCCGTATCGAAACAAACTTGCCAACACAGAAAAACCCCCGAAGTTTGTCGTGTTTATATACGTCGTTCTCAAACTCCCGTCCTCATGGCCATTGCAGGGATTTCCCGTTTTTCTTCACTAAAAATTATAAGCGCTAGGGGGTTTTCTACGTTTGTTACAGCAGACGCATTACATTACGATCACTCCATGTTATGATTAAATGATGATTACAATACTAATTATACCATCGACTTTACTTTTTAAAAAAATGTTGGGTTTCACAACTCCGCGGTTCAATAGTCGATTATTTCAGCACCGACGTTTTTTCTCGTCGTTGTTATTACACCGCAATGCGCTGTTTTTTTACGCCCGCACGTCAGCACTTCGGCGCCCACTGACAAGTTTAATCCGAAAGCCTTGAACTCATCCACAGCCTTCGTAAAAGTCGTTTATTACGATTCCCTACTTTTGTACATCTGCTCCGAACTTCTGCATTTTAGGATGCGGGAAAGTTACAGTCCCGCCAAAACGTGGGTTTGGGAGAATATTTCGAACACTTTTTGACGGGATAAAAACCTGAAAAAATCAAGCACATTGACGGTGTTGAAAAGATTGATTTTGTATAATAATTCCAAAGTGTTATTAATAAATTAAGGACAACAAAATTAGTTCAACAAATCACCAGTCAACATAACTTTTTTTCAAATGAAAATTATTTCGACATTTTTTTCAATGTATACGATTTTTTTTTTTTTTTTTTTCGAATTTTGTCTAATTTTTGAAAATAGCATTTTTTGAAAATGTTTCAGCTGTTTTTGCGAATTTTCTTGATCTCCTGCCGAACACTTTTCAGTTATAATGTGTAGTTAAATGAAAGTCACATATCCAAGATTCGGCACATTTCACACCTAATTCAAATTTAAAAGCTGACAACTAGATCGTTGTCATAATGCTTCCTCTCCGCCTATAATCACAGTCTACCCCGCTCAGTTTGTAGGGTAGACAACATTTTTAATTTTTGGCTTCCTCAAGAAGCTTTGTTTTGTTTCAAGAACGATCAACATTCTTTCGAAAAATTCAAAATGCCATAAAATCACGCCCTCTGCACGGATCAACACCAAATTTATACACAAACTTAGTCTGGTGATAATATACTTGTAAACCAAATTTCAACTCGATATCTCAGAAATTACGAAAATAGGAGTAAAATCGAGTTTTTTTTTTTAAATTGAAAATGCCATAAAATTTGAACGGTTTGGTCGATTCTTCCCAAATTCAATAGCGGTCTTTAGTTTGTAATAGTTCAACTTTTTACCAAATTTCAACCCGATATCTCAAAAAATGTGGAAGAGACAGAGCGTACAGAGAATTTTTGAAAAATTAAAAGTGCCCTAAAAAACAAAAGACTGCCTAGTTTTTGCTAAAAATTGCACCCAAGAAGAGGCAGTGACCACCCAATATGTGGTAGAAATTTCAGCTTGATATCTCAAACCGTTCTCGAGTTATTAAGGTTTAATCATGTGCACACACAGACACACACACACACACACACACACACACACACATACATCCAGACATTTTTTCAAAATGTGTTTTCTCGACGTTTTGGAACATTCTGAACACGTTGACATCAAAATCTCGAAAAAAAAATTTTTCACAAAAACAAAGCTTCTTGAGGAAGCAAAAACCTGTAAAGCAGAACTTTGCAGGAATTGCTTTCTCAGTATTTTACACATTCAACGAAGCTACCTCTATGAGGAAGTATGTTGGCAATTTTGGCATAGAGGAAGCATCGTCAAAAGTGTAAAATAGGTACTCAGGAAGCAATGTGCAAGGTTCTACTTTGCAGGTTTTTTCGGTTGTTTTTAGAAAATAAATAAAAATGTAAGATTTTAACCACTGAACCGATTTGTTTCATATTTGTACCCAACCCTTGTTTCATGGTAGTCAATGCGGGGACCAAATTAGAATCCGTTATCTCGTAATTTGCACAAGCCAGCGCGAGAACAAGATTTCCGAAAATATTTAAAATGTCATCAAATTTGAGCGGCTGGACAGATCCGCGGCAAATTTGTACTCAAAACTTGGTCCACGGTTGTCCATATGTGAACCAAATTTGAGATAATTCTGAAAAAATTGTTTACACTTTCTTTTTCGCGACGACTATTTTTTTGTTTTTCATGCCGCAAAATTGAAATTTACCGATATGGTGACCGTTTCCATGACGAAATTCATCATTGATAACAGGCATTCGAAAAAAAATTTCAATTGCAATAACATTAGAACCACTCTATTGATTCTCGCCAATCTTGGTACAGATCATGTTTTAATGGTAGTTCATTTACCTACAAAATTGCGGCCCGATATCTCCCAATTTTTGGAAGTTATAGCGTGAAAACGATTCTTATTAATGTTCAAAATGCTGTAAAATGTGAATTTCCTAACCGTTTCGCGTCAACTACAATTCCAAACGGGATGTTAGCCAACGAGCGTGCCAAATTTGAAGAGCAATCTTCGAAAAGTACGGCAGGTATCGTGTAAATAACTAAATCTGCACATACACATACCCACACACACACGCAGACATTTCGTACAAACCACTTTTCTCGATGTTTTGGACCATTTTGAGTGTACTGACATGAATATCGCGAAAAAAAAATGCACGAAGACAAAGCTTCCTCTATGAGGAAGCAAAAAAAATGATTTTGAAAAATCAGACAATATTCTGAAAAAATTCACACATATTCAGAAAAAATAATAAATCATTTTCATATGAAAAAATTAGGCTGTCGGGTGATTTCATCAACATTTTTTTTCGTAAATTTATTAATAATATTTTGAAATTATTATTAAGCAAAATTAATCATTTCAGCATCTTCAACGTGCTTGGTTTTTTTCAGTCTTTTATACCATCGAGAAGTGTTGGAAATTTCATCTAAAACTCACGTTTGACGGGACTGTACCGCTCGTACAATTTTAATTGCTCGACGATTTGCATATGAAATGGTCTAAACGTTGCGAGCGGTGCAAAACATATATATCAAAAAGCGTGTATCATTGAATTGATGATAATGACGGTGTAGATATGGTTGCGCATAGTTTCGTCCGGTCGCGTCTCCATTGTGTTTTGTCTCTACTGTGGCTTCCCGCTTATACCGACGAAATCTCCGTGGAGCCGCCGAAATGTGACGGTGGTATTTTGGTATTCCTATGAGTGAGCGGACGAACTCAAACGCGGCAAGGCCGCAACAGCACCGCGCGTGTCCATCAAAAGTTTATCATCCCGGTCTCCGGTGCAGGAGACCCGGGCGTGTCGGAACACTTTTTGTCCGGTATTTTTATTGTTTTATTTTTTGCGTCCATAATTTGCAATATCGTATCAGAGGTTTTGTACCACGATTAATTGGGTATATTCTGTGCAATTTTCAACATTCTGCATGGCCCCGGCTCGTCGTGGTAGCGAATAGTACGAAAGTCTGCAATGTGTCTCGTCTTGCCTCGTAAAGAGCAGAGTGGAACGGTTTAAAAATGCATAAAAACACAAGGGAAATAAAACATGCCTTCTGCCTCTCGAGTGTCTTAAGGCGAGGCGAAACCACCATAAGTGCGAGAGAGATAGAAAATAATTTTCGGAACAATACACGAAAACTAGATACATGCCAAGGGAAATGAAAGTTTTCCACTATTCAGAATCGAAACAGGAATGGTATAAAACTTGTCACTTTTCCGGAAACATTCGACATCGTTGGAATAATTGTTTACAGTTTTTATTACCGACTGAGTAGGTTACGCCTCGTCTTAAAAAAACAAATGGATTTAAAAAAAGTTAAACAAAATTCTGAAAAAATTCGCACGTATTAAAAAAAATGTCCAAATCATTTTCAGTTGAAAAAAAGTTGAGTTGACGGATGATTTGTTGAACTATTTTTTTTTGTCATCATTTGTTAATAACATCTTGGAATTATAATTATGCAAGATGAATCTTTTCAGCACCTCGAATGCTTGATTTTTTTCAATTTTTATCCCATCGAGAAGTATTCGAAATGTTCTCTGAAACTCACGTTTTACGGGACTGTATCGCTAGGACTGCCTTAAGGAGGTACAGTCCCGTCAGATGTGAATTTCGAGGGAAATTTCGAACCCTTCTCCATGAGATAATAATCTGACAAAAATCAAGCATGTAGAAGGTACTGAAAAGATTGATTTTATATCATAATAATTCCAAAATGTTATCAACAAATTAGTGAAAAAATGAATTGTTCAACAATTTACCCGGCAACCCAACTTTTTTTTCTGATGAAAATTATTCATTCATTTTCGGAATAGGTACGATTTTTTTTAGATTTCTGCCTAATTTTTTAAAATTGCATTTTTTTAAGCAAACTGGGCGGCAAGAACCGCGATTTTTTTAAATTAGACAAAATACTGAAAAAATTCATACGTATTCAGAAAAATGAATGAATAATTTTCATCAGAAAAAAAAAGTTGGTTTACCGGGTAAATTGTTGAACAATTCATTTTTTCACTAATTTGTTAATAACATTTTGGCATTATCATTATAAAAAATCGATCTTTTCAGTACCTTTTACATGCTTGATTTTTTTCAGGTTATTATCTTATCGAGAAGGGTTCGAAATTTCCCTCGAAACTCACACGTGACGAGACTGTACCGAGACTATCTCCTTAATAATAAAATATAAAAACAACAAAAATGGAACGTTCTGGAATGAAATATTCGATTATTTGAGCATCAAGGTTATAGTCGAGCATCGTGTATCCCATGTCAGCTTTCCCTGCTTTTTGTTCTCCCTATTACGGGAACGAAAGGCAACGGTGCCGTCTCGTTTCTCTTTCGCCCGCGCGTTCCGCAAATCGCGAATCGCGCGATTGTGCGCTACGCCGTGGATCCCGAGCAAGATAGACGCGGCACGGCACGAAGAGTCCGGAGGCGCTCGTCGCGTGTCTGGTACACTAGGGCAGACCGGTCGCGTCGCGCGCGTTCGCCGCTACCTAACCTTTACTGTGCAGCAATTCCTGCCGCGTCGATCCCGCCGGCCCGGCCCGCGGCTGTTTCATCGACCGCGAATTCTCCGCGTTTTTCTCCAATAAATCATTTCCTTATCTCACCTTTTCGTATCGTCGTTGATATCATCGTCCGCCGAAAACTTGTGTCGTGAAAATTTATTGGCGCGCAAAATTACGACGACCGCATATTGACATGCGGCGCGCTGTAGTCGCGTCGACGGTAAACCCAAGTCGAGGTGGAAGACGCTTGCGTCGATCGTCGATATCAATAATTTCGAGATTTTTCCTTAACCGGATTCACCAGTTGTGAATTGGAAAAGAACGCGACGTAAGTGAGCTGTAAACGCACCCACGAATTCCCGAGCTCGATTTGTGTTTCTCGTATTCACGTTGAATCACGCGAAAGTCGATTTAGCAACCACTGAACAAATTGTTTCGACAACTGGCCAATTTTCTTTATTTATTTATCGCAGTTCTTTCCGCCTGTGGAGCGCGCGTTTATTCTCACTTGAACGAACGAACGCGGGCAAACGAGAGCCGACTGACTGCCACGACTCGACTGACTAGCCTATGGACTTGCACTCGTATTTACCGCGCTTCCGCCCCTCCCCTTTCACGACTCGCGACAGTCTGTTGGTTAGACTGTACATATATGTACAGTCTGTGTACGTGTTTGTGTCGATCGCGGCGGCACCGGCGGCACACATGTCACGGATGTCGCGCAAGCAATTCCCCTCGGCGCTTACAGTGAGTCGGTGTGCGCCACAGTGGAATCTCTCGTAGCTCGCACCTTCTCGTGGCTAAAGCAAACCGGCGTTTTACCCTCGCGAACCTCCGAACCGCAACCTCCGCGGCTGGATTTTCGTCGTTTTTCCCAGAACCGACCACGAACCAACCGGTCAATTGGTGCACCAACCCGCAACCACTAAGTATTCCCATCTTCCAAAGGTTGACTTTCGACTCCCACCATAAGTCGTCAGGTGTCCGAAAGTTAACTTTCGGACGCAGGATATCGTATGGTTATCATTCTGGTGGTCATTAGTAACCCATTTGGATAACTTTTACGTGCCAGATGTCTTTTTGTTACCTGAGTCGTTTTTTACGACCAACCATAACCCAAACGTTCTTCAGACAGAATAAAAAGTAGGTTCGCAGTTGGGTATTATAAAGCAACCCTCATTCCGACTTTCAGGCGAGAACAGCGATAGTTGATTTGCGGTTCATTTTTCGGAACCAATCATAAACCAACTGTCTTGGACAATCAACTATAACCAATGGTTGGCTTATGGTTGGTTTTGAAGAATCAACATAAAGTCAGCCATTGACATTCTCAGCTTCAAGTCGGAATTAAGGTTGGTTTGTTATATCTAACTGTGAATCACGTTTTGATTCGGTCTGAAGAATGGTTGATGTATTGATGGTTTGCAAAAAACAACCCAAAGTCGACCTTTAGAAGGTTTGAATAGTCGTGAGTTCGATGCACTAATTGACCGGTTGGTTTTTAGTTCGGTTTTTAGGTTGATTTTTAGGTTGGGTTTTAGGTTGATTATTTTCAGTTGGTTTTAGGTTGGGTTTTTTAAGTTGGTTTTCAGGTTGGTTTGTAGGTTCGCTTTAGGTTGGTTCATAGGTTGGATTTTTTTTTTTTTTTTTTTTTCAGTTGGTTTTAGGTTGGATATTTTCAGCTGGTATTAGGTTGGATTTTTTAAGTTGGTTTTGACGTTGTTTTTGTAGCTTAGCTTCAGGTTGTCGAAAACTCGAAAGGCGAGGTGATCGAGTGAGACACTCCAGCGCTTCTCGATTTCTATTGGTTCATCTCGTAGCTGCTCGCACGTGTCGCGGCTTTGGGTGAGCCATGACAAAAGGTTTCACTGTACATAATTCACCAGCGATTCCGAAGCGCGACTTCACTGCAGCCGCGAGCAGCCTTCGGCATTGCCAAAGATACGGAACATGCTGTTGATAGGTGATCGGGTGGGAGACCGCGGCGACTTCAGAGTAGTCCCGTTAAGAGTAAATACTCGGAGACTATAATAATATGTTCTCCTCGTCAACAAACACGCGGCGTGTGACGTTTCGGTAAAATATCATCATTGATCGGAATACACGTCACGCTTGTTAGCAGGGATAACGCGAGCTCGAAGTTTTATTGCTTCCTCACAGAGGAAGCTTTGTTTTCGTGAACATTTTTTTTCGAGAGTTCTTCTAAATCACTTCTCACTACCTACCTCACTATCCTGACATGTCAAGACAGTCAGTGTGATCCAAAACGTTAAGGAAAGTGATCTTGAAAAACTGTATGTATGATGTGTGGGGTCGGCAGGAAAAATTCAAACTTCGACATCTCAAGAACGGCTTTGCTAATCGAGCTGAAATTTAGCGCGCACGTGAGGCAGGTGATCACCTTCTGTTTGTGATCATAAAAAAAATTCAAACAACAGATTAATTTTTATCCAATTTTGAATAAGAAAAAAAAATGTCTGTATGTTTTCTCGTTGCCGCAAATTTGTAGCTATCTAATTTTTTTTTACGAATAAAACTGTGTTACAGGACGACAGGTATTGAATTTGGGATGAATCTATAAATAGGTTCGGTCTTTATGGGATTTTAATTAATTAATTTATTTATGTTTTGCTCCAACTCACGTAAAATATCACCGAATCGATGGAAATTTTATACAGACCGAAAGTCATACACCGCACTGCTGTATCCCAAATTTCGCGACGATCGGCAAAGGGGTTCGGATTTTATGGCATTTTGATTTTCTTTTTTTTCGAATTTACGTTTTGCTATAACTCTCGTAAAATATCAGCGAATAAATTGGAATTTTTTACGTGCGAAAAATAATACTCGGAGCAGGAATATGAGGAAGCCATAATAAATAAACAGACTTCCTCGTAAAGTCAGCTTTACAAACATTCAAATGTTTGGAAGCAATGTGCAAAGCGCTATTTTGCAACCTTTCTTAAGATACTACATCTGCCTGGAGACCCGAAAAACGGTCGTAATTTTTTTTTAAGTGAGTCTTGGCGGAACTAAGATATTTTTTATTGACTTGAGAAAGTAAAAGTCTTTTACATTTTTTTTAAATCCTCAAAAAATTGAAAATGAGAGATATGGCCGCCTGTAGATGATGAAATTTTGTTCCCAGTAGACATCATATCTCGAGAACCGTCAGATAGAACGTTTTCAAATTTACACAAAATACGCGAAGAAACATTTAGAGGCCGTTGGTGATCTTAGTTTTTTTATCGATATTTATTGTTGAATAATTAGGTAATAATGACTATTCTTTGTCATAGATATTCCACGCTTCATGCTTAATCCGCCGACATTTTATTATTTTTTTTATCGGTTTTAAAGATCGGCGATCGTCAATCGGTAGTAGTTATTATTAATTTGAATAGCCCATTTTGTTTCTTTATGTCAGGTGAACTGTTTCAATTGAAGACTAACCATTGCATAATGCCCCCAAAAATGTCGTCATCTGCCGGCGGCCATATCACGTTTTTCAATTTTTTTGTTTTTTTTTTTCTCTAATAAACAATATGTTGTGCAACAAGGGTCGCAATTGCCAATTCGACCCATGTTGCACATCATACAAAAAATACATTGTTGCAGTTTCGCAATTCAATAAAAAATGCTTAGTTACGCCAATGCTTTCTTTAAAAAAAATATAAATTTCGCCTTTTTTGGGGCCTCGAGGCAGATGTAGCCCCTTAATTAATGTATTTACTTTTTAGTGCGAGATTGTTAAACAGTGCGTCGCGAGATGGTTTCGCCCTTCGTGATTGGCTTGGTGCCCTCTAATTTTTTTTACAATCACACGCCACCGCGTAGTACGAACGATCGCGTCATCGTCTGCTGACGTCGCGGCGAATCTCTTTGGTTAAAGCGAGGGGGGAAAGTGACGACAGGAACGTGGAATGCAATCGTTGGATTAGAAAAGCGGAATTTTTGTTGTACGTACTAAGAACGAGTGCGGTAATAAAAGGCCATTCGGCGATGAGCCATCGGTGGCACGTGCCGCGTCTGACTTAAAGAGCGAGGACAATTGCAATCACGACTTTAGCCGCAAGCGTACGCGCACGCGCACACGCCTCTTCACGCTGTAGTGTTTGCGGTCTGTTGTAAAATCATAGCAAATCCCGTAACGCCAGGAGGGGCCAATGTATACATTAGCTGGGAACTTCCCCGACAATCGGGTTTCCCACAAGTTCCTATATATAGAGATATGTATACATATCCGCGTGACTCTCTCTCTCTCTCTCTCCCTCTCTCTCTCTGCCGCGCGCGTTTCAATCCTCACCAACATACGCGGGCAGCCAATGACATCACACATTGATGTCTTTACTGGCAGCGTTCACTACGCTTATACCTATACTATGCACTCTCACCCAATCAAGTATATCACTGTAAAAAAATTCAGTTTGAAAATTCATGGTTTGTATATGGGGTATTCCATCCCGTTTCGACCTGGATTTGACCTCGACCTCTCCGATTTGACTCATTATTTTGTATAGGCCTAGTTGGACCCTCGACTGCACAAAAAAGTTATTTAATATTTTTATTGCAATTTTTGTTGGTTTAATACATTTTTAAGTGACTAATAAAAACCCATAATTTAAATTCTGATAAAATTCTGTAAAATACTGTGTTCGTTACAATATTATCTAGCTTATAGCCAAAGTGGGGAAAATTTTTCTTCTTATAGTTTTTAAGCTTTTTTGATTTCAAAAGTTCTCAAAAATAATGAATCTACTACAGGCGATTGGTCAAATGTTTATTTATGTAAAATCCGATTTTTCAGAATTTTTTCAGATTTTTAGGATCTTTTTCAGATTTTTCCGAACTATGCAAATTTTGTTAAATATATTTTTAAAGGGACATATAGAACACCATAATTAAAAAATCTGATAAAATTTTGAAAAATACTTTGTTCAATATCAAAATTATAGCCAAAGTGGGGAAGATCTTTCTTCTTATAGTTTTTAAGATTTTTTTATTTAAAAAATTATTAAAAAATGGAGAAAAAAGATCAATCTTCTTAACAACTATAATATAAAAACTATAAGAAGAAAGATCTTCCCCACTTTGGCTATAAGCCAGACAATTTTATAGTAGTAGGTTCATTATTTTTTATGATTTTAGATTCATAGATTCATAGTAGATTCATTATTTTTTATGATTTTTTAAATAAAAAAAACTTAAAAACTGTAAAAAGAAAAAAATTTCCCCCTTTGGCTATAAGCATGATAATTTTGTTATTGAACACAGTATTCTTCCAAATTTTATCAGATTTTTAAATTATGGGGTTTTATATGTCACTTTAAAAACTTTTAAAATGTATTAAACAAACAAAAATGACAATGTTATTTAATTAATAAAAATTAAATAACATTTTTTGTACAGTTGAGGGTCCAACTAGGCCTATAAAAAAATAACGAGCCAAATCCGAGAGGGCGAGATCGAATCCAGTTCGAAATGGGGTGGAATGCTCCATATGAAGTTTTATGCATATAAGGTACATTAAATTTACGATACTATTGGGTCACATTTTGAATACACGGTATATTAAATTTAAATGATTTAGTGTTAAACAGTTTTGTTAGTCCCCACCCTAGGAATCACGATAACTTTCATTTTTTCGCCAAAACAACTGTCAAAATGACAACAAAAAATAACGCTGAGTAGAAGTTGTTTTTTTGCACAGAAAAACCTTTCGGGAATTGCCAAAATGACTTTCGAAACAACCAAACAAAAATAAATCCGAAAGTTGTTTCGAAAGTTGATGCTCGAGAACGTCGAATGACCGTCAAAACAACTTTTCCATAAATATCGGGAACGTTGCTTTTCGGGATGCTCGAGACCGTCGAACGACCATCAAAACAACCTTCCTGCAAACTCCGGAAAAATTATTTTGTATCGGTTTTCACTGTCAAAACAACCCATGTAAATTTCGAAGAAAAGAGTCGTTTTTGCGTTTAAATTAACGGGTTATTTTGCTCTTGTAATTATATATTATTTGAATCGAACAATAAGTTTTTAAACGGGGCATTTTCATGTATTTTTAGACACAATTACACGGTTGTAAAATCTCATAACATGATTAGACTTTTTGTAATGCAAATAAACAATCGTATCCTATGTCCCTAAAGGTGTGAATAGCTGAGTGGTCTAAGGCGCATGGCGACAATCACAAGGTTCCAGGTTCGAATCCTGCAAGTGACAACAAATTTTGCATTCTTTGTTCATGTTCAAACACGTATCGAATTGTTGAACAAAGTCAAATATGCTGTAAAAGAACCAAATAACCGGTTAATTTTGTTTTTTTCGAAATTTTCATCGGTTGTACTGACGGTGACCATCAAGTCGACACAACTTTCCCGGAGTTAGCGGGAAGGTTGTTTTGACGGTCGTTCAACGGCTTCGAGCATCCCGAAAAGCAAACTTCCCGATGTTTATGAGAAGGTTGGCTTGACGATCATTTGACGGTCTCGAGCATCCCGAAAAGCAACCTTCCCGATGTCTACGGGAAGGTAGTTCTGACGGTTACTCATTGGTTCCAGCGACGGAAAAACAATATTCAGATTTTTTTGTTTGATTGTTTCGAAAGTCATTTTGACTATTACCGAAAGTTTTTTCTGTGCAGAATACATCTTCTACCAGCGTTATTTTTTGTCACTTTGAGAGTTGTCGTGATTGCTAGGGCATTACTTCAAGAATTGAAGCTTACATAACAGTTTATTTTCAACTCCCGATTGCCACGGGGCAAAAGACGCGAGTTATGCGTTTTGCGAAGATCGAAAGATCTCACCTCGAATTTTCGACATGCGCGTTTGTCAAGACAACAAAAAATGTCTTGACAAATTTTGCTATACGGTTTCTATGGCCGGGAGGTTTGCCAGAAGTCCATGGATTTTTAGATCCATTTTGACTCCGCGGAGACATATACCTTTTAAAAAGTTGTAAAAATTGCACATTCGTAAATATTACTTTCACCACTACATTCTTCCGACTACTGTATACGTGTGTGAGCCTAGCCTGACATGGCGCCGATTAGTTCAAGCTAAAACCAGATAAGGCGCTGTCGCTGATTCGAGCGATTTCTTTGTCGCTAATGTTCCCGCAAAGGGTGAACGATTACTTAACCAAATTTTGTACGTCGATTTTATGTCTAGCGCCCAATGACTTTTTCCATAAATTGAGCTGATAAGTTGTCAGTTCGCATGAATAAATGTATTTTGCAAATAGCCTATTTGAATACATCGATATATCGCAAGATGGCCGCCATTGACGCATATTCTGTGACTCACTTCATAGCGCACACCGCTGAGCGTTTGAATTACTTTAAAAAGGATGAAATAAAAATAATTTTACAAAAATTAAATAAATTAATAAACAAATTGGGTAAATAAAAATTGTGAAATAATGAAATAACTATTCGCTTGTCATAGTCGGGAGATTTTCACACCTAATGGCGAAAAAAATATTGCGACTTGTTTATTAATAAAATATCTTTTTCAATCGGGAGTTATATTTTCTATTTTTTCTAGTTACGATTTTAGAATGATGACCTGTAGCGATTATAAAATTATATGTAAACTTTTGAATAACCGTAAGACAAACCTAATTTTTCATTCAATTTTGGGAGTAATTGTGAGAAAAATGGACAAGCACAGTCCTCCATTATTTTCGCAACACATAAAACAGTATTTCTCCATTTTTTCAATGAGATTACCACGACGTTTTATGGGAGATTTTTCTCGAGGGGCGGGGGGGATTTTGTCCGACGGGATCTTATACGGGGCGATTTCATTCGAGGGGATTTTATACGGGAGAGATTTCATTCATTCATACGGGAGAGATTTTGTCTGCGGGTATTTTGTCATGGGATATTAATGTCAGCTACCGAGAGGTCGAGGGTTAGACGCAGGTCGAAACCAGCGGGAAACCCCCATATATACTTGTATGTTAAACGTGTTGTAAATTTACAAAACATTTTTAACAGTGTAGATTTTTTAGATAATATATATCGAATAATTTCAGTGGTTTCTGGTTTTTTTAGATAAAAAATGCAGCAACAGAACTCGCCAGGGTTCGTGCCAGGACACAATACCGTCGACGCGTTTGAGAGTGAAAAGTTCAGCGTATCTGCGGAAATACAACTCCACGGAAATCGTACTGATAAATATCCGTTCAAAGGATCCAATTATTATTGTTATTCTTTCGCTGACCGGGCGGATGCTAATTATTCACGATAACAATGGTAAATTTGGCTTAGCAGGAAGTCGCTACAGAAATCTGATTTCCTATGGCACCGCAACAACTACGCACTTGATTCGCGCTTCTACTACGTTGTACATTGTCGACTCGTCTGTTTCCTGCGATCGTAGGAAACTCGGGCTGTTCCTCGCCCGCGATTCAACCAGCTTCTCCTCTTCCTTCCTGCCTTGATAAACACGCAAAGAAAACGGCAATGCACATTCATAAGCTAGGAGATAAACGGATGATGAAAGATGTTTTCAACGAAAACTGTAAAGGAACCGCAGTACCAATACTGATGATTTTTTCTTTACTCCTCAGGGGTTAATAAATGACAAGGAAAAATGTAGAATACAGTTTGGGATTGTAGTTGACGCGAATTGGTTAGGAAATTCAGACTTTGCAGCATTTTGTAAATTTCGAAAATATCGTTTTTACGCTATAACTTTCGCAAATTGAGAGATATCGGGCTTTAATTTTGTACGTAAATGGACTACCATCAAAGCATGATCTGTACCAAGTTTGGCGAGAATTGGTAAAGTGGTTCGACGGTAGAAGTACAGTTTTTGGCCACCTTTGGTCCAATTGTGGCCACCAAGTTTAAAAGGATTTAATTGTTTATGTTGTTAAATAAAACAAAAATGGGCTTGACAATCTTATCAATTTGTATGAGTACTTTCGAGGTATCAGCATTTGAATATGCAGGAATAAATATTTCAAATTAATTACAGTGAAAATGGCCACAAGCGGTACAGTGGGCACAACTGGTACTTCTACCCTAATGTTATTGCAAATTCAATATGTTTTTCCGATGTCTGTAAGTACTTCAGCTCCTGTATATTCTGAGATATCCGATTACAATTTCGAACGTGGCATTACGTTTACTGATTATCAATGATGAATTTCGTCAAGGTAACGGTCCTGATGTCGGTGAATTTCGATTTTGCGACATGAAAAATAAAAAAAAGTTTAAACAATTTTGCAGAATTATCTCAAATTTGGTTTGTACATGGACAACCTTGAACCAAATTTTGGTACAAATTTGACGCGGATCCGTCCAGCCGTTCAAATTTTATGGTATTTTTACTATTTTTAGTATTGTTAAAAAACTCGTTCTCGCGCTGGCTCGTGCAAATTATGAGATAACGGGTTCTAATTTGGTCCCTACGTTGACTACCATGAAACGGGTTGGGTACAAATTTGAGACAAGTCGGTGGAGCGGTTCTAATTTTACAACCATTTGATTCATTAATAAGAAACCTGCAAGCTAGAACATTGCGAATTGCTTCCTCAGTATTTTACAATTATAACGAAGCTTCCTCTATGAGGAAGCCAAAATTGATCAACATACTTTATCGTAGAGGTAATTGCGTTAAAAGTGTAAAATACTGAGGAAGCAATTTGCAAGGTTCTACTTTGCAGGTTTTTTGTTTCCGTATTGTTTTTGCCAGAGTTTTATTTCCCATGATATACGAACTTGAAAATAAAAACTCAATTACGAAACCAGTGAATTAAAAAAAAATTCACACAAAGTACCTTTAAGTAGTACGAATGTATGGCCAGATAATTATGAAACAGATCCGAAAGGGTCGAGAAAAAAGTTGCCGAGTCGGTGGAGAATGCCTCATATTATAATTACTTCATCTGACTGTTATTAATGAATAATTACGAAACCAATTGTACCGATAACTTTATTTCTAAAAGATTTTGGGATTCACAACTCTGGTTGCTATATAAGAATTAATAATGTAATTTGTGGGAGCGACGTGAATCAACTTCCAAGATAAATCAGGAGACACACACAATTAAACTTTGATGTTATTTATTGGCGTAAACCATCCCTGTCAGAAAGTTGTCGAGTCACATCGTTCGTAACGAATAAATAATAACAGGCGAACACAGGAGCCCAGAACTATCGCGTTATCCTTGGATTGCAAAACAAAACGAATAGTTCGAACATAATTATTATTCGTTCGTCCTACGGCCACCGACAGCCCTACTGGCAGTTTGAATATCAATGACGAAATGAAGCAATCCATCAGGGTGTTATACAAAGTCAACTTGTTGCAATAAGGGATGGGGAGGGGACACATAAGGGATGAATGGGACACATAAGGGAAACATGGTTTTATGATAAACAACAAACTGTATTTTTATTGCTTTTCGTCCAAAAACTCGATTCCAATCATCAATTTTGAGTATCGGCAAAAAAAAAGAAAAAATGCGGGGCGATATCATCATATTTAACATACAAGTATAGTATATGACATTTACAATGCAGTAGCTGAAAATTGTTATTAATATACAATGTTTGTCATTTTCAAAATCTTCCTAATAAATTTAAAATATACCTTTTGAATTTAATATCATCAGTAATGATTATACAAAAAAAAGATTTTATAACAAAAATATATGGGGCATTCCACCCCGTTTCGACCTGGATTTGATCTCGACCTCTCTGATTTGGCTTATTATTTTGTGTAGGCTTAATAGGACCCTCAACTACACAAAATGTTGTTTTTTATTGCCATTTTTGTTTGTTTAATACATTTTTAAAATTACATATAAAAACCCATAATTTAAAAATCGGATAAAATTTTGAAAAATACTGTGTTCAATAACAAAATTATCTACCTTATAGCCAAAGTGGGGAAACTCCTACAGTGTTTAAGCTTTTTTATTTAAAAAATTATAAAACAATGAATCTACTACAGGCGATTGGTCAAATGTTTACTTATGTAAAATCGAATTATCCCGAACTTTTTCAGATTTTTAGGATCTTTTTCAGATTTTTCCGAACTATGCACATTTTTTAAAGTATATTTTTTAAAGTAATGTTTAAGTATATTAAAATCTGATAAAATTCTGAAAAAGACTTTGTTCAATAACAAAATTATCTAGCTTATACCCAAAGTGGGGATGACTTCTTTCTTATAGTTTTTAAGAAGATTGATATTTTTTTCCATTTTTTAATCATTTTTTAAATAAAAAAAAAGCTTAAAAACTGTAAAGTATTTTCCAGAATTTGATCAGATTTTTAAATTATGGGGTTTTATATGTCACTTAAAAAATTTATTTAACAAACAAAAATAGCAATAAAAAATAAAAAAGACAAATTTGTGCAGTTCAACTAACCTTAAAAAATATAATGAGCCAAATCGGAGAGGTATATTTATTGACTCCCCCCCCCCCCCCATACATATATATTTATAAAGTGACTTGAATTTAAAAGCCAGACTGCTTGAAACACTTAAAACGGTAAAAAAATGTATATTCCGATTCGTTGCGTTGAAATGTGCCGTATAGACGCGATTTTCCCGAAATGGGGATTTATCTCATTTTGCTCCACAAAATAATCAATACTGAAAAAAACGCTGTCCCATTCTGCCCCACTGACCGATTTTGCCCCGCAAAATACTCGAAACTGAAAAAAACACTGTCCCATTTTGCCCCACTGACCCATTTTGCCCCCCTTGTTCATTTTGCCCCCATCTTCTACATATACAGTATAAAAAAAAAAACACGAGGCAAGACGGAAGCGGACGAAAAGAAATGCTGGAAAACGTCCGTTATGCTAATATTTGGAGTAAAACTGTTAAATATAGATTTCTTGTCAATACCTTTTTTTCTTTTTTTTTCCAGTTGAAAAAATCGTGTCGACTTGGACTTTTGACATTGAATGTATAGAGAGGCTGTATCATATCTTTCGCTGGGTCTTTCCGCAAGGTGTTCTATTGACATCGTTATGAATCATTCAACCATGCGCATTCCTTCTTTACGCACGGTGACGTGAGCTATGAATGGAAGTCGAGTCTCATAAATGAAAACAATAATGATTCCTTAACGGTTACACCGTTTAGCAAACAATCGAATGACAGCCTCTCATCGCTTGCGCGGTATTTCCGTTCTATTGCGAAATATAAATCCGACAAATCAACTGTATCGCGCTACGATGGCGCATCGATGGATCTGCGCAAACAGATGATTCTGTAATCTCGTTTGCACAGCTAACCAAATTTGGTCTAACGTCATGTTTGTCGGCCATGAGCAAGAATGAAATTCCGTGATAGATCGTTAATCATCGATACGCAGTTATAAGAAAGCGATTTCGAACACCTTTCGATACTCTTATACGTGGTACGCGGCTTTTAATGCCGCGACGCCTGATGTGCATTTCGACGATTCGAGATCGATGCATTTTTTGTTTGTTTTTCGAGCTTTCCAATTCAATTGATCTAGCCGCAAAAGATTCCGTGCAAAAGAATCCCCCAAAAAAGTCCCATTTAAAAATATTCGCAGGTCTAAGATATCCCATGTAAAGAAAGTCTAGCAATGTTAAAAATGTTTGTATATTTACAACATATTTAACATACAAGTATAGTATATGAAATTTACAATGCAGTAACTGAAAATTGTTATTAATATACAATGTTTGTCATTTTCAAAATCTTCCAAATAAATGTAATATATACCTATTGAATTTACTGTAATCGGTGTGGAATAATAAGAAACTGATGTATTAAAGTGTCGTTTACTACACAGACAATTGAATGTTATATGAGGTGAATGGAAATGACAATATATGTATGCTAATACGATCTGTTTTTTTTCTTATCTAATGACATTTAGTTGTTACCAGGTGAAATCTGTGATTTGCATAGCGCTCCTATAGCAATTTTTCGAATGATATTCATTTTTCGCTTATAATTTCCGTGCGATTATATAGGGCATTTGAATAAGCAAAATTCACACGTAGACAATAGGTAGATAGTAGGTAGAGTAATTCTAGGGTCGGTAGCTCAAGTCCCATCCCGGGCGATTGTTGACAACAATAAGTATTCGTTGATGTATCTTTTTTTCACGTACATTCATCTTTTATATATAAAATGCTATTGTGAAGGGCGTAATTAAGCTAATTAAAATAATTAAAAGCATTTTCTTTCAGTAAAATTCTTTTCCTCATCGAGCACTAAATCAATTAAATTTAATATATGGGGTACTCCAGCGGTAGCGGGACAGGTTTTGGCCGAGGGTCTCGCATTTTTTCGCTAGTCACGAATATCATTTCCTTGTATCATAAAAGATGACTTCCATACAGTTATAGATCCCAAATAATATTTTGCTTTTGTTGAGACGTATTCGAATAATATCGAAAAATAGAAATTTCCGTATGTTTAATTGTATATATCTTCCGAGTCAATAGAGCAAAAATAAAATTTGGACAGTCCTTTTTAATTGGAAAGAAGCACTCTTTTCAATAAAATACATAGAGCAGTAATCCGATCTGTAAATAAAATTCTACGAACCAAAAACTGAAGAAAAAATTGTTTCTACTTTTTTTCTGTCCTTAGGGGCTAATTTTTTTAGCAACAGATGTACTGAATATAGTTCAACATGTTATAAAGGTTATACAATATTAGTAGCTTGCCTTTTCTCTTCGCTAGTAATTAAATGTTATGTTCGGTAAAAATATATTGTCCGTACGTTTAATTGTCTATATCTTGGGTGATAATAAAGCAAAAATAAAATCTGACCAGTTCTTTTTAACCGGGAGAAAGCGTTCTTTTCAATAGAGTACACGAAATTGTCCTCGGATTTGTAAAAAAATATCTACAGCTCAAAAGATAAAAATATATGTATATCGTTTTAATTTTTTTCTGTCATTAGGGTCTACTTTATTTTATCAAAAATGTTACTGAACATTATTCAATATGTTATAAATGATCGGTAAAATTTTCAGCTTGCCTTCTTTTTTTGTTCGCTGCCAATTAAATGGATACTTTTACGAATACAATATAAATTAAATGTAGAAATGTGTACATTTAATTGACAGTGAACAAAAGAAAAAGGCAAGCTGAACATTTTAATACCTCATATACGGTATATAAAAATGTAATATACCGTGTATTACAAATTTGACACAATAATATTTACAATAGTATTTGACACAATAGTAAATGGAAATTTACGAAATAGTAAATTTCGTAAATTTCGTGTATCGTCGTAAGCATAAAACTTCATATAGAAATTATGAATTTTCACACACAATACTTTTTACAGTATAGTCGAATAAAATGCGGCGAGTTGATGATAATGAGCGAATCGTTGGAAAGTAAATACCGCACCGAGCTGTTTGTCGCCACCTGTGCGACGCTCCGCGCATTGTGTGAATCCTCGAGTCTGCGAATAAAGTGAAAAAAACGTGAGAGGTGGAAGAAAATAGAAAAATAAAAAAACGTGCATGCGGGCACGTCCTCGCGTACGTGACAACCGACCTCTACCCTCTCGCGGTTATCGACCGTCGCTCCGACACAAAACAGTAGCTCTCTGCGCTCTCACCTCGACACATAAGTCTCGTCGAATATTCTTGTCGTAAGTATACGAGGCGTTCTTTATCAACTGAGCTGGATTCTCAAGGGAACTTTTGGATTTTTTCAATTCGCCAGTTTATAGGTCTGCATTGGAGGAGTTTCGGAATTTCTTTTTACATTTGTGATTCCATCCTTTAAGGGTTTTTTCACCTCATTGTGCCATGGGGACTGTTGCATCAATAGTAGTAAATCGCTAAACCTTTTAGAAATAAAATTGACGGTGCAATTGGGGGATTCTCAGAGAATTTCGAAAACTCCTCAAAGACATAAAAATCTGGAAAAATTAGACGTACGGAAGGTGCTGCAAAGATTGATTTTGCATAATAATAATATCAAAATGTTATCAACGATTAATGAAAAAACTAATTGTTCAACGAATTATCCGGTAATTAAACTTTTTTTTATAAAAATTATTCATTAATTTTTCTGAATATGTACGATTTTTTTTAGAATTTTGTATAATTTGTTGAAATTGCGTGTTTTTAGGCAAAGCGTGAAAACCGCAATCGATCATAAACAGAAACAACGTCACAATATTGTAAATCATAAAGGCAAAAAAATACAAACAAAAAGTGTTCCGGCATACCCGGTCTCTTCTTTAAAAAAGGCACACTTAATTAAAGTAGCTCTAGAGCCTAGCCTTCATTTCGAATAAATTCGAGAACAATGTGAGAGAATTTCAAACACTTCTGAATAGTCTAAAAATCGGAACAAATGCATGCACATTAAAGGTACTGAAAATATTAGTTTTGCATAATAATAATTCTAAAATGTTAGTAACAAATTGATAAAATATAGTTGTTTTACAAATATTTCGATGACACAAGTTTTTTTTTATGAAAATGATTTCTTCGTTTTTCTGAATAAGTATGCATTAATAAGTATGCAATTTGTTTTCATGAAATTTTTTTTTCGATTTTTTCATGTCAGTACACTCAGAATGGTCCAAAACGTCGAGAAAAGTGGTTTAGAAAAAATGTCCGTATGTATGTATGTGTGCGTGCTGGGCTTCGAAAATGCAATCGTCTGTCACTCAGTAACCGTTCGAGCTATCTGGCTCAAATTTGGCACGTGAGTAGAGTAGTAGCCTCTCTTTGAATGGCGCGATCTTTGACAAAATATATATAGTCATTATGATTTTATGTAGTTTTTAATTTATTGAATAAAGGGCGTAGTCGCTCAAACTTTCGTAAAAGTTCGACGATTTGGCTACGTAGATCTTCATAACTGAAGATACGTTCAATGTTGTATCCATTCTGAATTTTTCAAAAACTGTAGATTTTCGCAATAACTTCCGCAAAAGTTAAGAAAGTAAGACAAAACTTTGTGTCTTATCAAAATTAGATGTAACGGTGTTTGTAACGGAGTTTTGTTTTGTATTCTAATAAAAAAAATTGCAAAGTAGATCTTTGCACATTGCTTCCTCATTAATTTCCCTTTTTCATAAAGCTCCTCTATGGAGAAGCCAAAGTGAATAAATAAGCTTCTTCATAGAGATGGCTTTGTGAAAAGGGAAATTAATGAGGAAGCAATGTGCAAAGTTCTACTTTGCAACTTTTTTTTCACATGGTTAAGTTCTCATTGAAATTTGTGATTTTTATATGGAAAATACGTACACATTTCAAAGAGAACTTAAAAATCTGAAAAATTCATACACTGTCAAAAATATACAGTGTCAAACGCTGCTGGTGTGAACTTTTTTCCAGTGTCACTTTTTATGGTGTCAATAGTAACAATTTTTACGGTGTATCATTAACACGAGCCGTTTCGTTAAATTTGTTTCCTGTGGGAAGTGACGAAACATTGTAACACTTTTCGCTTAACACCGCTAGTTATCACCATGATTAGTGTGGACCTATATAGACACCGTCTTGGTGTAATTTTCAACACCAAATTTTTAACAGTGTACGTATTCGGAAAAACGAAGGAATCATGTTCATAAAAAAACTTAGGTCATCGAGATATTTGTAAAACCATTTTTTTTCATCATTTAGTTAATAACACTTTCGAATTATTATTATGCAAAATTAATCTTTTCAGTACCTTTAATCTGCATGCATTTTCAGATTTTTAGACTATCGAGAAGTGTTTGTAATTCCCTCTCATTTTTCTTGAATTTATGCGAAATGAATACTAGACGCTAGAGCAATTGAATGAAAGACGATTGAACGAAACTCTGATCTACTGCAATGAGTAAATCGTGTTGCGGAGATTTCCACTTTGGAGAGCCCATCGATAGAGAGATATAACAAAAGAGAGCCTTGTCTGTGTTGAGAGAAGAAGAGATGGTCAGAATGCAGCTCACGGCGCGTGCTCTTCCGTGCCTGATGTACCAACCGATATCATTGAGAGCTGAAGAGCCTACCTGAGCTTGGTCATACTGTGTGACAAGCAGGGACGGGTTGGGCTTGACAATATCGTCGTTGACGACATAATTGATTATTCAGAACCTCGATGTTTCTTTACAAAGATATCGAAGCATCGATTACTTCAGTTCTTCTTAACTCTTAAACTCATACTTGCATTCCATTTTCATTTCTTTTTGTTTCCTCATAGAAGAAACATTGTTTTCGTGAAAACATTTCTTTTGGAGATTTTTATGTCAGTATACTCAGAATCACCTAAAACGTCTAGAACAAATGTCCGTATGTGCGTACTCCATATCTAATGAACGGCACGATGGATGGAGCTCGAATTTAGCACATAAGTGAAGTAGTAACTGCTCTTCAATTAATGAAACTTAAAAAAAATGTATCCATGTATCCAGATTATACAGAATTTTTTATTTTTCGAAAAAATGTATACTTTCTAGCTTTCGTAAAAGTGCGACGATTTAGCTAAATAGTTCTTCATAATTAAAGACACGTTCAATGATGTTTGCTACTGCATTTCGATCAAATCGGTAAAGCAGTTCGAATTTGATAGAATGTTAAATTGTTCAAAAAAGAATCATTTTGCTCTAAATCAAGTTAAACATCAACAAATGAACTGAAATGTTCTATAGACAAAAAATAACATACAGCCTTGCTACGTACCGAATTTGGTGATAATCGGTAAAGTCGTTGGGATTTTACAACATTTTGAATTTTTTTTTTTTTTAATATAGGTTTTTGCTCTAACTTCCACACAAGTTGAGAAAGTAAGACAAAAATTTGGAGACAATCGAAATCAGATGTAAACATGTTTGTAACGGTGTTTTATAGCTGTATACAAGATCGATTATTTTTGTTATATATCATTTTTTTATTTCTAATGACTGTAAATATGAAAATTCAATAGCCCACAACTATGGAACGGCTCGATGTATCGAGCTCAAATTTTGCACACAAGTGGTGTATTGACGCCTCTTCAGTTGCCGTGATTTATAACAAAAACCATCCATAACATAATTTTAGTGCAGATAACATAATTTTCTCCCGACTCCGCTAAAATAACCCCATTTCGTGTCCGCAACGCGGGCGGAAAATCGCTCATTTTTTGACAACTGACTCACGCATGCGCAGTCCCGTTTCATTACCTCCCTAGGGAGGAAATCAGCTCATTCCTGCCCGCGCGGGAGCAATGGAAACCGTACTACGCATGCGTGTCGTCATTTGTCAAAAATGAGCTTATTTTCCGTCCTCGTTGCACATACGAAATGTCGTTATTTTTTAGCGAAATCGGGAGAAAAGCATAGTACATTACATGGGAGGAGTGCAACTTGTCACCTCGTGTGAATTTCTGCCCTCGCTTCGCTCGGGCATCAAACTTCACACTCGGTGAAAAGTTGCACTTTCCTCCCTTGTAACGTAATGTACTATTTTTTAGTGGTTACATCCGTAACTACCAAAACTATAACGGTAACGAAAACAGTTGCAAAGTAGAATTTTGCACATGACTTCCTCACTAATTAAACTTTTTTGCACAGCTTCCTCTATGAGGAAGCCAAAAATAATAAAGAAACTTCATCATAGAGGTGGCTTTGCAAAAAAATTAAAATGATGAGGAAGCAACGTGCTACTTTGCAACTTTTTCATTCCATTTTCATTCCGTTTACATTCCATTTTCTTTCATTTTCAATCCATTTTCATTCAATAAAAAAGAAATAAAAATAACTTTGCGACGTAGTGGCTATGGATTAGTATGCGTTTTAAATGTAAGAATTTTTAGTAAAAGAATCAGTTGTATTACTGATCGCTTCCTCATAGACAAAGCTGTGTCTTTGTAAAAAAAAAGTCGGGTATTACGACTAAGGTCGTGTGGTATTGAGTTTTTTGTAGTTCTTGCAAAACTGCGAAAATTATAAATTCTGCATCATAATCGTTCATAATTTAATTACGCAATACAATTAATCGAAGTACATCGTCCAACCTTAGTGACAAATGAGCTTCGCGATTCGAGCTAAACTGAGTACTCAGATTGTAGATTGATGTATTTTACAATTCTGAAAAATCTACATAAACGGGGATAGCAAATTGACTATTTCGTCGAACGGGGTTTGGAAAAATATGCATCAATATTGTTAACATGACGGTGAATAAAAGTGGATTTAATAAATATATGGGTGATTCCACGGTATTTCACACACCAAAAAACCCGACTATATCCAATCTCCTCCTAATTTTTTAATATCGTTGACCGTATCAAACGAAGCATCTATGAATTTTTATTTTTTATTTTATTGGGATATTTTTTCGATCCATAGAATAAAACATGACAACATGAAAACAAATCTAACGTCAAGTGAAAAAATCATATTGACAAAAACAACTAAGCCAATATTTACAAAATATAACACAGTTTACGATCAAAGTACTCCAATTAAATAAAAATTGGTGTATTTTATTTACGCCTTTTACCTAAAAAAAAAGTACCATTTTCCTAATTTGGACCCCTTCGATTTCAATGCAAACAATCATGAAAATACTACATTCAGTGCCAAACACTTTAAGCGAAACCCCAAGATGGAGAAATTAATTCTTCCATTTTTTACGGTTTGTCGTTATCGATTTTTTTTCTTCCAACGTCCTCTTTAATTTTGTATACTATTGATAATATCAAAACGGAGCATATGTGGATTTTTTCATAATTTTATTTATAGATGCATCGATTTATAATATGTACATTTTTTTATTTACAAAAATCCAACTCCAAATGAAAAAATCATATTGACAAAAACAACCAGGTCAATTTTTTCGTGATTCAACACGGTTTACGATAAAAATACTCCGAATCTTTTTAAACAATTTTTTGTATCGTATTTGTATTTTGTTGCTTCGTTTGACATGATCAACGATATCAACAAATTAGGAGGAGATTGGAGATGGTTGGGTTTTTTGGTGTGTGAAATACCGTGGGATGACCCATATATACTCATAATTTCTCAAAAACTTCTATTTTTCTAAGATAAGATTGAAATTAAAAACACGTCACATAGATGAGTGAATTTCTTGCATGAGTATTTTCTTGTACTTCTCAGTTGTATCGTCCATGCAAGTATTTATGTCCGATATGGAGACAGAATGCTCACTGCGAAGCTTCCTCTTTGCATCCGGAATTTTGGCGATATTCGTGAGAGCCTTTGAATCGTGGAAAAAAAACATTCATAAGCATCGTCTCGCTTCTACTTGGCGCATAGAAGTAGATAAATAGCGTCTGTCAAATTGGCCATTGATCGTGTTACTTGGATAGAAACGAGTTGAAGCTCTCTGTCGTTCGTATCAGCAGCGAGTTTTACGAGTCTGTCGATGATCCCTAACTCGAAAGCTTGCATTTTTCCTCGAGTCGATATCGTCATGAATACGATAACAGCTGCAGCTTTCTTGTGCACCGAACGTCTCTGTAAAATATGATAGAGCAATGCAGAAAAAATCGATTTTTTTGTAATAAGTCTTTATAGCAAATATGCATTGAAAAACTTATTTACGTAACCCATAACTCATTCCTACTCCTAATCATTATTTTGCTTCCTCATAGAGGAAGCTTTGTCTTCATGAAAAAAAAAAATTTTCTAGATTTTCATGCCAGTATGCTTAGAATCACCTAAAACGTCGAGAAAAGTGGTCTAGAAAAAATGTCCGTATGTATTTATGTGTTTGTGTGTGAGCTGGGCTTCGAAAATTCAATCGCCTCTCACTCAATAACCGTTTGAGCTATCGGGCTCAAATTTGACATGCAAGTAGAGTAATCATCCCCCTTTAAATGTTGCAATTTTTTAAGAAAAAAAAATTGTAATTAAGATTTTTAATTAAGATTTTATGTAGTTTTTAATTTGTTGAAAAAAGGGCGTGTTCGCTCTAACTTTCGTAAAAGTTCGCCGATTTACCTAAATAGTTCTTCATGACTGGAGATACGTTCAATGTTGTTTGGTATTGAATTTCGACGAAATCGGTAGAGCGGTTTGGATTTGATTGAATTTTGAATTTTTCGAAAAAAATACATTTTGCTCTAAATCACGTCGAATCTCAACAAAGGAACCCAAATGTTCCACAGTCGAAAAATAATATACAGCCCTGCTACGTACGAAATTTGGTGATGATCGGTAAAGTCGTTCGTATTTTACACCATTTTGAATTTTTCAAAAAATGTCGATTTTCGCTATAACTTCCGCAAAAGTTAAGACAGTAAGACAAAACTTTGTATCTAATCAAAATCAGATGTAACGGTGTTTGTAACGGAGTTTTCTTTTGTTCAAATAAAAAGATAGTTGCAAAGTAGAACTTTGCACACTGCTTCCTCATTAATTTTCGTTTTTCACAAAGCTTCCTCTATGAGGAAGCCAAAAATGATAAACAAGCTCTTCATAGAGGTGGCTTTGTGAAAAACGAAAATTAATGAGGAAGCAATGTGCAAAGTTCTACTTTGCAACTTTTTTTACCAAGTACTTTACGCTGTAAATTTTAATAAAATCGATAACGACTAACAGAGCCAAATGAACACTTTTGTTCATTACAGCCACCCGAATTTTCGAAAGAATCGAGAAATTTTTTAGGATAATTTTTTTGCATCATTTCATAGTATACCCGAAGGAAAAAAATATTTTTGACATATGTGCGTGCGAAGTTCGTCTTCTCGTGCCTGCGTAGCGGGCGCGAAATAGTCGATTTTCGCATGTTATTGGAGAATTTATTCGCACACTCCGAACAGTGAAAATCGACTACTTCGCGCCTGCTACGCAGGCACTCGAAGACGAACTCGCACACACGTATTTCAAAAAATAGTATGTGTGACACGTGCGCGTAGGCGATTCACGACTCGTGTGATTGCCGCCTTCGCTTCGCTCGGGCGGCAAACTTCACGCTCGTCGTGAATCGCCTACTTCGCGCACTAGTCGCACAATGTACTATTAAAGTGTTGAGGGTCACGGTCAGGTCGAATTGGTATGGAATGCCTAATACAGAGTTGTAAATTCTCATTAGTTTATGAAATAAATGTTACAGTACGGTTTGTTTTTTAGGTGTTATTTAATAATAATAACCTGCAACAATTATAACATGATGGGTAAAGTTACGAATAGCTGCACAGATAACCCATTTTTCAATTTAAAAAATGGCGAGCAATTGCAAAAAAAATGTAAGAGCATGATCGTCCATTACTTTCGTAATGCATTAACCGCATTTCTCCATCTTTTCAGAAAAATTGCTGTGAAATTTTATTGAGTTAAATCATTCTTGCAGCCATTAAGGTAATTCAACGGGTACAGTTCCGCCAAACGTGAGTTTCGCAGAATATTTCGAACACTTCTCAATGGAATAAAAATCTGAAAAAAATCAAGCATGTTGTAGGTACCGAAAAAGATTGATTTTGCATAATAATAATTCCAAAATGTTATTAACAAATAAATGAAAAATGAATTGTTCGACAATTTACCTGGTAACTCAACTTTTTTTTCGGATGAAAATTATTCATTTTTCTGAATACGTATGAATTTTTTCAGAATTCTGTCTACATTATTTAAAATGCGTTTTTCGCCTCAATCAGATAGAATTCTAAAAAAATTCATACGTATTCAGAAAAATGAATGAATAATTTTCATCAGAAAAAAAAGTTGGGTTACCAGGTAAATTGTCGAACAATTCATTTTTCATTTATTTGTTAATAATATTTTTGAATTATTATTATGCAAAATCAATCTTTTCGGTACCCACAACGTGCTTGATTTTCTTCAGATTTTTATCCCATTGAATGTTCGAAATATTCTCTGAAACTCACGTTTGGCGGGACTGTACCCGTCGTATTACCTTAAAAATGTACTTATTATATTATAATCACTCGATGTTCCTATTATTAATGAATAATTACAAAATCAATTGTACCGTCAACTTTATTTCTAAATGATTTAGGGGTTTACAACTCTCGCCTCGTACAAACTGTCGACAAACGTATAATTACAGAATTGAATTTCGTATAGTACCTGATCGTTCAGGAACTCCTTCACAATCGACAAAAGATGCATCTCGATGGACTTTTGCTTGCCCGTTTCCTCTTCGCAGAGTCTAGCCAGACAATTTAGTATTCCTACGACTGTCCTCTCGTCCTTGTTCTTAATATCGAGCAACGAGACGAGTTTCTCCATCGCGTTCAATTCTATCGCTCGTATATTGACAATCATCGTTCCGTTGTTGAGAAAAGACCCGAGAGTTTCCAGATGCACTGCCTTAATTAATAATAGTTGAGTAATAACCAGCAGCCGAGGCTCCGCCAATCGTTAAAGGTGTTAGTAAATATAGGGGAAGGCGGGGCAAAATGAGACAGTGGGGCAGCATTCTTCTTTTCAGTTTCCATTATTTTGCGGGGCAAAATGGGTCAAACCCACATTTCAAGTAATCGAAATATTACGTTTTTTTAAACCATTTTTAGTGCTTCTAGCAATCTGGCTTTTAAATTAAAAAATCAAGGACGGATGAGAATACGAAAATCCGGTTTTTAAACTACGTTTTTCAAGGCAATTCAAGGGAAAAAAAGTTAAAAAGTCATTCGAAAAAAAAAAAAAAAAAAAAACATTTTATACATACATCTACTTTTTTCAAATATAATCATTACTGATGGTCTTGGGTGTCATCCAGCTAAAAAAAAACACGAATTGCCAAATTTGAGGGAGTGTCCCATTTTGCACCAGATTTTTTTTTTTTTTTTTTACGTCACTCAAAATTGATAATTGATATCGAATATTTGAGTGAAAAAAGCAATAAAAACACACCTTGGGCATCGTCATAAAACCATTTTTCGCTTATGCGTTCCATTCTGCCCCGCCTTCCTCTACGTGGCAAATAAATGAACTGGTAATTCCCGCCGATACATCCTGCTTTACCAATATTATCGCACTCCTCTCAGACTCGATCATTTCGATAAGCCGCTCGAGAAACCCGCGTTTCGCCAAAACTTCGACAGCTGTATCGCAAAAAAAAATATTGAATGTCGCGACGTCAGATAGCGCAAAATTACATAATGCACACACATCACATGTGGGCAACATGGTACACTTAAGGGGGGAGATACCTTTTAGGCGGCAAAAAAAATTGCTGATTTTCATGATTTTGTTAGGGGGGCTGTGTCAGTCAAAAAAGTTTATTTTTATTATAAGAGCTACTTTTTTTCTCAGCAATGAAAAAATTTGAAATAATTTATTTCTTGTAGGATTGCATCGAAGGATTTTTTTGTCACTGGACCAACTAGTTGAGTCAACCAGTTGCTTCGAACCAGAAATATGGGTTTTTCACTCTGTGAATAGTCCAGAGAAAACCAATCATGGGATTGGTCTTTGCTAGGGCTCAATCTCTTTGCAATCACATTTTCCATAGATTAATTGTAGGGATTATTTTTGTAAGTTTACTTTAAAAGAGCCATGTCGCTGATGCCAAGTTTATTATAACTTTTTATACATTTTTCTGTAACTTGATTTTAAGAATCATTTAAAAAAATCCCTACATTTAATGTGTAGGAAATGTGATTGCGAAGAGATTGAATCCTAGCAGAGGCCAATCCTATAATTGGTTCTCTCTGGACCGAATGAAAAGCCCATGTTTCTGGTTTCAAAGCAACCAGTTGAACCAACGGTTGGCCCAGTGATAAAAAAATCCTACGCTGCAATCTTAAAAGTATAGAATTATTTCAATTTTTTTCATCATCGAGAACAAAATAGCCTTTATAGAAAAATAAACTTTTTTGACTGACTCAGCCCTCTTAAGTGATCAAATGAATATTTTAATGGCATACCTACCGATCGGATCGTGAGCTAGATTTTCAATCGCTTGTGCCATTTTCATTCTTACTGCCGACAAATTATCGACCAGTCCTCTGGAAAGATGTCGAAGAATCTTGGGACACTTGAAAATGGCATCCCGTCCGGAAGCTTGACGACTCATCGTGCCGTACATCATAGCCACCCTCTCTCTTAGGTAGGGATCCTCGGATATTAATAAATCGGCCAGTCTATTGTAAACGAAAATCTCCGATAAATTATTTTTTTCAGGTAAATAAAAAGCGTGAGTAGAACAAACTTGCATATTGCATCCTCACCATGTTCCAGCTTTCGCTTTTAGACGAAGTAAATTAATCGACTTTATTAAATTTGTTAAATGAAAGCAAAATGATTTGTATACAGAAGTAACTTGATCAACTTTATTAAGTTAATTAAATGGAAGTAAAATTATTTGAATACAGTCGCAGAATCAAGCCTCACCTCTCAGGTATTCGCAGTTCTATAATTCGAATCATTTCTTCAGGGTTCATTGCGATATCAGCGATGCTCGTCACGGCTTGTCTTACGATATTTGCATCCCGTCCACACAACTCTTGCGCCTTGATCAATGCGTCAGCGAAAAAAGTTTATTTTTGTTATAAGAACTACTTTTTTCCTCGTCGATCACAAACTTGAAAATAATTATATTCTTTTAGAATCGCAGCAAAAGATTTTTTGTCACTGGACCCATCAGCTCGGTCAACTGGTTGCTTCGAAACCATAAATATGGGATTTTCACTCTGCGCATAGTCCAGAGAAAATCAATTATTGCTAGGCAGCAGGCTTAATCTCTTCGCAATTACATTTCCTGTATATTAATTGCAGGAATTTTTTTTAATGGTCCTAAACCCAAGTAACAGAATAGTTTATAAAAAGTGATGGCAAAGTTAGCATCAGCAACATGGATCTGTTGAAGTACTAACCCTAGAACTCATGAGTAGGATCCGCACAGACCCCACTCGACCCGCAACTAATATATATTGTAAAAATAATTCATGAGTTTGATGGTCAATATTTAAAAAAATCCCTACAATTACTATACAGGAAATGTGATAGGAAAGAGATTAAGTTATAGCGGAGGCCAATCCTATGATTGGTTTCCTCTGGACTATGCACAGAATAGCACCCATATTCCCCATATGGGACCCATAGAACCCATATTTCTGATGTCGAACAACCGGTTGAGCCAATCGGTAGATTCAGTGACAAAAAATCCTTCACCGCGACCCTAAAAGAATAGAATTATTTCATATTTTTTCACTGGTGAGGAACATGTAGTGTTTGTAATAATTTTTTTGTTTTTTACTGACGCGTCCCCCTTAAGGGGGACTTCTACCTTGAAGCACAATTTCTAATTATATTTTTTATGGGGAAACGAATAAATGTAGACGACTGCAGTTTTTTTTCTACTTGTTATTTACGTTTTTAAGTATACAATGAATTTTTTTTTAAGTTAAAAATCGTCGGCATCCCAGGTCCTCAAACATGGTCATCCAAAATAAATGGCTGCCACTCTCCTGACCACTGTAATTATGTGATAGGCCTGAAATTGTGCACACATACTCGAGAAACATGTCTTCATGGAATGACGGAGGTTTTCTTCGATAACTTACTTTTTCGATTTTTTATTCATGTTTTTATACGAAAATCATAGAGGAAAATCATTTAAACGCCGCCATTTTCTTAATTTTGCAGCAATCGAAAAAAACCTCCGTCATTCCATGAAGACATGTTTCTCGAGTATGTGTGTACAATTTCAGGCCGATCACATAATTACAGTGGCCAGGACAGTGGCAGCCATTTATTTTGGATGACCATGTTTGAGGACTTGGGGTGCCGACGATTTTTAACTTAAAAAAAATTTGATTGTATACTTTAAAACGTAAATAACAAGTAGAAAAAAAACTGCAGTCGTCTACATTTATTCGTTTCCCCACAAAAAAATATAAAATGGAAAACGGTGCTCCAGGGTAATGGTCCCTCTTAAGTGCCATTTATTATCATTATTATTATTAACACACTCGTGTGGTACGTAAATGAAAATGAAAAATAACCAGTTTGGGTAGAGCCCACTTCCCGTAAGCTTGTCTGGCATGTGTCACATCAACCCAAGGTGCGTAGCATCGTGGTTCACTCCAATTGAACTTCGACGTTTTTCTCGAAGCGACCGTTTGGCGTTCGTGCCGGTCATCCGTCATTTCTAGATTTTTTATGTTAGTACAATAAGCATCACCCATCCAACGTTGAATCCTTAATTATGAGTTTTCGTTTCTTCACACAAATGATCCCCAGGATTTTGCAATTATAGAGGTGTGAATCGTGGAAATATATTTGAACGTGACGGAACTTGAGGAGACTATTGACAGACACGACTTTTTCGTTTCGATGCGCCTCGAAGCGGATAATTCGTTAATAGAGGGCGCATTGACGTTGTGGCCAAATTTCACAGAAAACAAAAACTCGATGACTTCATTGAGTTTCCAGAACGAGGAATACATTTTCCATATACGAAATTTCTGATGTATCTGTTAGAGCTTTATAAACCGATCAGAGCTGGGCAGTACTTTAAGCACCTCGATACTTATTTGGTACTTAATAAGTATATACTTTAAGTACTGAAGTACTTTTCTAAGTACGTACTTTTTTTTAGCACTTAAGTACTAAAGTACTTTTATTTGGTACTTAATAAGTATATACTTTAAGTACTTTTCGGCACTTTAAATACTTTTGCAATTATCGTCAAAAATACATCAGATTGTTACTTCATGTTGAACTACTAATGTACGTTTGTAATTCGAGTAAAAAATTCGCTTAAGTCATTATTTCATTGTAAATGTTGACTCAAGAAATATTGTACAGCTACGGCAATATTACCCATTGTAAACAGCGCGTATTCTAACCAATGATGCAGATTTTATTTTATTTTGCGCTGACTATTACACGACAAATTAAATCCTATCTATTACTTACTCTGCGTGCTGCACATAATATAAAGCAAAAATACGTGAATCATACCAAAACTTCGGCAAATGATAGAAAAATTCACGTAGAAACACGTGACATGGATTCCAAGTGGGTACTTTCAAAAGTACTTATTTCAAGTACTTTGCATGTACTTTAACCCTTTTAGCGGCGGGGAAAAAATTCGTTCTGCACCGAATACCTCCAAAATGTACGCACAATATTGCGTCAATGCCGCTGAAGGGGTTTGATACGAAAAGTACTTTTGTACCTTAGTACAAAGTACTTCATATACTTAGTACTTTTTTCAGTACTTGACCAGCTCCGAAACTGATACATTCCGTAACCTGCGTCCGTTTAACTGATTTTCTAGCATAATTTCGCCGGAAATGTAATAAATTTGAACAGATTGTGTCAAGGACGTGAAAATGAGTTTCTTTAAATTGTTATTGTTATTGATTAACATCTGGACATCTTTTTTGGTTATTCTACAACATGGTGGCCGGTTTTTTCGCCGAAAAAATTCCCTGACATTTCCCTGACTTTTCCCTGACTTTGCCCTGACTTTGCCCTCACCACGGTTTTAGCGATCTCTATTTTAAACATGTATGATGCCAATGAAAATGTATCCGAAACCGATGCAAGACTTCGATAAATGATTTATTTTGTCGGTCAACGGTGAATCACATTGACCCTTTGGCCAGTGGGACACACACGTCCCACCCTTCCTCGTAACTTGGCTGTTAAATAGTTAAACACTATTATATGATGTACTTTTTATCTACTTATGGGAAGTTCGACGCCAATTCATTTTTTTCCCTGATCAATTTTGAAATTCTCTGACTTTTCCGCAATTCCCTGACCGCGGCCACCACGTACAAATAGTTTTTTGCGCGGAAGGGAATTGATTTTTTTTACCTTTAACTTACTTTCCTGTATTTTTTACCTTATCCGAAATCGCCACAAATAAAACGATGAAAAGAGGAAATGAGGTTTTTTTCAAAACCACAATGTCAGTCAATCGTGATGTTGCTGTAATAGCATCTCGCGTTTATTTGAAAATAGTCACGCAATATTGTTCGATCAGGGTGACCGATAAACGATACATCGACAACGTGCCGTAAATCGATATCTTAATTTAGGTATTTAAAATAGAGAATTTGAGTAGGTTTAGATACAAAGATGCGCGATATATAAACAGCGAAGGTCTCGTTTCGCGAGTTGGCATATTACAACAGAGACAAAATGTAATCGAAAGATTCCGAAATTACAATAACAAAGTAACAAATACATTAGGCCTAATTAATTGTTAATAATAGTTTGCACTTGTGCTGAGAGTCTCGCTTAGCCCTTGACGCCCTTGCCGTGCCTCTGTAACAAGAATCATAGTCGAATTGCTTTAAAATATTTCGGAAAGAAGGAAAAAGACAATCATAATAGTGCTTGTAGTAAATTTACCGCGAGAGGTTCCTTTTCCTTGCGTCCAACGATTTTGCAACTAGCGTGAGCGTCGATTCCCCTGTGCTGATGGCAATTGCAGTCCTTCTCGATTTCCGTGCTGAGAAGACCGTCGACTATCCTCTTTGAGGTCACTTGGATGAATTGCTTCTTCTGAGTGGATTTCGCCTCGAGGAAGTGGTTAGCACTGAACGCCGCACCGCCGGACTGTTGACCGAGACAACAGAATTAAACATTATTTCATGATACTGTAAAATAGAGCCTTCCCTGCTTAGTAATTCCCATTGACACTGATAGAAACCGATCAAATGGACAAAATTCCGATTGAAAAGTGATCGGTTCAAACAGGTTTCAATCGAATTTTTGTCCGTGTTATTAGTTCTAATCGGATCTTTTAATCAGGGTTACACACTGCTTTCTCATCCTTTTTGTTTTACTCTTTCAGATCTATCTTTATAAAGAAATACGTTCACCGATTTTTGCTCTCTTAGAGACGAAGCAGAATGCAAAATTCTTGTTTGCATCCGTATTTAAAAACAATAACACAATCCAAAAGGTTCAAAATTCCGAAAGACACGAAATCTTTTACCAACGTTCAGAAAACGTGATGCTAGCGTCTTTGAACGTTTCATCATTCGTATAGGAAGATGAGTTGAATCGCTGAAAGTTTGCGCGAGTCTGTTGTTATCAGTTTTCCGAAAATTCGAAACGTTTCGAGAAATTGGCTTTATGGATGATTTTGCGTGTTCTAACGAGGAAATCTCAAAGAAAAGAGTATTTATGGAAGCGACATTTGATGAAAACTTACGGAGACCGCGAATCCAGCGCAGACGTCGTTGCTGGCGAGAACGAGGTTGTTTCTCATGTCGGTATTTCCTTCCATTGGCTTTTTCTTGCTGTCGGCGAAGGTGTAGGCGCTCTCGGCGTCGTAGCCCACGACGCTCTTCTGGGGTTTGCCCGAGACGAGGATGTCGTCAAGGGAGGAGACGTGGTAGTAGGTCAGACCGAGGTCGCGATACACTTTTTGTCCCAGGAGGAGACGGAGCTGTTGAAGCTGCGGAGAATTGAGAGAAATAGGTAAAATTTTCGTCCGCAAAGGAAATTTAGATCACCTTTTTGCTGATCTAAACGATTTTTTATTTTCTTTCATTTGTTTCGATTGCTGATTTTACGCCGCGGGGAATTGAGAGAAACAAGTCGCATTTTGTCCGCGAAGGAGATACGTTAATTTTCGTCATTCGTCGCTCGCTTACATCAGCTTTTCGCTGATATAAACGATTTTGGGTATTGTTTGATTTTATTTGATTGTTGATTTTAAGCTTCGGAGAGCTGAGACAAACAGGCAGAATTTTTGCTTACCGAGACGGGCAGCGGGCTCTTCTCGCACGGCGATGCCATAACGCCAACAACGGCCTTCGCGGCGCCCACTCTGAACGGATAGTGGATGGCCTCCTCGTAGGCATCGGTGAGCTTGAAAGTACCGAGCTCGACGTCGAGCCTCTGCTTCAGGTACTTGACGCGCTTGTCGAGTTCACCCTGTTTGGCTTCCTGTTCGTAAAAAACAAGAGACTGAAGTAAAGCATCGTTCGTCGATCAACATTTGCGATCATCAGAGTTGTCAACCTTTGCAATTTCATTTTATAAATTTTGATCGTATGATTGACTAAATAGTTATTATTTTGCAGTAATTATATGTATCGTTTAAATAATGTAATGTGCGCGAACTTTAATGATCACTGTCATGTTTCTTTTTAGCCAATGATGAAATTTCACGGGCGTTTTCGAAATAAACATCGAAATTTATTCTCGATGCATATGGAAAAATTAATTGCGGACCGTACACTTATCTTTTTCACAATTCTTCCGTAAAATTACATCATAAGAAAATTCATTCTTATCACTTGTTCAAAAGTTTAAGCATCTATGTGCAAGCTCTGCGAGTTATTACGCCAATCTATGTGCTTTAGAGCCATTTTTCCTTTTCTTGCTCTCGCACATTTCTAACAACTGTTACAATTATTCTTTTTGCATGACGGTTGACTATTTGCGACATGAAATAAATAAATAAATGAATTTTATGACGTAAAGAGGAGGAAACATTGGCGTACCTCCAAAGTCAGCAACGGTTCAGCGTCGGCGAAATTCATGTTCGAAACTTCGCCATCGATGTTGATGTTGCCGCCGGTAGTGTAATGCTGAGGCCATTTCATGTGTTCGCCATAGCCGATGAGACCAACGTGAACATCCCTATAAATAGAACGATTTTTTCAAATTACTACAGGTGATGCAAAAAATATTAAAAAAATCGAACATAATCAAGTTTTTTGAATTTTTTGTGAAAACTATCACGTTTAGAATAGTACATTGTGCGACTAGTGCGCGAAGTAGGCGATTCACGACGAGTGTGAAGTTTGCCGCCCGAGCGAAGCGAGGGCGGCAATCACACGAGTAGCAGGCGCGAAGTAGTCGATTTTCGCATGTTATTGGAGAATTTATTCGCACACTGCGAGCACTGCGCGAATTTTATTCGCGCACTGTTCGGAGTGTGCGAATAAATTCTCCAATAACGTGCGAAAATCGACTATTTCGCGCCCGCTACGCAGGCACGAGAAGACGAACTTCGCACGCACATATGTCAAAAAAATTGTTTTCCCAATTTTTTCGAAATTTCGTCACTTCACTCAAATCGACGGTACTTTTTTTGGATCAATCGAATCTCGATTTTCTTCCTCCGATCGAGAGGAAACGAAGAGAATGCCGCATGGCGGAATGCGATATCTTGATTTCTAAATTTTTCACCAAATTTTAAAGCCGAACCCTCAAAGATCACACATTTTTTCTTAGCAATTTTTGCCCTCGTGTTTTTTCACACAAAAAAAAAATTTCGATTTCGTAAAGATTGAAAACTTTATCCGATGGCAAATTTCTCGCTGATTTTGAAAAAGTACCATTGTTTTCCCGAAAAATCGATTTAAACCCACTGATTTTTTTGAAGAGGGAAAACGAAAACCATTTTTTCATGTACGACAGAAAATCTTGTTTTTTTTTTTTAATTAAATAAGAGAATGTACTGTACTCACGAGATACCGTGATGCCTGAGCTCGTTTTTGATGTCGGCTATGAGGGGTTGAACGAATTCCTTGAAGACTTTCTCGTTTTTGCTTTCCTGCTCTACAACGAAGACAATGTCCGCCTCCTTCTGCGGCAGTTTGACGCTGAAGGTGTCACCAACAGCAACATCGTCTCCGCGGACTTTGCACTTTCCTACATGTATGAAAAAGACATTACACTCAACTATAAAAATGTATTAATTTATTCTCACTATTTCTTATCTTAATTAAATGTTTTCTTTATTTGGTTTCCTACGTATGCCATCTTCAGGCTTTTACGTTTCTCTCCACTCCGCTTGATCCCCTGTCATTCCTTGAGCTCCCTCCTAATTCCTAATGCACTACTCTATCACATTTGCACGAGGGCACCAGGAAACTGCAGAAAACCTGTGCCGATACAGGCGGCTATATTTTATCGAGTGTCTGCTGTATGAAAATACATCAGTATCTCAGAAAAACTGCCTCCCGCTAAACAGTTGGCACGCAAATCAGTGCATGGCTAAGCAGTCACCCATCCAAGTACCGACCGCGAGTCGATCTGCGGGAGATCGCCAAAGCCATACACCGACCGCATGCACACTGTTATCAGTCAATTTATTTTCACTAATAAACGTCATTCACCGAATTCACCGAATAAAGCTGAGGATTTTTTAATGTTCTTATTAATACTGCTTTTATGGGGTCAAAACCTTTGATATTCACTGCGTTACATCTTACTTAATTGACGACACATGTTAAGAGAGAGAAAGAAACGAAGATATATGGTTCATTCCACCGAGTTTCGACCTAGATCTGACCCTTTACCCTTTCGATTGCGTCCACAATTTCTTATGTGATTAACGTAACTCTAAAATTTTTGCTAACTTTTCTTTTTTTTACTCATTTAAAATCATTTACCATTTTGTAAAACAAATTTGAGCTATAAAAGTAATGACTTTTCGTAGGCGTAATAATCCATAATCGTAAAGCTAAATCGAAAGTATCCAAAATACTTTTTCGTCGAACGGCGCCCATCCCTTAAACCCTCCTCTTAACATCCATCATCGCAAACTCACCACAAGCGGCCGGGACGGAAACGAAGACACGTTTCTCGCGGCAGGCGGCCCAGTAGGCACTCGATATGAGACAAGCTGCCTGGGGAGTTCCCGCTGCCATCGCGTGGTCGCAAGCTTGACGGTAAGAGACGGGATCAACGTAGTTGAAGCAAGAGCTGCAACGAAAACAAACAAATCGATCGATCTTATTAATTCCAATGAATTATTTACACGGTTTTATCAGTACGGTGGTAAAAACACGACAATTGACGCTAGCTAGTTGACCATTCGTGTTCGAAAGTACGACGGCCTCCAAGGTGAGTCTCGCCAAGGCTGTGAGTTGTAACGTGATAATTGGTATTACTACATAGGTTCTTAAAATTTGACGAAATAGTGATTTACGGAGATTTTTTTAGACGCTCATCCAGTTATCTGTTAAACGAACGTCATTTCGAAGGTAAAAAAAGAAAGTTGAAGTATCTCTGATGATATTTCGTGCCGGCTCAACAGTCGTAGGATGTTATAAACAGCAATTTTTTACTCGCCTATATCAATTCTAATTGAGCATCTTTAATAGTATGGTCATTAAATACAACTTTTTCGATTTTTTTTGGGTGACCCCGGACTATCATGAAGAATAAAATTGAAATTAGATGCGCAAAGGCAACCCGACATCGATGCATTTTTAGAGGTCGCCGCCAGCTATTAACAAAATTATAAGTTTCGAAGTTTATAAATTCGGGGTAAAAATGAAAAAATCTCAATTTCTTCGGAGACCCTTTTAAAGGAGGGTCTTTAAAAGTATTTCGTGTAACAAGAAAAACTGCAAAACTTCGACGAAACTGAAGCACTTTTAGAGGTCGCTACCGACTGTCAAAAAAACAAGATTATTGATATTTTTCGATATTAGTTATGAAATAGTGCCGAAGATAGAAGACCGCGGATAAATGTCTGTCTAAACAAACTTTCGAAAAAAACCACCCCGAAGTGTGTCGTATTTTTTATACGTTGTTGTCCAACTTGCGTCCTTGTTCGCACTGCAGGAATGTCTTATTTTCTTCACTAAAAATTATAAGTGTTAGGTTTTTTTCTAAGTTTTTTACAACAGGTATCTTCCCGTATTCACTCCTAAATGATATTTGCTAAATACTATTTCATATTTAATAGCGAAAAATATGGAAAATCTTATTTTTTTACAATCGATTGAAGTTTTGCAGTTTTGAAGTTTTTGTTTTTCTTGTTACGCAAAATACTTTGAAAGTGAGGAGATGCGTCCGAATAAATTGGGAATTTTTCATTTTTATCACGAATTTATAAACTTTGAAATATATATTTTTATAGCCGGTAGCGACCTCTGGAAATGCATCGATCGTGGATTTCCCTTGCACATCTTATATTTATTTTATTCCTCATAATCTGGAGTGACCCAAAAAAAGATCGAAAATGTTGCATTTAAGGACTACCCTAGTAAGTATTATCGTCGTTTAAGCATTATCTTTTTCCCCTAAGCGGGTACTCACCTCAACGTAGATCTTCCGGAGAAGTATTCGGAGCAAGTTGGATCGCGATGATGGCTCTTGTGATTAACGGCAGCGGCGTCCGCACATCCGGAGTTCAGTTTGTAAGAGTTTCCGAAGACGGCTTCATCCTCGGCTATCTGCTCGTTACAACAAATTCGTACATATATTAATGAGCCCTTTCCGGCATCCAGCCCAGAAAAACATTTCGGGTGAGCATCTTGATTGGAGTTTGGTATAAAGTTCGGTAAAGATTGACAGGTCTTACACTAGATGTTTCTCTAACGTCTTTCCTCTAACACTTTTTAACAAAAAAAAATCAGAAACTCTCCCCAGTGCGTGTCGCTCTAGGATACGTTAACAGTCTTTCGAAAACATTCTGTATTGGTCAGCGAGAGCCAGGTACAGATTTTTCATGAAAAAATGTTCACCAATTTTACAGAAGAATCTGCATCAGTATCTTAGATCGAATTATAAAAATATGGGATGAGATCCTACGCAAAATTGTACCAATTTATACTAAGCTTTATCTTATAATCCAAAAATGTCACTTTTTTTATTACGCACCATGGAAACGATTCACGCATACACGAAGAAGAAAATTAAAATCACTTACGTGACCGTTGGGCAGGGTGAAATCATCATAGGGCTCGTTGTTGCCGTTTCCAAGAATACCGCGCACTTTTCCTAGATAGAAACCGGACACGCGGAGGTTGCAGATCATCGGTGACTTCTGTGTGCACATCAAGTGAACTCCATAGTCGGATTTCACATTGACAACCGGCAGCGTCAGGAAGGCGTGCAGATTCTTCGTGCTGGCTGGATATTCCGCCGGTTTGCCGTTCGCGAGGATCTAACGATAAAGAAATTATATTTATTTTGTGCACGCGAACTCTGTCTCAAACGGAGTTGGGACAGTTCTCTGTTAAAAATGTTTGCGAATTTACATTACTGCAAATTTGATTTATCGTTGAAATTGATTTTGACCGCTGTTGTTTATTGGAAGTTGGGTTTCGGCATGGAACGGCAAATTTGATTTATCAGCTGACATTTCAAATTGAATATATGTGTGTAGTAAAATTCCAAATTTTTATACTCAATTTCTTCACTTTTTTCCTAATTTTTATAGGATTAAGTAGAAAATACTGTGATTTTACATTTCACTTGCATGTCAAATTTAAAGTAGTCCTTGCGGATAATATTCATTTCGCATAAATTCGAGGAATTTGGGAGAGAATTGCAAACACTTCTCGGTGGCATAAAAATCTGAAAAAATGCATGCACATTAAAGGTACTGAAAAGATTAATTTTGCATAATAATAATTCGAAAATGTTATTAACAAATTGATGAAAAAATCAACTGTTTAACAAATATTTCGATGACCCAAGATTTTTTTTCATGAAAATGATTCCTTTGTTTTTCCGAATATGTATGAATTTTTTCAAATTTTAGAGTTCACATTGAATTTTGTGCGTTTTTTATAGGGAAAATATGTGAAAATTCAATGTGAACTCTAAAATCGGAAAAAATTCATACGTATTCGGAAAAACGAAGCAATCATTTTCATGAAAAAAAATCTTGGGTCATCGAAATATTTGTTAAACAATTGTTTTTTTCATCAATTTGTTAATAACATTTTTGAATTATTATTATGCAAAATTAATCTTTTCAGTACCTTTAATGTGCATGAATTTTTTCAGATTTTTATACCACCGAGAAATGTTTGCAATTCTCTCCCGAATTCCTCGAATATATGCGTGTACTTTTTTAATGGCTGCAAGGAATCTTTGTTTTCAATAAAATGTCATGATGATTTTCGGGAAAGAATGGAGAAACGCGGTTAATTCATCACGAAAGCAAAGGAAGGCCTCAATTTTTTCGCAATTGCCGACAATTTTGTTTTTTTAAATCGAAAATGAGTTATCTGCGCAGTTAACGAAACGGTTACACGCCATTGTATAATCGCCGCTGGTTACTATTATTGAATCACATCTACAAAACAAACCGTACGGTAAAATTTATTTCTTAAACTAACGAGGATGTACAAACTCCAGTTTCAAACAGACTTTCATTCGATACTCACGTTTCCGTTGGACTTGATGGTGATGATCTCGGAAGGAGCGGTGACGGTGACGCTGGTCAGTTTTCCATTAGCCATATTCGCGACAACGGAGAAGTTTCCATCGCGCATGTCCTGCGCCAGAATGTAGTCACAGGTTCCGGCCATGGTCAAGTGACGTCCGTCGAAGGTGAAGAAGTGTCCGCCCTCGAGGAAGATACCGGTCATGCTGAAGGGCGGAATCAGGTCGGTGGGATGCAAAGTAGGTCTGTGAAAAACAACGACAACGTCAAAAATGTCAAGCCGTCTGCAAATTCAAATGACACACTTTCACTTCCTCGATGTGTACATTAAGTTGTGCGCAAGGACTTCGATTTGTTTCTTATTGCAATGTTTATGTTTTTGCTTTGTTACCGGACTATTTGTTCGCCGGAAAGGTTATTTATCAAGTGAATTGACCCGTCTACAAGTAAGTAAATACATAAATAAAGAAATTAATTAATAAATGAGAACTTCCTCGTCGACATTCCAGTATAAACTGCAGTATAAATTCCGTATAAAGTCGTATTAACGATAGGATGACTTCAAGATGGCCAGCTTGTTTTAAATTGTTGGTTCGCAAACTTAATAAAATTATCATAATTTTTCACTCGACTCGAAACTTCCATCGTGAAGAAAGTAAAAATAATCGAGTTCCTCGTAAAGTCGTAATTGAGATAGATGCAAAATGATGATTGAGTAACGTGCAAAATTTCACTTCGCAGGCTTCTTCTCCAGTCGTAGCATTCATCGGTGATTGTACCTGTAGGCAAAGTAGATGTCAGCGGGGCTCGGGAGCTCGCGGTTTTGAACCAGATTGAGGAACGACAGTGTGAGCGTCGAAATTCCAGGAAGATTCTTGATCGCGCTGAGGTCGGCGGGAAGTCCACCGATGTACACGCTGAAGAGCTTATCGAGAGTCGCGCGGCTCTGGATGAGAGCGAGTATCGATTGGATCGCGTCAATTCCGGCCACGTAGATTTTCTTAAACTCGTTCGTCTCGAGATTCTGCGTCGATTGAAAAACGGTTAATTTACAACTATTTATGAGGTATTCACCACCCAAATCGGCCATTTTTTTCTCGACCCTCTCGGATTTGTTTCGCAAATGGCCACATATTAGTCCTGCTCAAAGATACTCTTTGTGAAATTTGTCATGCTTTTTCATCCACTCGTTTTGGAAATGAGTTTTTTGTTTCAAATCCGTATATCATGGAAGATTAAAGCCCGGCAAAAACACGTAGAAATGAAAAGGATACATTTTTTATGGACTATTTAACGCAAAATAAGATATATTTTGGATGGCACCAAAAAAGCCATTTTCACAACACCAACAAAAAATGGAAAATATTGTTTTTCTTTCATTGCTATATCTTTTATATCGCTGTAGATTTTACCGAGTATTCGGCAGGATATTCAGAGCATATGAAAAAATTGGTATCGGAATCCTTGGCGGTTAAAAAAAATGTACAGAGATAATTCTCTGTAATTCTCTGTAAAATATTTTCTTTAGCTGTCAAGATTTCCGAGTCATCGGAAATCAATTCGTTATCGACACTTCCGAATGATGATTAGTAAAATTGGCGAAGGGTGAGAATTTTACCTTTTCGCGCTTGACGAGTTTCTTCGCGTAGTCGTAAACAGCGGAGAAGAATGTCTTGAGCTCTTCGGTCGGAAGGATCTTTCGCAACTGCGCGCAAGCCTCGTCGATCGGAGCCCAGATTCCCTCGGGTATCTGGTACATAACGAATTCGTCGTACTTCTCCTTGATGAACTCGGAAATCGGTAGTGCCTTGACCTGCTGGATAACCATCACGACGAAGTCCTTAATGTCCTTCTCGATCTGCATGTAACCTTTGGCGACTATCCTCGCCACGTCCTGCGTCAGTTCGGCCGCGACATTCAACAGCTGTTTGATCTCCTTCTGGTGCTCGTTTATTATGTTCAGAACAGCCGTGAGGTAAGCCATGCCCAGCTTCGTTGCAGCGTCGACGATCTCGACTCCCGCCTGGAAAATCTTGTCGAACGACTCCTTCAGCACGGGGTACGTCGACTTGATCGACGACACCACGTTCTCGAGTATTTCGTGGAATTGCTTGTTCAGGTCGGTCAGTTGACTAGCCAATCGCTTCAAGGTCTCGGCTACCGCAGTGATCAGTCCTCCGAATACCTTGTTGCTGTTTAATCGAAAACAACAGACGATTATGAAAATACGTGATAAGATCGAGGGAGAAGGAAAATCGGTGAGAGGGGGGAGATTTGTTTAGGCGACAAAAAAAATGGCTGGTTTTTAGCATTTTTTTAGGGAAAGATTTCTTTAACAGTTTTCAGACTTGGGGCGTGTTTTATTTTGGCTGCTACATGGTATTTTTTTCGTTGTATTAATCTTTAAAAATGAGTTTTCCATCGCCTAAAGGTATCTCCCATCTTAATTGCGGTCGCAGTTTTTTTTTGCACGATAGAAAAAAGTACTCACAGAGCAGCCTGAATTTCCTTGATGGTCTCGTCGGCGTGAAGCTCGTTCTTCAATTTGTTCAGTTCTCCTTGATAGTAGTCCACCAGGGGCTTAAGATTGGGCTGAGCTTTGTTGAGGTGATGGACCAGATCCTTGAGTTCCACGGTGGCTTCGTGGGCGACGCCCTGGTTGACTTCTTTCAGTTGCTTGGCTACCTCGAGTGCGCGAGTACGATAGAATTCCTAAAAAGAAAGAAAGCTTCAAAAATGTAATTGAGTAAAAAAAATCCCGGTTTTTCCTTCATCATTTTCCCTCTCCAAAGTTTCTAACGTATCTACGAGTGTCATGAATATATAATTAACCCGAAATCCGCGTTTATTTATATCAGTTTTTAGCGTAATTTCGGTATAAATTGAATAACCCTGAAATTAATGGATGAGACTAGTAGGTTGAAATTGCAATAATAAGTCTCCTTCAATTTCAAGCCCGAAGTCTATGGTGTTTGCTTCTTCCCACAGGAAGCTTTGTTTTCATGAAAACCATTTTTTTCGAGATTTTAAACGCATACAAAGTATGCGTTGTGTGTGTCAGATTTTGACATTTTCAATTTTTTTTAAAGGGCACCTAAAAATATTGTTTTTATTTATCGAAAAAAAAAACCAAAATTTTGTACGTAACGAAAATATGATGCAACGGTGTTTGTTACATTTTTCATTCCTACTGCCCGTAGGTACAATAATTCAATTGCCGTTTCCACCGTTAGTTACTTAGTTTTACTTACGATGAGTGCGACGATGTTGTCTTTGCTGTAGCCAAAATCGGGCTTGAGGAACTTGCTGTCGTCCAAATGAATCAAAGCGTTGAAGAGATTCTTCTTCTCTCCGTTCTTGTAGTGATCGGCGTGAATTTCGGCTAATTGTCCGAAAACGATGCGACCATTTGCGACCAGCTTGTTCTTGTTATCGTCTACCGCAACAAAAGCAAAGTATCAGAGAGTAAATACTGAAGAATATACCGGGCAGTTGCAGTAGAACGAGGTGGTAAGCCTCAAACATTTCGTTTAATAAATATTTATCGTATAATTAACTCAGCAATTGGCATTTTGCAATACTTGCACGCAGCTCTTACAACAACAACAAAAATGTCAAATTCGCAACTATTCAGTCGTGAAAAAAGATACATTTATTATTGGAATTCGTGACCATTCTCGAAAAAATATCTCACAACTTTTCATGCAGTTGTTTTGAAAGTCAACTTTTTCTTAGAGTTATTCAAAAGTGTAAACTTCTTTTTATACGCGCTACATTTTATAAAAAAAAGAGTTATACCTCTTCAAAAAATCAGTGAGTAATTTTTTTTTCTTTTTCATTTCTTTTTTAATACTTTATTTCGATGTATTTTTGATCGTACACAAAAAATTAGCCATTAGTTTTTTTTTCTAAACGCGATAGTTTTCACGAAAAGCTCAGAAAACTTGATTATTATCGATTTTTTTTTGGTCAACTGGACAAATAAAAGTGGGTGCCAACAAAAAATGTATATATTTCATAACTATTAATGAAATTGAATATTTTTGTAGTTGTAAAAGCTGCACATAATTATTATAAAAAAGAAGAATGTAATGTTAAAAGGATAGACTTACTCTTGCGATGCTGCTGGTAATTGAACGAGTTCATATTGTTGGCCTCAAAATTCATGAGCACCGGCGTGTTGTCGAGGAACGCGAGTTCGGTATCGATCTTCTGTTGGTTCTTCGACAACTGCAGAGTCGTATCGGACTTGATGAGGTTCTTGTTGGGCGCCTGGACGAGAATGTGGGCCTCCTTCGGGTTAAGAGAGAAGAGGGCGCCGATGGTCTTGGGTTTTCCGTGCTGATCGGTGTAGGAAAGGAAGGAGCCGAATCCAAGCTCGGTGCTGGAGATGGCCAAGTGTTTCTTCAGCTCCACCTTGAGTTGCTGACCGCGACTGTTGACCTCGAGGCCTCCGGTAATGTTGAATCCCTTCGGGATGTTCGCGCGCAACAATTTCGCGATGACAACGATCTTCTGGCTCTTCTTAGCGAAAACGTCCAGGTCGAGGTTCGCGTCCAGCAAGTGTTCGCCGCCGTAATGAAGTTTTCCTTTCACCGCCATGTCCTGCGCAACCATTTAAACGTTAAGCAATTAGCATTTCCTCAAAACATAATCGAGTATTTGCATGATTATTAGGAATGTGCGAATAACATTTGAATGGAATTGAATTGAATAATGATATTCTATTCAAAATTTGAATTGAATTGAATAATGATATTCTATTCAAAATTTGAATTGAATTGAATAATGATATTCTATTCAAAATTTGAATTGAATTGAATAATGATATTCTATTCAAAATTTGAATTGAATTGAATAATGATATTCTATTCAAAATTTGAATTGAATTGAATAATGATATTCTATTCAAAATTTGAATTGAATTGTACAGAATATTCGGAAATTTGAACACCACGAATATTCACGAATATTTGAATTATTCGAAAATACATGAATAATACGAATATTCTAAAATATACGAATTAACGCCACACGAGACTTCGTCAGGAGATCGGGAGAAATTTCGCAGAAAAATCCCTCGCGCTGCCCGCTCGGGACTTTAATATGCGAAATTTCTGCCTCTCGTTGCTCAGCAACAAAACAATCAGGAAATATTCCGATAATTTTGGAGATCTCGGGATATTACTACTGAATATTCGTAAATTTCTGATTATTCATGAATATTTCTAAATTTCTGATTATTTATGAATATTCGTAAATTTTTGGTTATTCATGAATATTCGTAATTTTTTTTATTATTCATAAACATTCGTAATTTTTTTTTATTATTTATCAATATTTGTTTATGAATTATTCGGTTGATTCGAATATTCAATTCAAAATGTGAATATAAATATTCACATTTTGCGAATTATTCATATTGAATTACTCAAACTTTTGAGTATTCGCACATCTCTAATGATTATGTTTTGGTGCACCATAGAGGAAGCATTATTTCTATGTGAATTTCGTTTCGGGATTTTCGCGCCAGGACACTTAAAATCGTCCAAAACATCGAGAGAAGAGATTCACAAAATATTCGTTTGTTCGTAAATCAGTTAGTTATCTCGCTTTGATCCGCGCACATTTTTTTAAATAGTTGTTTATAAGCGCAGCTAATTTTTAAGTTTTTTAGTATTTAATTTGTTTGAAGATGTACATTACTTCATGAACTTCCGCAAGACTTGAATCAGTGAACCCAACATTTCTACACAAACGTAAGTCAGATTTGAAGAATTTTTGCAATTTTTTATTTGCTGTCGTTCCAATGTTCGAAAATGTTGAGAATAACAATTTATACACATGTCCAGCAACTTTTTTAAATATCCAATTTTGTGACAGATTAACCTTCTCGCAACATCAACAAACTTGTCAATTGAGAAACATTTGATCAACTGAGCCAAATTTGATCACGTATAAAAAAAGGTGTACAGTTTCTTTACATAGAGCATTTGATTAAAACTGATATTGGCCATCAAATTTTTAGGAAACCTGAAGCGTGCAGATAATACGAAAGAACTCATCGTCAAATGTAAAAATAAATTGCCAAGTCGAACTTTGCACGCTCTTCGCTCATTTTTCTAGTTCATCGTCCATAAAGCGTTCTCAACAAAGAAGCGAAAAACGGTCGACAGACGTTTCCATGGAGGCTTTCTGGACGACCAGTGAGCAGAATGAGAATATCATGTGCAATGCATGACTTTTTTCAAAAGTGCTACGGTAAATGGACTGGCTGCATACAAACCTTAGGTTGATTCGGGTACGAGAACTTGGCTTCGCCATTCACGGCAGCGGCATTTTTCTCGATGTTAACGTCTCCACTGGCGACGAAGCTCGTTTTGTCATTGGGCCTGTTCTTTCTGTCGAGATACACGGAAACGTCGACTTTGAAGGCACCCGAGGAGCGGCTCTTGGGAATATCCAACGTCGATATTATCGCGAGTTCGCGACTCGGCAGGCTCAGAATAATAGCTGAAGAATACATAAATTCATTTCTCCAGGTGCATCTACCGACAGGCCCGAAAATAGGTCGACATTTCTTTCATTTTTTAGATAAAGTATTGGTGGAACAACATTTTTTTACTGATTTTTGAAACTAAATAAAGTATTTTAAATAGAAAAAAAATCATCAAAAAATTGATAAAAACGAGATATGGCTACCGACAGATGATGAACATTTTTTCCCGGTGGCCATCATATCTCGAGAACCGCCAGATAGATCGTTTTCAAATTTACACAAAATACGCTAAGTAACATTTAGAGACCGTTAACGATCTTAGTTTTTTATCAATCTTTATTCTTGAATAATTACGTAAAAATGACTATTTTTTCTCACAGGTATTCCATGCTTGAGTTTTAATCCGGTCATTTTGTAAAAAAAAGTCGACTGTGAAGATCGACGATCTTCAATCGGTAGTACATAGTTGTTATTGAGTTAAATAATCCGTTTTTTTTTAATGTCAGATGAACTGTTTCAGCTGGAGAATGATCAGCGCAGAACGACTGGAAACAATTTGCCTCATCCGCCGGCGGCCATCTCCCTTTTTTTCCAAATTTTTGATGATTTTTTTTTTTTCTAATAAAAATAGATTGTTTCAGTTTCATGAAGCATAAAAAAAATGTTGTTACATTCTCTTAAAAAAAACACAAGTTACGGCCTTTAAAGAACAGCGTGGGAACTAAGCATCAACGTACCGGAATCCTTGGGATGGACGTAAACCTGCGAAGAGTATTGAGTCTTGTCCTTTGCCGTATGAACGTACAAGTTTGCGGTATGATCCAGCACCGGCTCCTTCAGCAGATATTTCGTCGTGGTTTTGAGGCCAAATTCAACGGGAACGTTGAATTTTTTCAGATCAACTTCTACGGTTAGCTGGTGATTCACGTGGTTGATATCTGAGCAACGGATTTGAAAGAATAGTCGATAAATAAAAGCGTATCAGCAATCGTATCTCAAATAAGAACAAGTTTCACATATTTAGTGTTCTTTCTTATATTACATCACGTAGCATCAGCGTTCTTATCAAACACGTATACATATGCGAGTATTAATATCAATTCCAAGTAGTTATAAAAATATGTTAATTTTTTCTGAATGAATTCTCGCAAAAAGGTTAAGCAGAACAGTACGTTCAAGTCCCATTTTTACTCAAACAGGGAAAAATCTAATCGGTAAATAAATAGACTTTCTAGCTGGCATCCATCTTAAAATTACCCCACTTTACCATTTTACGTTGTTGAAAAAAGGTCGAAAAAAATAGAAGGAGTCGCCGAGCAACTTCGGCTCGATTACCAAACATCTTTATTTTCGATTAAACGCTTTTCGGAATTTATGCAAATTTTAAAAATAACTCGGTACTTTGTTCCGAACTTCGTTTAAAAATACTTTGGAACTTTGTTTTAAAAAATCGTAGATCATTTATTTGGTTCTCTTTCATTCTTGCTTAATCCCCTTTCATTCATTACCTCCCGCTGAACAGCTGACGCGCAAACCAGTGCATGTCTAAGCGGTCACCCATCCAAGTACCGACCGCGAGACGAGTTGCGGCTGCATGGGAGATCGCCGCAGGCATGCACCGACCGCTCGCCCACTGCTGTCCGTCAAATCGTAAATAATTCAAATCGTATAAAAAATGTGTGCTTTTTAAAGTGATGTCAACAATCATATAAAAAATTGCCGAACCAATCGAAAGGGTCAAGAGTCAGACCCAGGTGGAAACCAGGTGGATTACCCCATATATTTAGCGAGCCTGTTTAGGTGGCCGTTGTTTTGTAATTTTCTTTTGACTTGTTTTTGTTTTCGTGTATTTTGTTACAAATTTCGTGATCTTCTGTTTTTCCCTCTTCTGCCTATATTTGGTATTATTTTCAAGGGCTTGTCCCGTTTATTGTAAATAAATGAACAACTAAATAAATAAATAAATAAAATGCAGAATATTATTCAACTTAGAACAGAATACGAGTAGTCGTTGTCATGGATACAAAACAAAAGCAGTTGATTCGAGAACAGTCGTGCAGGGAGCGGACGTGTTTGTATCGCTCCTGTTACATCCCCAAGTTTGTACGCGCCAGAGACATGCAACCCTCCAGACATCGCTGCACGACCCAAGCAGGGTGCCCTGCATCACGGGGTCGGCAGAGAAGAGCGACGGGGTAGTCGAGGGGTAGGGGGGCGTTAGGCCCACAGCTACGGCCAAAACGTAGGAAAATCTCCCTCGCGTCTTCAAGGAAGCGGGAGATGGAGAGTCAGAACCAATTAGAGCAGAGAAACTCACCCCCGCCAACCCCTCCAAACGCTAGGCTAAGCTAAGACATAGGAAAAATTCTATGTGACGTCGGGAAGTGGGAGACGGGGACTTTTTGAGCCAATAAGGGTCTGAGGAAGTTGCCCTCTCCAACATTCTCATAGGTTTAGCATGCGACTCGAATAGTATTTAAGGTGCGATTTTTGTACTTTTTAGTCAGTCTTAAGATTTAAAAACTCAAACCACAACTCCGAAGAATTTGTATCAGTCACATTAAAATAGTGTGGTAAGAACAAAACTTCGAAATTTTCACCAACCCACTGAAATAGTCTAGAGTCTTGCGCGGACCACCGCGATTTCTCTAAGTCTATTTCAATTCCTCAAAAAGTCAGAGTCTTGCGCCGACCACCGCGAATTCTCTGACACACACCCACACACACACACACACACATATACTCTCTCTACTGGACAGACTAGAGTCTTGGGCGGAACACCGCGAATTCTCGAAGTGCTGTTCACCAAACACAGAGTATTGCGCGGACCCCCGCGAATTCTCGAAGTCCTGTTCACCAAACACAGAGTATTGCGCGGACCCCCGCGAATACTCTAAAACAATTTTAGGACATTGAGTCTTGCGCGGACCACCGCGAAGTGTCAGTCCTCAGGCTAATTCTAAGAGTCCAGAGTTTTGCGCGGACCACCGCGATCTCTCTGACCTCTAGAATTATTTCTACAAACGTAATATTTTAACTTATTTAAATGGGTAAATCTCGCTCCGGGGGTAGAAAGAATTACTTGAGAAAACTGAACTCAGAACTCAACGGTTATTCAAGGAATAATTCTCATGGATATATGACTAGCGAATATTTGGAATCCCTCAACATTAACTTCACCCCTAGTGTGAATTATAAACTCGAGAAAATAGATGTTATAATTAGATTCCTCAAATCAAAGCATATTCCGGAGACCGACCCTCGATTCGCATTTTATAAGAAAATAGAAATCAATTTGTCAAATCGTTCTGCCCAGATCCCAGACCAATTAGCCATTGCTAAGATCTAAAATAGGGCAATTTAATAATTTGTTACTCCGGACGTAACACTCCGAATATGTAAAATAAATAACTCTTTCAAATAACGATGAAGTATTGCTTTTCGCGAAAAGAAGAGGCTCGGGACGAGTTTCAGCACTCCGGAAGCGCGACAAAATAAATAAATAAATAATAAAAAAGCAGCAAATAAATATGTTAGTTAATTTAGGAAATAATTTTTCTGAAACTCACTGTCGGTGTCGAATGCGGATTGGAGCTTGAAATGCGCGCAGTCTTTGCTCTGCTCGCAGTAGCTGTTGAAAACCTGGACTTCCTTGTTGGAGAGCTTAAGTTCACCGACAACGGCCGATGGGCCGAAGTTGGCGTTTAGCACAATCGCAACGCCGACCTCACCGTCGACCTCGTGCGTCAACTGCTTGCGCGAGTAAGTAAACTTGGAGTTCCTCGTGTTCTCGCCGATCTTGAGATTTCCGTTGCCCTCGACAATTATCTTGCCGGCCTCGTCGCGCTTGCTGTAACTGGTGCTGTAAGCAGGAACGCCGTATTTTTTATACGTCAACGACAACCCACTGAAGCGCCCAGGTGAGTCGAACACCGAGAGCCTTCTGCATTCCCATCCGACCCTCGTGTTCCGCCCAACCTAAAACCGTCCTGAAAACCAACCGGCCGGTTGATGCACCAAACTAACCACTATTACAACCTTTTTCTAAAGCTTGACCTTGGGTTGGTTTTTGAAAACCAACCATAAGACAAACATTCATCAAACGGAATATAAAGTTGGCTTTCGGTTGGACGTTACAAACCAACTTTAAAGTAGTCCTTGTGTCTAGTATTCATTTCGCATAAATTCGAGCAAAATGACAGAGAGAATTGCAAACACTTCTCGATGGTATAAAAATCTGAAAAAATTCATGCGCATTAGCGGTCATGAAAAAATTAATTTTGCATAATAATAATTCGAAATTGCTATTAACAAATCGTTGATAAAAAATTGTTTAACAAATATCTTGGCGAACCAAATTTGTCTTTTTATGAGAATGATTAGTTCATTTTTCTGAATAGGTATGAATTCTTCCGATTTTTAAGTTCATTTTGAATTTTATGTTTTCTTTTATATGAAAAATATGTGTATAAAAACACAAATTTCAAAGTGAATTTAAAATCCTGAAAAAATTCGTATGTATCCAAAAAACGAACGAATCATTTTCATTTTAAAAAATGTGGGTCATCAGGATATCTGTTGAAGAATATTTTGCCATCAATTTGTTAATAACATTCTCGAATTATTATCATGCAAAATTACTCTTTCCAGTACCTTTAATGTGCATCCATTTTTTCAGATTTTTGTGACATCGAGAAGTCTTAGCAATTCTCTCTCATTTTCCTCGAATTCATGCGAAATGAATTCTAGGCGCAAGGACTACCTTAATTCCGACTTCTTTAGGTTGATTCGTCAAAACCAACCATGAACCTGGTTGGTTTTGAAGCTGAAGTTGGTTCAACCAACCAACCAACGCTCGTTGGTTGGTTAGTTGTCTGAGACAGTTGCTTTATGGTTGGTTCCGAAGAATTAATCACAAATAAACCATTGCTGTTCTTGCCTGAAAGTTGGAATGAGAATTGCTTTATAATATCCAACCGTGAACCAACTTTTTTCTGTTTGAAAAACGGTTGATTTATGGTTGGCTTTGAAAAATCAATCGAAAGTCAACCTTTGGAAGATAGGAATAGTTATTGGTTTGATGCACCAATTGACCGGTTGGTTTGAGGTCGGCTATGGGAAAAACAACCAAAATTCAACCGTAAAAGTTACGGTTGGGAGGTTCGCGAGGGGACGGATTTGCCGCGGCGAAAAATAATTACCTTCCGGTGACGATGTTCTTGCCGTCGCTCGTCACGGTCAGAGTGATCCTCTTGCCCCCCTTCGCCGGTGGCTTCGTCGCGATTTCCGCGTGAATCTTGCGGTGCTTGATCTTGTCGCTATCAAAGTTGATTTCGATCACAAAGCTGTCGACGCTGTCGATCTTGACATGCGCGTCAGCGGCCACGAAGCCCTTTGGAGAGTCGACCTTCCACTCGCCTGTTGAAATCCGCAAATTGAAATTAAACCCGATGGAACAAGGATACGTCGTATGGCGGACTTGAGCAATTTCTCTCCAATCAAGTTTCAACAGTTTCATAGTAAGTCCTAAGCTGAAATAACGACACAATTACGGGAAATCAACCAAGTACCAACCGTTCGCTATGGACGGATGGCTTCACAAAATCCTATCGTTATTCCAACTTCGGACTCGCTATAAAACGGTTGGAATTCGGTTAGTTTCACGAAACTCTACCGAGAATCCAACCTCAACGAAAACAATGAAACGGTTAGAACTTGGCTCGTTTCACAAAATTCTACTGTCGATCTAACCGCAAGCTCGTTACGAAATGGTTGGAATTTGTGATGGTATCCAACAACAAAACCTCCCAAAAATCGACCGAAAATCAATATCTTTTTCGATTCTACGTAAATCCTATAAAGGTTCAATCGAAAATGTTCAAGTAGATTGGCAGTGCATCTCGAATTCACTCGAAACCTATCGTTAAAATGACGCTACATTGCCGCTTTTGTTTAATCAGTTTCATCAATTTGACTCGTTATACTCGTGTAGTAAATTGACTATACCCGTTTCTGTAAAAGAGCTTCTCCTGCGCAGTGTAGTAATTTTAGCTTAACAGTTTTTAACAATGTGGTATCAGTCCGGGCGGGCATGGCGGAATAACTCACCGGTGTAAACGTTGTTGCCGAGGTCGCTGAACTTGCTCAGAAGCTCGGTCTTGCCGTTCGGGCAGGTGAAAACGACGCTGATACCCTTGACGCTCGGGGTGACCTGGAACTCACTGGTGACCGTGTATTTCGCCTGATCGGCGATGAGAACGAGGTCGTACTTGTTCTTGTCGTCATGCTCGCGCTTCTTCGATACTTTGAGCTCGACGTTGCGGAACTTGTCGATCGGAGTCGTGGCCTTCGCGTCCAAACTGACCGCCTTGAGATCCTCCGTGTAAGACAAGTCGGAAGCGAGCGAGGCTTCCTTATCGCCGTACTTGACGTTCATCGTCCCGGTTGTCTTCTTCATCTCACCGCTCGGGTCGTATTTGTACGTGTTACTGATCGTCAAGGGAGGATTCTTCAGGATCGTCAGCGTCAACTTGGCCGAACCGTCGCTCTTGTGGTCCTTGCTCGGGATTCCGTTATGCTTCACGTGCATCTCGGCCTTGATGTCCTTGTCGTCATTGTACGTTACACTCTTGGAGCCGATGTACTCAAAGAGACCGTCCTTCTCGTGAGGAGCGAGCAAACTGTGACTCGACTTGAGCTTAAGCGACTTGAGCTTGTCGCTCGGGAACTTAAAGACGATTGCGCTCTCGCTCGTCGCTGGCTTGTCGACGAAGTTTCCTTGCGCGTACTTGCCGGAACCCTGCGACCCATAGACACGTTACGATGAGTCATCATTTTCTCAATTGTCAATTTTCGAAATAATTCATCACTCACATAAAAGTTTGTAAATCTACAATATGTATAACGTACGAGTGTATATGAAATTTACAATAACCGTAACTGAAAATTGCTATTAATATACCATGCTTGTGATTTTCAAGTCTTCAAAATCAATTTATATATGCCTATTGAATTTACAATAATCGGTAGGGAATAATAAGAAAGCGACGTTTACTTTACAGGTTGAATTTGATATAAGGTGAATGAAAATTGTAATATATGAATGTTATTGCGATCTGTATTTTTTTCTTATCCAGTGACATTTAGTTGACACCGGGTGAAATTTGTGACTTGCATGACGGCCCGATAACAATTTTTCGAATGATATTCATCTCTCGCCTATAATTTCAGTATGATTTATCAGAGTGTTTGAATAAACAAAATTCACAAGTAGGCAATAGCGCAGTGTGTATTTTAGATAGGCAGAGTATAGAGTATTCAAATCCTATCCCACGAGATTCTTGACAAAAACAAGTATTCGTGGTTGTTTTTTTTTCTTCTTTTTTCACTTAATTATTCATCTTTGGTCTATGACATACTATAGTGCAGTACGTAATTACACTGTAAATAGATATTTGGAAAGTTCATATATTGTATAGTAATTTAATGTCCAGTATTTTTATTGAATCCGTGTAGGAAATTCGATTCAATATACGAAAGAAAATGAAAATTCAATGTACGTGCGTCAAAATTAAGGTTAACTTGTATGAAAACCACGACTTTTGTAACGAATTTGCCAGAATTGTAGGTCAATTTTACGTTACCCTCGTGCAGTATATTTTCTATACCCGTTTCTGTAAAAGATCTTCCTGCACGGTGTAGTAATTTTTCTTTACGTATTTTTAACGTTAACGTTTTATATGTTAATATAAACTCGTTTGTTCAGTAAAATATTTTTCCAAATTGAGCACTAAATCATTGAAATTTAATACACCGTATATTCAAAATTTGACCCAATAGTATAGTGGATTTCATGTGCCGTGTATACATAAAACTTGATCTACAAATGATGAATTTTCAAAGAGAAAGTTTTTTACAGTGCATAAGAAGGAGAAACGAGGAATTATGAAGGAAATCGTACCTCGACACTGAGATCCTTTCCAAGACTCGACTTGATCTTCCAGTCACCGTCCTCCTGGTTGTAATTGCTGCTGAGAGCGAACAAGAAAGGTTTGGGAATATAGGAGCCCTCGAGGGCGGTTATCAGCTCGCTCTTCCTCTTGTCGGAATTCGGAATGCGCTCGTGACTCGCGGAAACATCGAGCTTCAAGTTCTTGCCATCGAAGTTCTCGGCAAGGAGGCTGTGCTTGCCGATGTACTCGTGCTCGGGTCCCTCGCCCCAAGCGAGCTTCGTCTCGTAGCCCAACTTGGCCGTCTTTCCACCCTTCGTCTGCGAATGGCTCAACAGATACTTTCCGTCCAACCGAACTCGCTTTCCGTCCCGAACCAGATCGTGATTCGCCTTCAACGTAATGCAGTTCTCGTTCGGCAGGGTGATATCCGCGGTACCCTCCACCTGATAGCCGTTCCTTCCGTTGTCCTTCGCTTTGCCCTTGACGTTCACCTCGGTTTTGTACGACTGGAACTCGATGGTGTTCTTCGAGTCAATCGACTCCTTCGTCACGTCCGAGACGGTCGAGATCTTGAGCTTCTTCGTCGGCGCTTTGTCCGCGTCGTAGAGGATCTCAACGTTCGCCACGTGTTTGCTGCCAGTCACCGTCACGTCACCGGTTCCCTTTGTGACAGAAAAATACTTATCGTAGAATTCTCCTCGACGTCAACACACAAGTCGACTCCTCGAGCGCAATAAAATAATATAAAATTTATATTAATCTATTTTATACTAATCAAGGGACGGAGGTCACAAGTTTGTCATCGTCTTTCTCACGTAGGTCGTGACGATACCGAGAAGTACGTCACGTGGTCATCCGAAATGTGGGCCGATTGCCGCAAGATCAACGATCGATGGACTCTCTTGCCCCGTGTTACGTACTGGCCATTTTTCCGTCTTTATATTTCATTATTTCAATGTTAATCATTTGTCTTTCTGCTATTCCCTCATACCAATCCCAGTCAATGCCCTCTATACATCATCCGATGCGGAGCTTCCGACCGCATCGGATGTTCACCTGCAATAGTCAGCACTTTTCGGCCTGACGACAACCGCCTCTTACTCCCCCACCTACAACAACCTATACCTCCTTCAAACGAATTAATCAGTCTTCCATCAACCACCAAACCAATCGTATCTTGAATAGATATTTAATTGTTGAAATTTAGAGTTTAAGTATAAGTTAGAATCTACAAGAAATTTTAGTTATCACAACTGGTGGCATATAAAAAGTTTTACCCTGTTTTATCGAGTGTTTACCATTATTAAGTTCGGTCATTTCGTCGATACAAATAACTCGCGAGATAGTACGAAATCTTGATTTCAAGCATTAATCGAACAAACGATCAAACAAAATAATAATTTCGATGACTTTTTGTTAGCTCCATACGTAACACCCCGGATCTCAAGCCATGGCCTCCGTTTATATAACAAAACCCACCCTTTACCGCTGAATAACCACAGTCACTATTGTTTCGTTGGATCGGAGTTTACCCGTTCTCATAAAACGGATTGGCGCTCAAGAAGGAAAATATAAAAAGTATATTTTAGGGCCCTGTCACAGCCTTCGAGCCGGACTGCGTCAGGTGGCGAATTCTGACGGAAAGATTGACTTTCTCACCTTGATCTTCCTGTGGACGGTCGGCAAGTCGATGTTGACGTTGGCGCTGCCTTTACCGTTATGGTAGTTGAAGTGACCACCGACGAGCAGCATATTCTTCACGTTCAGATTGAGGTTTCCATGCGGGCTGCTTCCGCGTTGTATCTTGAGCAGAAACTCGAGATACTTGGTGGCGTCAATCGTGAGGGTCGCGTGGCTGTTGGCCTTCTGCAGATTCGCATCGACACCGTAGTTGATCTTGATCTTCTTGCCGTTGAGCTTCAGGTCGCCGTCGAACTGGACATTGACGTTGTTGCTTCTCACGTCGTAAGTCACCTCGGCCTCACCCTCGTATTTGCCGCTCGGCAGCTCGATCGCTCCCTCGAATTTGCTCTTGTGTTCCCCGAGCTTCTCGCGCTTCGCCTTCAGCGCGAATTTGCTCTCCAACGCGTGAGCCTTGAATTCCAGCTCGAAGTCGCGATTGTAGTCCTTGTCGGTCTTGAGCTTCAGCTCGGTGCCGGTCTTGAATTTACCGACCTGCAGGTCCAACTCGGTCTGGAATTTCGTCGGGGAGACCTCGAATTCGAACTCGCCGAGCCACTCCTGCGCCGGCCAGCTCACCTTGTTTTCCGACTCAAGAGAGGACAGATATTTGATGGACGGAGCGAAAGACGCCGATTGGTCGGATTTCTTGTACTTGAGTTTGTTGCTCAGGGTGAAGCGATCGGTCTTGGACTCCAGGTCGGGGCCGTAGACGAAGACCAACTTGTGATCGAGTAGCTCGTTGTTGCTTCGGTCGTAGTACCAGACGATCTGTAATTATTTTATATTTATGTGGATATAGTCTCGAAATATATTAGTTGACAAAAAATGTTACGGGCGATCATATTTTTATCGAAATTTTACCGTATTGTTCTTTGAGTTATATCATGAAAACTGATGTTGAAAGTGGAATTGTAAATAACTGAAATACGAGTGTAGAACAAAATTCAATACCACAAACTTAAAAAAGAACCCTAATGCTTCTCATTTTTAGCGAAGAAAAACGATAAGTTCCTGCAAAATTAACGTTCGGACATCGGATATCTTACAGATAACATTTTGGCGGACACATCTGGTCACATATGAGTTACCAGAATGGGTTCATTCGGATAACATTTTCGTAACGGCACGGAAATGGTTGTTTGGATACGTATATATCGTAAGTGCGAGATATTTTAGACACCGGTTTTTTCAAGAGGGATTCTTCACGATAATCCGGGTCGCTCCGAAAAAAATTAGAAATTTTGCATTCAAGGTAGTACCTGCGTCCAGTATTCATTTTCGCTTAAATTTGAGAAAAATTAGAGAAAATTGCAAACACGCCTCGATGTATAAAAATCGGAAAAATTTCATGCACAATAAAGATACTGAAACGGTTGACTTTGCATAATAATAATTCAAAAATCTTATTAAAAAATTGACAAATTTTTTTTTTTTAACAAATCCCGATGACCAAATTTTTTTTATGACAATGATTCATTCATTTTTCTGAATACGTATACATTTTTCCCAATTTTTAAGTGCACTTTGCGTTTTGCGTTTTTTATTATACGGAACGTGTGTGTGCAAAAACACAAATTTCAAAATGACCTTAAAAATCTGAAAAAATTGACACGTCTTGAGAAAAATAAACGAGTCATTGTCATGAAAAAAATGTTGGGTCATCGGGATATTTGTCAAACCATTTTTTTTTTTTTTGTCTTCCTTAATTCTCCAATAACATTTCCAAATTATTATTATGGAAAATGATTCTTTTCAGTACGTTTAATGTACATGATTTTCTTCCGATTTTTGTTAATTCGAGAAGTGTTTGTAATTCTCTGGGATTTATCACGAATGTATGCGAAATAAAGTCAAGGCTCAAGGTCTATCCTAATATTGGGCGTATTGAAAGGTAGTCTATAAACCTTCAAGCCGTTGTTGTCGCTCGACTGCGGCCGATGAGGCACCAGAGCCATGTCGAAGCTGAGTTTCTTGCCGGCCTGTCGCGCGTCCAACTTGATGGCCAGGCTGTCGGTGTCGACGGTGACCTTGGCGTCGGCGACGACGGCGTTCGGACCCGCGGCAACGAAGCCGTCGAGACCGGCGAACGGACGTCCTCCGCGGACGATGACGACCTTGTTGAGGTTGTATCGCTTGCCGCCCTCGGACCAGTCGCTGACGACCACGTCGCCCTGGACCTTCCACTGCTGGCCGTGGCCGCCCTTCGTCGCGTCGCTCTTCGCGTTCGCGAGCCTCTCGATGTGCTCCGGTATTTTGTACTCGAAAATCGGTTTGTACTTGTTGCCGGCGCTGAGGACGACGCCGGCGCGAACGAAATAGGTGTCGACGTCGTTGGTACCGGTGATCGAGAGACTCTGCTCGTCGTGGGCGTTTTTCAGAAGCACCTCGGCCGAGAGCTTCTTGAACGGCGATTCCAGAGACACGCGGACGAATTTATTAGGCTCCAACGCGCCGTCCAACTTAAACGCCACCTTCCGGTTGTGTTTGCTTCCCGGAGTCTCGAAAATCACTTCGAGGGAACGGGATTTCGGATTCTTCGTGTCCAGATAGGCCTTGAAGTGGTAGTTGGTGACGTCGTTGTTCTCCACGCTGATCGCGAATTTCGCGGGTCCGCTCAGCGGGAAGATCGGCTTCTTCTGCACCGACTCGATCGTGTCGTAGGGGTAGGACAGGTGGCCGCAGACCGTCAGACCGAGGATCGCCGAGAGCTGGTCGAAGCAGTCCGAATGCTCCTTGCCCTTGGTGAACTTGGGGGCGACGTACTTGTCGCCCTTCTTTCCGGTCGCCAGGAGAACCTGCAATTTTTTGTTTATTTTATTTTTTCTATAATCCAACGGGATGAGCTCCTGAAAACGAAAAAAATCAATGGCAAAATAGACAAACCGTCCTTTTGACAAAAAGGACATGGCCGCGGCAGAGTTACGTATCACGCGCGTTTTCGGTGGCTGTACTGGCCACAAAAAAGATAAATGCGAGCGCGTTGTTGCTGCTAGTAATATAAATCGTAGTATAAATCGATAAACACTTAATCATCTCAACTAAATTCACTGGGATTGCGCAATGTAACCATTCACGGCGTGAACAAGCGCGGAGAACTAAAGGCCGAAGAAGACTACAAAAGCCGTAATGATCGATGATACGTTCTGCCCATTTTTCTGCTACAGAAAGTATTCAGAAATCTTTACTAAAATGGCTTGCATTCGAATTCCCGGTGTTTGAATGAAGTTAATGAAAGGTTGTGAAAATATGTATGATAATAATGGTCATTTGAAAAGATGCAATTTTGTCGAGAATATCGGAAAATTATGATATTATGGTGATTATTAAAATATTAGTGGTGTTATTCGTTATTTATATTCGCGAATTTTCGACATTTAAAGCTATTGTATTTGTCTAATTGAATGCACGGGAAAAATAAGATATTTGAAGAAAAGACAAAAAAATTCTTAAAGATTTTTTTAAAATCAGGTTCAGTAGTATCACTAGATGCACCAAATTAAAAAGTAAAAACGAAAATTTGGTCAGTGTATGCCCATTTTTATTTTTCATTTAATTTAATCTTTTTTTTTAAGTTTAATGCGCAAAAATCATTGAAAAACGAAAATATGCGTTTTTTCATGGCCGACAAGAAAAAATGTATTCAAAATTGACTGTGTAGTTTCAGGACACATTTTACGTAAAAATGATTAAAATATATATTTTTTAGTAGTAGGACTTCGGATTTTTTCATCGAACAAATTGCCTCGAAATCTTTAAGTGATCGTCGAATTGGTAGTATTTTCGTTTTCATGGGACAGCCAAATGCTCGGACGTTACAACAGTTTGAAATTGCTTTTAATTTTTTTTAAATAACCTGTTTTCGATATCAGGACGTTCATTACCCTTTTACACATTTCTTACTGGCTTTCTTTATGTATTAAATTATTTCTGTTAAATGTCATGTGGAATGCCTTATTTTTATAAATTCAAATTGAAAAACGAAAAAAAAAAAAAAAAATGTTTAAATCATTTATCATTTTCACATGAACCGCCTTATTTTTCTAAATTCGAATCGAAAAAAAAAAATGTATGATGACACATTTTGAATAATTAATTTGTTAAAAAATATGAAAAAATCACGAGAATATCGAAATATGACAAACCTCGCTCGTGACGCTGACAGTTTCCTGCTTCCTCTTGGGAATCCCGAAGCTCACGTCGATTCCGTTGCCCTCGAGGAGCTTGACGGAAACATCCGTTCCGGTGGCAGTGTGCAGGGTGCTGACGAGACGAAGTCCCGACTCGACGCCGAATCCATCGAGGACCAACGTGCCGACGATGCTGACGGCCGCGCTGGGCTCCAGGGCGATCCTCACCGCCGCGTTAGACGGGTCCTTCATTATCGCCGGCAGGTCGATCTTTCCGCTGGCCTTGAGATGAACGACGCTGGTGCCAGTCAAACCGAGAGACAGCGGGATACCAAGACCGGTAGGATAGACGAGATCGGCGTCCAGGAAGTTGAGGTGATTCTCGATCCTGTGATTGAAGTTCTTCGCGTCGTTAACGCCCTTTTGAAGGAGATCGAGTATCTGGTCGATGAAGCTGCTGGGATTGGCGCCAATTCCGGTTGCGCGGTAATCGATGTAGGCGAGCTCGACGCCGAACATCTTGAGCGAAAGATCGAGATCCAAATCGCCGTCCACCGCCTCCTTGCCGAGGTGAACCTTTTTCGCGAACTTGTTGAGATTTTCCTGTCTGACGTCGCGACGACCACGGCTGATTTTTCCCAGACGCTCCTTCACGTGTTCGTAGATCTCGGACAAACTTTTGCGTCCATCGGTGGCCAATTTGCCGATCTCGTTGGTGTTGAGCTCGCCCTTAGGACCGAAGTAGTGCTCGATGAGTCTGTCGAGGTTCTCCACGCGGCCGTCGAGCTCCAGCAGGTTGAAGGAATGACCGAAGATCTCGGTGGTTAGGTTGAGACTCGCCGAACGAGGCACGAAGCTGTTTTGGCTGTAGATGACGTTGCTCTCGGCCGTCGAACCCAGACCGAACGCGCCGACGTTGTACGAAAATTCGTCGTTGAAGCTGAACTTGCGGAAGTCCTCGGGGAACTTGACGCGCGGCTTTATACCCTCCAGATGCGCCTTCGCATGCTGCTTCGTGGGATCGGTGCTCGCACGCAAGTTCCGCAGGTGAGACGTCACGAAGGAACCGACCTGGTTCGTCGTCTCCTTGTCCAGGACCTCCTTGATCTTGTTGGCGACCTGGGGCGAAGCGCACTTCACCAACGAGAGGTACGACTTTATCCTGATCTCGCTGTCCTCCTCGCGGTTCGCGAAAACCTCGGACAAGGGTTTCTTCCATTTTTGTGAGCAGTGAGTCGAGAGCGCCTCAATCGCCGCCACTCGCACCCTGTTCAGCACCTGTGATCATCAAAAAATCAAACGTGGCAATTATTGCGGGTTCATCACTAGAAAACATCAGCTCACCCCCTGGCAGTCACGAAACTTTGATTTTTCCTAAAAAAAAAATCGTCAAAATGACGAAAAAAACATAACGCCGAGTAGAAGTTGGTTTTTGAACAGAAAAATCTTTCGGAAATTGTCAAAATGACTTTCGAAAGAACCAAAGAAAAATAAATCTGAAAGTGGCTTCTCCGTCGTCTGAACCAATGAGTCACCGTCAAAACAATCTTCCTGCAAACACCGGGAAAGTTGTATTCACTCGGTGTGGCCACCGTCAAAACAACCAATGTCAATTTCGGAAAACAAAAAAAAATTGTTTTATGTTTAATTTAACGGGTTATTTTGTTCTTTTAATTGTAAATAATTTGCATGGATTAATAGTTTTTAAGTCGGGGGCGTTTTTATATAGTTTTAGGCGCAGTTGCACAATTGTAAAAACTCACAATATGATCAGACTTTTTTGTGCTACAAATCGACAATCGAAACATATAATTCCTAAAGGTGCAAATAGCCGAGTGGCCTAGGGCACATGACGACAATCACAAGGTGTCAGTTTCGAATCCTACTAGAGAAAAAGAATTTACAGTCTTTATTCGTGTGGAAACACCTATGAAATTGTTGAAGAAAGTCGAATATGCAGTTAAAAGAGCAAAATAACCGGTTAAATTGTTTTTTTTTTCGTACTTTTCATCGGTTCTTTTGACGGTGACTATGACGACGAAATAACTTTGCCGGAGTTAGCGGGAAGGTTATTTTGACGGTCACACATTGGTTTCAGCGGCAGAGAAACAACTTACCGATTTTTTGTTTGTTTGTTTCGGAAGTCATTTTGACCACCACCGAACATTTTTTCTGTGCAAAAAATCTATTTCTACCGGCGTTATTTACTCATTTATTCACTGGACAGTTATCGTATTTGCTAGGGTCAGGTGATAGTAAGTGATAGAAATACTGAGGTATTTTCGGACATTTTCAGATAAATTTGCAAATATTTTCAGAGAAATTTCCAGATATTTTCAGAGAAATTTCCAGATATTTTCAGAGAGATATCTTCACCAGGGCAATTTTTATCATTTAACGCCATTACGTTTGTGCAATTGAGAGTACACGAGGGATATACAGTTTATACATTCGCGAATTTTTTAACGACGAGAATATGAGAAGATTACACACCTTCTTGTCGGTTGCGATAGCCGCTACTTTCTCCGCGCTGCTGTCGTCAAGGTACTGCGCGTTGCCGAGTCCCTTGAGGGCCGCGATCGCCACGTTCTCCGCCTCCCGGGTGGCGTACTTTCCGTGGCCGATCTTCGCGACGATCATGTCCAGGGCGGCCTTCACCTCGGGGATATTTTCGCACTCATGCTGCTCGCAGTACTTGCCAATTATCTGACCGATTCCGAGGTAACCGATCCGCGGAAGTCCCGGCTGCTCCAGGAGACTCGTCACCGCGTTCACCGTCGGCAGATGAACATGACGCACCAGGGCGAGACTCGCGTAGTACGCGAGGCTCTCCAGGCCGCTGACCTCGCGACTCCGGATCAGTTCCACGGCGACCTCGGCCGCCTCGCCGCTTCCGGTGCGGAATAGAGCGTCGAGGAGGATCTTCTTGTCGGATCTCTTGTCGAAACCGGCGCCGGATTTCACCTGATTGATTGATTGATTTCATTTATTACAACGCTCCAGGACAAACGTTAATTGAGAGCTGACACCGTACAGAAAATGGTGCATCGTAATGAGGCTATGCGACAGGAACACAAATGCACATTACGGTTTTTAAAAAAATCCATTTTTTTCAATGATTCTTTCCATTATAGCAAAGTGTAGATTTTCATCTTGGAGTAATCCTTGCAATAGGACGAAAATGGCAAAAACATTCTAAGAAGTGCCGCATTGGAGGTCTGTCCCAAAACATGCTGCAACAATACTTGCTGCATACGCTAAGCATACGCTTTTGGCGTATTGTCAGCTCTAAAATTTCATTGCCAGCGTCGTCCTTTTGCGCGGTGTTTTTGTAAATTCAAAACAATCATTTTACGTGGTGTGAACTTTTTTTTCTATTTTGCCTGTACACTAAAAAAAATCGATTTCTTTTATTTTCCTTTTTAATATGGTAGACCAAAAAAGCACATTTTTTTGCTTCTCTCACCCTCTAAAAGTGTTGGTTTCGAATTTTAAGTAAACGTCGTAAAAGGGAGACACGAGGGATACTGACAAAAAATGTTAAGAGGTGCCACATTTGACGTTCATACCCAAAAAATGCAGCACCTTTCGATTACTTCTGTCACGAGGCTTACTTAAAAAACCAACAATTTTAGAGAGTGGAAGAAACATATAAAAACTGATTTCTTGGGCTAATCTTATTAAAAAAAACAGGAAACAATTTTATTTTTCTCAAGTATTTAAAATAAGAAAAGATAAAATCCACCCCGTAAAATGATTGTTTTCAAGGTACAAAAACACCTCACAAAAAGGGGGGGGGGGGGATGCTAATAATTGAGGTTTTGAGGTGCTGCATTTTTTAGCTATAAACCTCCAATGCGGGGCACCTCTTATCTCTTATCTCCCAACTCGTCAAATCTATATTTTGACGAGTTGAGAGAAGCATTTTTGAAAAAAAAAATTTGTTGAATCACCCTAATGTACTAATTCATAAATAAATGAAACGCTCCTAAAATGAAAGAAAGAAACTGGTTACCTGATGGTAAACCGTGAGGATGTCGTTCTTGGTCGAGACGCCGAGGATCTTGACGAGCTCGGAGAATTTGGTAGCCGCGTGTTCCTTCACTCCGGAGTCCGGACATTCCTCCTTGGTGGCTCGGAGCGCCTTGACGATGGCGGAAACCGAGGAGTCAAGGACCGGATGAGGCGGATCGAAAATGAGGGATTTGGATTTGGTGACCGGTGCAGCGGGGGCCGAGTCGCTCTTCTTGCCCTTGAAGCTCAGAACGGTCTCGACAATGGTGCGAGCGCCGGCGTCGCCGTTGCTGAAGGGACGAAGAACGTAGGTCTCGGTGGCGACCGCCTTGTTCAGGACGCCGCGCTTGAAGCGCTGCTCGGACTTCAGCTGAGACGCCAGCAGGGGCGACGACTGCATCTGGGCGGTTGGGTCGAACGCCGCGGTGATCAGGCCCTGTCGAATGTTCTCGCGGTGGGCGCAGTGGGCCAGGTCGCGGTGCTTGTGGACCACCTGGGAGTCGCCCTCTTTGTGGAAACTGAAGTCCGTCTGGCAGCCACCGAAAACGTCGGTCTGGTGGGAAAACAGAAAGATTACTTACATTGTGCCAAGTAATCAATAGATGTTGGGAGAGTAGATGGAGTTGGGATGGAAGCTGCAAGATGGGAAAAACAACCATTGTGTTTTTAGCGTACGTTTGATTTGCATGATTTTCGCGCGAGTAACGGTGGAAGTGGACAGTTCGATTTCTGATTTTTTCGCAATGTTCTCATGCCCCGTGACATTTTTAGGGGACATTGAATATTTTTACTGAGAAACAAATTGTTCACAGTTTTAATGAATAATTTAACCCCGCGCAAAAATATAAATCCCGCATAAATATGCGCAGATGTAATTTGTCTAATTAATCACATTATCGTAATTTATCCCGCGTCTTTCATCCATTGTGACAGACAGAAGTAGAATTACCCGGTTTTGGCCACCTTACGTCCAGTTGTGCATTGTTAAAACGAAACAAAATTGTATCGATAATCTTGTTAACTTGTATGGGTACTTTCAAAGCATCAACATGAAAATGCAGGAAAACAATAGTTCGAAATAAATTATAGAGAAAATGGGCACAACTGGTGCATCTATTCTACACAGCCTTCAAAGACTACTTTGCATCAAATATTTTTTGTATATGGCATATTTTGTAATTTTCGAATTTTCACCCGTTATTTGTAACGGAATTATCTGTACGGGATTTTTTGTAATGGGATAATTTTGGTCGGTTTTTTTTTGTGGAATTACTTTGGTCAGAGATCTTTTTGAATCTGGATTTTTTTCGGGGGATTTTCCGGTTTGTGATCAAATTACGTGGACCCGATTTTTATGACTCACCTCACGGTGACTCGTTGAGCCGGATTCTTCCATGACAGCCGATTGGAAGAGAGAGATTACAGCCCTCTTGATGTTCAGGGAGGCTTGGGAGTCTCCCTCCTCGGCGCAGACATTCGTGTCGATGTGACCATCATGATAGTTGAATTGAAGGGCGTGTTTCTCGACGTCTCGATTCGACACGGGCTTTAACATATGTTCATATTTTAACGTATAATTTATTAATAATGAGTTAAATAAAATAATATAGGCTGAAGGGCCGCAATGCCCATTATAAAAATTCTACATTTCGTGATAATTACTGTTAAAAAAAAAGTAGAAATTGTAACATTACCACTAAAGATATTTACTACTACTAAAATAAAAAAAATTAAATAAAATAAAACAAAAATACAATAAAGGGATGTTAATTGAAATAGCAGCGTTACTCACAGCTCCATTGACCTGAACGTTTTTCAGTTTCAGCTGGTGAACGCAGTCAGGCTTTATCGACAACTCGACGATGGCGTTGAGCTTGAGTCGTGACTCGCCCTGCGCCTCGCTCACCGACGTCACCGACGTTCCCTCCAAATCGTATGTGTAGGTCTGGCCCTCCTCGTAGGCTTTGCTTGGGTTCACTGTTGTCAATCAATCATAATTAATACCAATGAACGTAATCACTAACGCTAATTCATCTTATCCATTATCATTTCAAAGTAACACTCACTGCCATGACAACCGACGACACATTTGTCTGAAAATAGAAAAATGAAGCCTGTTTAGTGTCAGCGATAATTATCATTTTTGCCTATATATATTATATAGGCGACCTTCTATGGGATTATGTTTATAAGATCGAAATTTGTATGTTATACCACCTTATTAATTCTTATTTTACGTATTTCATTTCTCATGTATAATTGTACATTATCGTTTCTTTTTTTTTTAGATTCTTTAACATTTTCTTCTCGCCTTTTTCTTCTCAACGCTTATAAACCTTGCTCCGTACATATTATATTATAATTACCACATATTACTATCATTAACTAAGGGGGCCGAGTCAATGAAAAAAAGTTTATTTTTGGTATAAGGGCTTCTATTTTCACAAATTAAAATAATTGAAATAATGCTTTTATTTTAGGATTGCAGCAAAGGATTTTCTATTGTCATACTGAGCGCACCGGTTGAATCAACCGGTTGCTTCGACACCTGAAATATGGATTTTTCATTCTGCACATAATCCAGAGAAAACCAATGATAGGACTAGCCTCCGCTAGGGTTCGATCTCTTCACAATAACATTTCCTATATATTAATTATAGGGATTTTTTTAAGTTAACACTTTAAAAGATCCGTACCGTTGATGCTAACTTTATCATCACTTTTTATCAATTATTGTACAACTTGGGCTTAAAAACCACAAAAAAACCCTACTATTAATCTATAGGAAATGTGGTTGCGAATAGGTTGAGCCCTAGCAGAGGCCAATCCGATGACTGGTTTTCTCTGGACTACGTGCAGAATGAAAACCCCATATTTCTGGTGTCGAAGCGACCGGTTGAACCTACCGGTGGGCCTACTGTCAAAAAGATCCTTTGCTACAATGTTAAAGGAACAGAATTATTTGACATTTTTTTCATTGAGGAAAAAAGCTAGCCCTTGTAATTAAAATTAACGCTTTTTACTGACATGCTCCCTCAATCGCTGTTCTCCAGTTTTTCAGAAAAATTACTATGAAATTTTAAGGAGAATAAATATTCTTGTCAGCCATTAAAAAATGTGCACATCGTATTATAATTGCCCTATGTTACTATTAATAGTTGATAATTACGAAACCAATTGCACCATCAACTTTATTTGTAAAAGATTTAGGGATTTACAAATCTATTCGAGACCAGCCGTAAATAATATATGTAAATAAAACAATAATTGAATATATCTGGAATACCTATGTCAAGTACGTTGTGACCCTATCGTCTCGCTACCATAGTTGCTTCACTATTATGACTTCCAATATAGCGATAAAAAATTAAATTTTATTTAAAAAAACTGCGATAAGCTGTGTTACGTATTGCTGTGTGTAACCATGAAATTTGAAGACGAAAACATAAATTTAGACGACGATCAATTGCGGTGTAGAAATGCAAAAAAAGAAAAATTATCGCGCGGCAAAATCACGAGCCGAAAATTATCGCTCGCTCCGTCACCGCTGGCTAAAAGTCGTGGAGATAAAAGGCGAGAGGAGAAAAGGCGAAGCGAGGGAGGCCGACGGGGTAGGAGAGTAAAAAATATATTTATTGCTGTGAGGAGCGAGTGGGGAGTTTCTTCTTGTCGGGTCGGCCGCGGCCCTGATAAGCTCCCGGGTAATCGTCGACTTTTTTGACCCACGACCGCTCCGAGGCTATTTTTGCTCATCCCCGCGATTCCCGGTAAATCGGATTCGATCTCCAATTCACCGCGAAGAAACGAAACTTCAAGCTCGGCACTTGTTTCGTAACAGAAAAAAGAAGAAAAAAAAACAATCCCTGGAAATTCAATCTCCGAGATTGTGGAACAGCGGCAGATTCATTTTTCTTTCTTCCTCCAGCTTTTGACATTTTTCTCGGTTTCAGTCAATTAAACAAAGAGCTACAAATTATTGGATCATTTAAAAATAAAGTTGATGGTACTATTGGCTTTGTAAATATTAATTAATAATAGGGACATAGAGTAATTATAATATAATGTGTACATTTTTAATAGCTGCATAGAATATTTATTCTTAAGAAAATGTAATGGTACTGTATTGTATTTATTAGCCATTCTTGCCATCGCAGCTTTAGAATTTGTTACATAAGTTACATAAGTTATGTTACTTAGCAACATAAGTTCTTAATTTCACAAATTGACATTCTAGGTTCTTCTCTCAACTTATTTACATTCTTCGGAATTTCATGGTAATTTTATAGTAAAACTTCAATTAAACACAGAGATGTAAATCCCCAGATCTTTTAGAAATGAAGTTGACGGTACAATTGATTTTTTTAGATATTAATTAATAAAAGTAACGCAATTACGTATGTTATAATTACTCCATGTGTTACTATTATTAATGAGAGTCTTTCGACTCTCTTGCTACGTTCCATTCGTTATTGTCACCGGAATTGGAATAATTATCGCAAATTACTCCAATTTGCAAGAATCATCGGAATCGTGTTCATGCTCTTGTAGAAATGGTAACGGCAGCAACATTTTGTTGTGTTTAATTAGAGTTGTAAATTGTCGTTAGTTTAAGAAATAAATGCCAATAATAACCAATGATTATAAAATGATGTGTAAACTTTTGTATAGCTGCGTAGATGCCTGATTTTCAATTTTAAAAAATTAAGAAATGTTTCTCCATTACTTTCGTAATGCAGCAATCACATTTCTCTATTTTTACAGAAAAATCATCACGACATTTTATTGAGAATAAATATTCTTTGGAGCCAGTCAAAAATGTACACATTATATTATAATTACTCCCTGCTACGATTATTAATAAAAAATTGCAAAACCGATTGTACCATCAACTTAATTTCTAAAAGATTTAGTAATTCGCAACTCTGTAATTTGGTGACTCAAGTATATCCATTGTTTTTTTTTTTTTTTTTTCGAAAAAACTTCCGTGAAAATGACATAAAAGAAAAAAGTCTGCAATTATTTGGAAAATTTAACATCTTTTCCGAAAGCTACGAACAATTGCCGCAAAACAATAACTACTGAATCAATGATACAATAAAGATTTATAGGAATTAATGTTTCAGGGAGGAGGAAACATCGGGGAAAGAAGATGAAGCGACGAAACTTTCCACGCAATTTCCCGTGCAAAGAGAGCGCTAGAATGACGAAGAGCGCGATTCAGCTGCGCATAGTTAGTAATACAGAACGATAAATTTTCGATAAGTGGAAACTGTTGTGACCCTTGTGACGCGGGGAGCGATCCAGACGGCCGACGAGCGAACCGTCGACGCATGTACAAAACTACGAGCATCGGTTGTTACACGAGAGCCTCGCGGCGATATCGAATTGACCTTAGCCTTCAAACAGGATGTTTTCATAGTTCGTGTGCCAACAAATGACTGCATCGTGTCTACGGCTTTTCGAGTCTATCGGCAGGAAAAAACTACGAGCCGTCAGCAGCGATCGAAAGAGAGAGTGAGAGAGATTTGATTTAATTTCATGAGACTTATTATGACCAAGTTACACTATCGAGTAACGTATAACATATTTTAGATGAAAGCCTAATTACTAGAGGATAACAAAGTACAAAGTACCAATCATTGATTTCATCGCTAAACAGAAGTAACAAAAATTACGCCATTCGTGCCACGTTTGACGTAAAAACCAAAAAATGTTTCTCCAATATAATAATGTTACGACAAGTATTAAAAGCGTGGCCACCGCAAACAAAAAAATCGTTGCTGAAAAAAGAAAATAAAAAAATACCTCGCTAAAAAAGATTCCTTGCAAAAATGTGAAATCAAATGCAATATAGTAGCCACGTAAAACTCCTCTGTAGATTTTTAACAGACGTAGATCTTTCGCAAAAAAAGAACTTCGCTTACCAGCTTGTTCTTATTTCAAACAAATATGTACCGAAGCTAGTTGCCGGCACACTAAGTTTTTTGTAACGAAAAATTTAAGCCTATTAAATATATACTGTCAAATAATGAATCTTTTTAGCGAGGGAATTTTCTTTACGATCATTTAACAAAATAAAGGTAAAAATTACCAAAATGATTCGAAGGAAGGCTAAGTTATAATAATAATAATAATAAGCAAAGTTAAACCAATTAGAACTTGTATAACAGAAAATAAATTAATAATATCGCCACGCATGACATAAAAACGAAAATTTAATATTTTTAATGACAGAAGTCAATTTGCGGGAGGAAATCAACGGAACTTGGAATAGCTTGTGTTAAAAATAAAAAAATAAAAATCTATATACATGTATATAGACTTATTCGAGACTATATAGCAGCGATGTTTACCGCAACAATATTCTACTCCAATTCTCTCTCATTCTCCCCTCCGGCGGATCGTTCCGAGTTTTATCAGTTTGCAATTCCCGCGACGACTTCTCATCCCCCCACGAAATAAATGAATAATAAAAGAAAAAGAAGAAAAAAAAGACGCACGATGTGACGATAGCGTCGCGAGTAACGTACATACATATCAATGGGTTTGTACGACACTGGACTGCGGTGCCAAGGTTTATCGTCGCTCGAGATAACTGCAAGAAGAATCCCGAGTACATGCAGAGTTGTAAAACCTCATTAATTTAACAAATAAATCTTACAGTACGGTTTTTTTTTCTACGTATGATTTAATAATAATAACCTGTGGTGATTATAAACTGCTGTGTCAACTTTTGAATGGCTGCACGGATACTACAGATTTTTAATTTAAGAAATTGTGAGTAACTGCGAAAAAATGGACCTCCGTTACTTTCGTAATGCATTAACCGCATTTCAGAATTTTTCTCAGAAAAATTACCGTGAAATTTGATTGAGAATAAATATTCTTTGCAGCCATTAAAAAATATACACATTATATTAAAATTACTCCACGTTATTATTATTAATTCATAATTACAGAATTAATTGCACCGCATCGACGTTATTTCGAAAAGATTTAGGGATTATAACTCTATAATTGAGCAGCGGAGTTGTAAATCCTCATTAGTTTAAGTGATAAATTACACAGTACGGTTTGTTCTGTAGATGCGATGTAAGTTTAATAACCTGTGGCGATTATAAAATGATGTGTGAACTTTTGAATAGCTTTCGAGTAGCAAACCCGATTTCTTTCCAAGTCCACCACTTTTGTAATGCATCAACCACATTTCTCCACTTTTTTCAGGAAAGATGCCGTGAAATTTTATTGAGAACAAATACTTTTTGCAGCCATGCAAAAACATACACAATATTTGATCATTTCTCCATGTCATTATTACTAATTCATAATTACAAAATCAATTGTACCATCATCTTTATTTGTAAAAGATTCAGGAATTCGCAACTCTGGTATCAACTGAGAAACCTTGGCAGTGAACCCAAAGCGTTTGATTTCGACAATTTTTGTACGGGTCAAGCGGTAACCCCGTCGCTCGAGAAAAATCTATATCTTCGGTTTCGTGTCACCGAATAAAATTATGGAAACATCTTGAATTTTTTTTTTTTTTTTATGTCTAACTTTTCGACGACGAAAACGACCAAATCCCGGCTGACACAGGAGCAAAAAAAGAAATAATCGCTGGTAGAAAATGCGCGAAGCATTTTTGTTTTTCTTTTCGTTATTCCGAATTTGACAACACTGAGAATTACGTCACCTCGATTGATACTCGTACGCGGAATAATCGGCGTTTGTTTTGCGATAAAAACGAGCCTACGACAAACCCGCGACGCGATTGTCTCGATTTCTCGGAGTCGTTCGCTTCGTTCGATTTCGGAGTCGTTCGCGCGACGCTCTCCATTGTTAGGAAGGGAAAACATTGGCGGAGATTCCGCCGCTGACTTTCTCTACGCACTTGGAAAAGAGCGACAACGTTGGTACGAATAGGAAGACGGAAGGTTGCGCCAATTTGACTTCGGGTAAAGCGACAGGGACGCGATAGGTCAATTTACCAAATGTCCGGTCGAACACAGGGGAGCGGTAATCATTTCAATGATACGGGCCTCGTTACAAAGTGCTCTCTCTCTCTCTCTCTCTCTCTCTCGGCTCGCTGACGGCGAGCTGTCTGTCCTACAGCGCACGCCCCATGTGTATATTATAACTAAATACGTGCGTCGTCGTCGTCTCCTCCGCGCGCTATACATCCGCTCCTCCTCCCCCGCGGGAGCAACAAGCACCTTCCTTAACGACAACGTACGCACATTTTTCAAATTTTCCATATTTTTATTTATTTCTATTTATTCATTTTTTTCTTCACTTTCTTTTTCGTATTTTTTCTCATTTTTAACCAAATCTAACGATACCTAGACCAACATGACTGAACGTAATTAATGATAGAGTATGGTAATTTTTTTTTTTTTTTTTTTTCAAATTTAATTTATTGTTATTTATTTTACGTTTTTCTTTTTGTATTTTGTCATTTTTTTTACCAAAATGTAATGATAATTTACGATAATTTACGACATGATTGAATGTAATTAATGCGACTAAGTGTGATAAACAAACATTTGTATTTTTAAATTTTTCGTATTTTATTTATTTAATGTAATTTAATGTTTCGTTTTCTTATCTTCTTTTTAGCAATATCTAACGATAAACCAGCATGACTAAATATTAATAATAAACGAAATTAATCGACTGCGATGAATAGAGGAAAATGACACGCAGTGGAGGCACAATGACTGCAGTGGGGGCATATTTTTCTTTAGCCTGATCTGTATCATTATTGTTTATCTTGTCGAAATAAAATACTTAAATAAATAAAAAAAAATCAAAAGTGTGTGACTTTAGCGATCTCCCGTGTTAAGCAGCTCGACTCGCGGTCGGTAATCGGATGGATAACCGCTTAACCATGCACCAATTTGCGCGTCAACTCTATTGTGCGCGAGTCAGTTTTTCTGAGTTTCCCGGGTATTCTCATACAGTGGAAACTCAATAAAATATAGCCACACCTGTATCGGCATAGGTTTACCACAGTTTCCCTATGCTCTCGTGAAAATACAATACGGTAGTGCATTGTGGGTAACATCTGGTGGGTAACTCAAGGAATGAGAGGAGAAACAAGAGGAGTGGGGAAAAACGTAAAAGCCTGAAGAAGGCGCAAGAATAAAAATAATAAAAATAAAATTACGTACTGGTTAAGTCCTAAACAGACAGGAATAGTGAATAAATATAAAACAAGCACCAACATGTCGATACACCCATCAAAAACGTGTGTATGATTCGCAGTGAAGAACAAAGATCTTTGAAAATGATAAATTAATGAGCAACAAGTACTCCTGATTGTTTCAGGAGAGATCGCAAAGCCAAAATTACCAAGGCACGAGTGCCTCTTTAAATAATAATAAAAAACATTAAAAGTCCTAATCTTATTTTAACCGACATTTGTTTCTCCAAACAAGAAGAACAAAAATCCGGAGTACACGCTTTAAACCTCCCCGAAAAACTGATGTTCGCACGAGCCACTATAGGCCTTACGTCTTTTATGTTCCATCATCAATTTTAACAGTGTTTATTCCATTTTTGTATATATCGCAATATATTTAGTATATTGTCGTCTCAATAAACAGTTTATTGAAACAAAAGGACACGACAGTTACGAAATATCTGGGAAAGACAGCTAGAATGTGACCATATCGCCACCTGTCAACGAGTCCGAGACACGACCCGAATTTACCTACCGCAATATATTACCAGATTTTCACTCCCACATTCGCGGGATTCATTCCCGCATATGCGGCTAAATTATTCGTCACTCCGGCACTCGTTGACGGACGGCGGCGCCACGCAGTTACCACCGGAACCTCTGCGGCTCGCTTTTCCAGATATATAACAGTTTTTGCGACAACTTTATCCCGTGGATCATATGAAATGTGACTCATTTCTGTAGTTTAATCGTTGAGACGCAAATCGGAAGAAATGTGGAAAAAAAATTGTCTCTACAGAGGAAGGTGAGGCAAAATGGGACAGGGGGGCAGAACGGGACACCGTTTTTTTGACGGAGCAAAACTCCAACTTTGGGAAAATCTCGTCTGTATGGCACATTTCGATGCAACTAATTGGGATATAACGGGATTTAACCATTTGCAGTGTTCCAAGCAATCTGCCTTTTAAATACGTCATTTTCAAAAAAATATTACATAAAAAGAAAATTGTATCAAATTCGATCATTACTGATGATGTTGAGTGTAAAAAAAAACAAATTGTGGAATTTGGGGGTTTGTCCCATTTTTGTCCCGCATTTCTCGTTTTTTTTTTCGCCGACGCTCGAAATTTCGAATCGAATTTCTGGGTGAAAAGCAATAAAAATACACTTTAGTCATCGTCGTAAAACCGTTTTTCGCTTACGCGTCCCATTTTGCCCCACCTTCTCCGACTTGTTCAACTTTCCATGTATCGTTTTTTTTTCTTTCTTTTTCGTTTTTTCTTAGCTCTCCCGTTGTTATTCTCGTAGCCTCCTCGGATGTCGGACGACGAGCGAATGGTTAGAAATAAGTTGGGCGAAGTTGGGACTTACTCGCAGTCGCAGGTACCAGCAGGAAGAGGAGACAAGTGACGATGCCCGCCGACATAAGCCGGGGTGTGCGGTCCATGATTTCTTTGGTAAAATGGTCTCTCACTCGCGTAATTATTTGGTACCTCAGGGTACGACCAGAACACAACAGCGTGGAGCTTTTCTTCGTTGGTGCTTTTATGCCTGCGGCCGAAGTTGCCCCTCCACGCGGCTCGTGACGTGTCAACGCCACGCCGCCCCTTAAGCATCGCGTCCTCCCCCGCCCCTCTCGCTATTCGGCAACCGCTACTCAAACGAGATGCGTCGCCTGCTCCGTCAGTGTCGCAGCTATAGCTGCGTCTTCTCGCCTTCTCTCGCACTGGCTCGCACTCGTTCGCACTCGCTCGCACTCGCTCGCACTCGCTCGCAACACTCCACACTACATAAGATCGTACAATCACGGAGACAATGTTGCATTTCCTTTCTTTCTAACGCGTTACCACGCGATTGTCGTACTTCCTATCGGTTGGGACGCGATTGACCGCGGTGCAAACGCCGATAAGAAATCCTCCCCCACCCCGGGGTTTCTCCTTGATTCTCGTTTCCCGCGTGGCTCCCAGCGATTTCGTGTCCTTTCACCTATGACCCTCGACCAAAACACTCGCTCGAGCTGTTACACGGCGGAGTTGTAAATCCCTAAATCTTTCAGAAATAAAGTTGATGGTACAATTGGTTTTGTAATTATTATTGTAATAAAGTTGATGGTACAATTGGTTTTGTAATTATTATTTTAATAAAGTTAATGGTACAATTGTATTTGTAATTATTAATTAATAATCTGTTGATGGTACAATTGGTTTTGTAATTCTGAATAATTACAAAACCAATTGTACCTTTATTTCTAAAAGATTTAGGCATTTGGCATGGAGTGTAATTATAATTACAGTCCATGTCCCTATTATTAATTAATAATGACAAAACCAATTGCACCACCAACTTTATTTCTGAAAGATTTAGGGATTTACAACTCCGACGTATGATTACACTTCATGCCAATTATAATTACACTCCATCTCACTCCACGTGGGGGAGGTGGGGCCTAAATAGGACGCATAAGCGAAAAATGATTTTATGACGGTGACCAAAGTGTATTTCTATTTTTTAAACTGCATTTTATACAAGGCCTTGCCCTGTATTGTGTCCGAAAATATTCGATACGTCGGATATATTTATCGTCCGAAAAGTTGGATATGTCAGATATATTTTCGTATATATTTCTTCTCCCCTCGACGAGAACGTTCGAAATTTGATAGTTACACACTCCGGAATGGAGTAATGGTCGCGAAAGTTTGTTCTCGTTACCGCGGAACGATCGTTAATTGGCCGAGAGTTTATTAATTAACCCTCGGTTGTACGATTAAGTAATCACGCGAAAATAATATCGGCGTGCCGTCGACCCCCGCGTCCACGCCCACAGCTACCCTAATCATTCCTTTTTCTTTTATGCTTTCGCTAAAAATACCCTGGAGGTAGAGCGAAATGTTTTGTTGGACTTTTATAATGGCTATTTGCGTTTCTGATTAAATAACTCAAACATATCGCGTCGACTTTGTGAGTCTTGAGAACGTTGAGGTTTTGGTCCTCCTGAGAATGCAACGTTTTGTGTGCAACCTTTTCACTTCGTTACTTGTGTGTCGTTCGTTTTCTAGCAACGACAGACCTGCTTCTTGTCTAAACCAGTCGTGTGTGAACCTTAAAAAAGTTGGTTTTTATTATAAGGGCTCCTTTTTCTTCACGGATGAAAAAATTAGAAATAATTCTATTTAGGATTGCGGCGAAGAATTTTTTTTGTCTCTGGGCTCACCGGTTCGGTAAACTGGTTGCTTCGACACCAGAAATATGAGTTTTTCACTCTGCGCATAGACCAGAAGAAACCATCATAGAAATCGTAATTGCATTTCCTAAAGATTAATTGTATGGCGTTTTTTAAGCTAAATATACTTTAAAGGGGGGTGGGGGGGAGGTATGGTTAATTTGGTGAAAAAATACCTTTTTTCAACATTTTTTACAAGATACGGAAAGTGTATTTTTAATTTAATGATTACAGTATTACAGAGTAACATTTCAAGAATATTTTCTGAAAATTACAGCGGAACATGTTAAAAACTAAGCCGTTGACAGCAAATCTCCGGAGACGTCTCCAAAAAAAGTTGTTTTGCGGTGACGGTTGTAACTCATCACTCGATCCTGTGATATCAAAAAATGAAATTCATTTTATTAGTTTATGAGCTTCCCCAGGTAACACTGTTGAGTTTTTTTATTTTTGGTAACGCTTGAAAGTTAAAAACACAATTTTCGCCTAAAAAATCGGCAAACTTGTTATTGTAAAAAAAAAATAGGAACACATTTTTTTAAACTCGACAGCGTTACCTCATGAGTTATGCAGAGAAAGAGTGTACCAAGTTCGAAAAGGATCGGTACAATAGAATTTAAACTACAGCCGTCACCGACTTTGAAAACGTGAAGTGTGGGAAAATCGCTTTAAAGTGAATACTTATATACGGAGCGACTAAGAGCCCCGAGTAGTTAAAATTCGATATCTTCATTAGTTTTTCTCCAATTGCTCTACAAATTTGATACAAAATTCTTGAGATGCTGTCATAAAATATTCATAAAATATTTATAAAATAAAATAGAAAAAAAAACTGGAAAAAAAAGTTTTAAGTACATACCCCCCCTCCCCCGCTTAAAAGATCCGTATCGCTGATGCCAACTTTATCATCTCTTTTTACAAACTATTCTGCAACCTGGGTTTAAGAAACATACAACGAAAAATCCCTGCAATTTATCTATAGGAAATATGATTAGAAATATATTGAGCCTTAGCGGAGGCCAATTTTATGATTGGTTTTCTCTGGAATAAACGCAGAATGAAAAATCCAGGGTTCCAGTGACAAAAAATCCTTTGTTACAATCCTAAAATAATAGAGTAATTTCAATTTTTTTCATCGGCGAGGAAAAAGTAACTCTCGTAATAAAAATAAACTTTTTTGACTGTTTCGACCCCCTTAACGTAACATATTTATTTCTCAGAGCGTGGCATATTCTTATGTTTCGTATGCATTGCTTGAGTATATGATATATAATATGAAAAATTGAGCAAACCCCCTCCTGTATCTGGTGTTAGTGGAAAGCCACGCGACAGATATTAATGTCAAAAGAGAGTCTTACGAAAGACAATTTAATTAGAGCAGTTATCCAATGAAGATACAAGTATATCAATACATGTGACCAGAAGTAAACAACGGAAGAGTAAAGTTTACGTTTTCCGCAGCTTATTACTCGCCGAGTTAAAAGATATTGATAGTTTAGTATTGGTACATGTGGGAGGGAAGAGACGTGCGCGATTGTGTAGCACATCGAGAAAGATCGAAGAACATTGCTTTGTAGATTCATCGAAATCCAGGGTTCCCGCTCGGTCTAGGGTCCACACTTATGCAATTGGAAAATCACGCGTAACCGAGCGGCTCACTCGCAGCTCTCTCGCAGTAACGACTGTCGGCTGTCGGCTAAATCTTTGATGTCGCGTCGCGCGTAATTGAATAATCTTACACCCGGATTTCAATTTACAACCACAGTGTTTTTCTATCATTCGTGCTGGTCACTTTATCGCGACGAAAAAAATCGCTGAATTTTTTCCTGCCACTCCGTGACCAAATGAAACATCCGAGTGGCACATCGAAATCGCGTTTCTCGACATTAAAACGTATTTTACTTCCTCACGGAGGAAGCTTTGTTTTCGTGATATTTTTTTCTCGAGATTTTCGAGAAAACGTCGAAAAAAGTGGTTTAGAAAAAATCGGTACCTCAAAAACGGGTCTGCCGATCGAGCTGAGATTTAGCACATACGTCGAGCAGGTAGACATCTTTCTTTGTCATCATTAAACAAAAAATTCAAACGTCAAATTAATTTTTATTCAATTTTGAACTTTTCGAAAAATGTCTGTATTTACTCTAGTTGCCGCAAAGTTGTAGCTATCGAGCTAAATTATTATTTACAAATACAACTATGTTAAAGAAAGACTGGTATCGAATTTGGGATGAATCTATAAGTAGGTTCGATTTTTATGGGGTTTTGAAGTTTTTAAAAAATGTACGTTTTGCTGTAACTCACGCAAAATGTCACGGAATAAATTAAAATTGTCTATGGCCGAAAAATAATGCTCAGAGCTACATTGGCAAAGCTTCCTCTGTAAGGAAACGAACGCAGATAAACATTCGTAGAATATGCTATGTAAACATTGAAATGTAATGACGAGGCGATGTGCATCCTAACATTGAAATGTAATGACGACAAAATGTCTGTGCATCCTTTTTAATGCACAGACTTGTTCCTCGATTTTTACTGTCGCAAAAACAGTTTGATACACAAAAAGTAATATCCTTAACATTTATTTACTTATTTATTGAGTTCTTTTTAATTCCCTCACATTTCCCGGATTCCTGACCGACTTTTCGTATATCTAACATTTGCCCATTTTTCGGGTTCCGCCCGACTGTGCCGCCATGACCTACAGTGTTTGCACATGCAGATGCAGACTGCTTTGTGTTCAAGTGCGAGGCCGCAGTGTTTAATTAAAAGAACGGCTAAAAAGAGGAACAAACTGCATTAATACGCGAGCGCAGAGTTGCAAATCCCTAAATCTTTTGGAAATAAAGTTGCTGGTACAATTGGTTTTATAATTATTCATTATTAATAGTAATATGGAGTAATGTTACTATGTGTACATTCTTAATGGCTGCAAAACATATTTATTCTTAATACATTTTTATGGTAATTTTACTGAAAAAAATGGAGAAATGCTGTACGAAATGCATTACGAAAGTAATGGACGACTTCTTCCATTTTGTTCACAATATTTCACAATTTTTTTCATTGAATATGGGGTATCATTGCAGCTTCAAAGATTCACACGTCATTTTATAATAGGCGCAGATTATTATTATTAACATATGGGGCATTCCATACCAACTCGACTTGGGTCTGACCCTTGACTTCGCGGATTTGGTTCACGATTTTTTTATATCATTCTTCCGACTCAAAATAGCAGTCAGGGTTTTTTCAGGTTTTCAAAACCAAATTTGAGTACGGTATAATTTGTTAAACTACTGTTAACCAAACCGTCGGAGCCGTAATTTAAAAATATTACTTTTTTTTTTAATCAGACGTCAGAAATGAACATATTTTACACTAAATTATTGATGTCCAGGATTTCTCTCCCAGGAGAATTTTAGGTTTGAAAAAAAAAGAAAAAAAAAAAATAATAATAATAATAATAGCAGACGTCTATTTTCTGTTGGCTGTTGCTTAGAATTATTTGATACATAATACAGCATTTTTTGAGATTTTTCCAGAACGTGTTTTGACATTTTTTTCTAATGTTCTTTTTAAGTTATCATTGAGGTGAAAGAAAAAGCCTGGACGTCAATAATTTAGCGTCAACAGTATTCATTTCCGACGCCGAATTTTTTAGAATATTTTCAAAATTTTAAATTACTGCCCCCGAGGTTTTTAAAAAAGGTCGTTAAAAAAATTGTACCGTGCTCTCATTTGGTTTTAAAAAACTAAGAAAAGTCCAGTTTGCTATTTTTAGTTGGAAGAGTCATATAAAAAATAGCGAACCAAATCCGCGAGGTCGAGGGTCAGACCTAGATCGATTTAGTGTGGAATGCCCCAGTTATATTTCTAAAGGGGGGGGGGGGGGGGTATGGTTAATTCGGTGAAAAAATACCCTTTTTCAACCATTTCTTTACAGGATACGAGCAGTGTATTTTTAATTTAATGATTACAGTATTGTAGAGTAACATTTCAAGAATATGTTGTGACAATTTCATCGGAAAACATTAAAAACTAAGCCGTTGACAGTAAATCTCCGGAGACTTCTCCAAAAACAGTTGTTTTACGGTGATGGTCGTAACTCGTCACTCATCATCTGATATAAAAAAATCAACTTGATTTTATTAGTTGATGAGTTTCCCTAGGTATAACGCTATCGAGTTTTTTTTTTCAATTTTTCAATTTTCGCTTAAAAAATCGATAAATGTATTATTGCAAAATAAAAAATAACAACAAATAAATAAAAAAAACTCGACAACTGTACCTCATGAATTATACAGAGAAAGAGTGTACCAAGTTTAAAAAGGATCGGTACAATAGATATTCAACTACAGCCATCACCGACTTTGAAATCGTGAAGTATGAGAAAATCGCTTTAAAGTGAATACTTATATACGAAACGACTCAGAGCGTCGGATGGTTAAAATTCCATATCTCCGTTAGTTTTGCTCCAATTGCTCTAAAAATGTGATACAATATTTTTTAGATGTTGTGCATCGGTAAGATAAAATAAAATAAAAAAATGGAAAAAAAAAGTTTCAAGACCATACCCCCCTCCCCCCCTTAAACAAATGAGGACTTACAACTGTGTGCATAAAGGACACAGCGTACGTCGCTAGCGTCTTGGGTTGCTTATCGCGGTGTTCGCTCCGCCGGTGGACCTTACTTTGTTGCTTCGCCCTGATAAATATTTGTAATATCTCATTCCGTGTGGTATATCAGCACCCCCGCGTAAAAGAGCGACCGAGGGACACGGAGAAGGAAAAAAGAAATGAAAACATATATGTGAATTGTGCGAATCGGCCGAACGAGATAGGATTGTATCTCATCCGTCGTTATCTGGCCTTGGCCAGCAACAAACATTCGGGGAAACTCGGAAAGGACAATCCTCGGACTCTACAGCCAAAGATCTCGATATCTCGTGTCGTAGGTAAAAAGCCACGATATAAAATATGTAAATAAGATAACGCCGAGAAGAACCCCACGTAAACAGAGCCAAAGTGCAGACAACGTGAGCTCACGAGTTCTGTATTTTGAAAAATCAATGTTCCTGCTTCGTTCCTTGTAGCTGCACTATTCTTCTCTTGCATATCAAGCACTCTCTGTCGATTTAGCTGCACTTTTTTCGACTCTCTCAGATCTGCCCCATAATTGGACACATCAAAGCACCTCTAAATCATTTTAGAAAACACCGTTATTTTTTCCAAGTCAACACATCTCGGAAATTTAAAGTTACTGCGAAAAAAACTGTCACGACATAAAAGTTGTCGTTTTTAGCTTTCGAACGGAATATATAAAATAATTGTCGCGTTCCGGTACCACTGGTTTTTACCGAAAAACAGGGAAATCATTATTGTATTCAAAAACGGATTTTTTTGTCGCCTAAAAAAATTACAGAGTATTGCTGCATGATTGTCAATATCGACAAAAAAATCGCCAGAGTGGCATGGGTCGAGGTGCCGGTATAAAAAAATGTATTTGTGCGCAAGTTTCGAAAATCCATTGTGTGGAAGACCCGCGCCACTCTAACGATTTTTCGCGATATCGTCAGACACTACATGACCTTGTAATTTCCGTCTTTTTCGGTAAAAAACAATTTCCGTCTTTTTCGGTAAAAAATCAGTATTATATTATTTTTAATTAAAAATCAGATGTTTTCTTTTGGCTAAAGAAAGTGGCTAAATTTCAGTTGGAACTTGGAAAAAAAGAAGTTATAACTTAAGAAGCAGTGGCACTCCCGTACCCCCCTCCCCCGCAAAAAAATGTCGTAACCTATTTTCTCCCAAAATACTCGGCAGTTATAGGTCAGATTTTGAGAGAATGTGCGGATGTACTGCAGAATTGGGCTGAACTTCTGGCTCCTCGATACTCGTAGCCCTTTGTTCAGGAGAATCGAAAAACAAAAAGATGTGAGAGAGGCAGCCCGAATATCCTCTTAAGTTTGCACTTGAATTGAAACTTGAGTTGAAACTTGGGACTACAAATTCGACCCTTGGAGACATTCGCCAAGAGCGCAGGGAAGCCACAGGAAAACCTACATCGATTGTAGCCGACTACAGGCTAACCGCACCAGAGCTCCAATGTTTACTTGGACAGCATGGCGCGGCTTACGGCAGTATAAACTGTATACCGCCAGCACGCTGCTGCCCGGGAAAAACATGTTTGCTCCCAGCGGGAATCGAAGCCGAGCCGTGCAGCGGGGTGACTAAAGCACTATTCGAATCAAATGCCGAATCTATTTGGTATTCGCTTAAAATATCCTTGGAAAAAAATCCGAGAAAAAATATTCGATGGACAAAATATCCGCGGGAAGAAAATTCGCAGGAAAAAACATCAGGAGTACATGGTGAACGATGGAAATAAGGCTGTGGTTAGCCGCCCGGACACCCAACGAATACGTGTACCTTATTCATCCGGAAAATGGCCAAATTATCGCGCTAATAATGATTTTCATCAAGTTAAGAGGCAGTGGCACTTCCCCCACTCCACCTCGAATTTTTGAAAGCTCTTTTCTCCTAAACTATTCGACAGGTAGAGCTCAGATTTTGATAGAATGTGCGGGAGTATTGCAGAATTGGGCTGATCTTCTGGCTCTTCGATTCTCAAAGCCGTTTGTTCAGGAGACCCGAAAAACCAAAAGGTGCGAGAGAGACAGCGCTAGGTGCGAGAGAGACAGCCCTATAGGCATTTAGCATTGGGCGAAGAAGTTCCGAGCGAAGTATCACTGCCTCTTAAGGGGGGGGTAAGGTTAATTCGGTGAAAACAAGGCATGTTTTTAAGAATTCTTTTTGGCGGTACAGATTGTGTTAGGTTCTTCAGTCAATTTCCATGTAATAATGCAACATTTGACGAATATTTTCCGAAATTTTCATTGCAAAACATTGAAAATTAAGCGAGTGACTGTGAATCTCCGGAGGCACCTGGAAAAAAATGTTGTTTTGCGGTATGCATCATAACTCGCAACAAAATCATCTGAAACAAAAAAATTAAAATGCATTTGTTTAGAGAGATCTTTCTCGAGGTAACGCTGGCAGGATTTTTTTTATTACGATTTTTCAATTTTTCGTAGCACTTGGAAGCCAAAAAACCGACTTTCGCCGAAAAAAATGGAAAAATGAAAAAAAAACCCTCTCAGCGTTACCTCGAAAAACGTCTCCTTTAACGAATGCATTTTGATTTCTTTGTTTCAGATGATTCTGTTGCGAGTTATGATGTACACCGCAAAACTTTCGAGGCGCCTCCGGAGATTGACTGTCACACTGGCTTAATCTTCAATATTTTGCAGTGAAAATTTAGGCAAACATTGTTCAAATGATGCATTATTATATGGAAATTGACTGAATAAAATAACACTATCTGTGTCGCACAAAAAAAATTCTTAAAAACATGCCTTGTAGCCTTGTTTTCACCGAATTAACCTTACCCCCTCCCCCCCCCCCCCTTAAAATGCGAAATGCATTGCAAATATCTGGATGAATAATATGAATAATATATAATAATATGTGATTATTCGTCCATCAGAACTTGAAAATTAATTTTTTTTTCGAGATAGATCTCGCAGGTCAGTGAAGTTTATCCGGATAAATAATCCACGATTATTCGTCCGTCAGAATTTGAAAATTAATAAAACAATGTATCTGGACGAATAATTCACGATTATTCGTCCACAAAAATGTCTAAATTGATTAAAATTGTATCTGTATGAATAATATACGATTATTCGTCCAGATAGATCTGGCAGGTCAGCAAAAAGTATATCTGGACGAATAACATACGACTATTCGTCAATCAAATCTTGTAAATGAATACAACGTGTATCTGGACGAATAATGTACGATTATTCGTTGACACGAGTCTTGTTCCGCGGACATATCATCCGCGACAAAATGTCCATGACAAAATATCCGATAAACATATCATCCATACTTACTAAAGCGGAAATGTTCTGATTTAGTAAGTAATTTTAACGGGTTTTCCCTTTACAAGCACTATATACAGTGCTAAAGCGGACATTTTTCACTTTGGTAAGGAATTTTTACAGGTTTTCCCTTTAAAAACACTATATGCAATACTAAAAAGGAGATTTTCAACTTTAGTAAGAAATTTTAACGGGGTTTCCTTTTTAAAACATTATATCCATATAATACTACAGGGGAAATTTGGAGCTTCTACTTCGCGAAACATACGAACCGTTCGATCGAGATCGCAACCGTTCGTAGCGACAGGTAGCGCCAGGAATACGGCGGCGTCTTCAAGTTTTTCGTCTTTCCGGACGAATAATATAACACAACTAGCAACAACGTGTTCACTTCGCTCGCACTCCTTTCTTCTCATTTGTCTTTTCTTCTGGCTAAATAATACATTTTTATGTTTAGACAATACCATATGACTTCGCGCTCTTTTAGATTAGATATGTTCATCTGACTAACGGACACACCTAATCTGGAATATTCTATTCCACACTATGAACAATACAGTCATTTGAAACGCGCCCGATACGTAACGTTTGCCGCGATCATAGCAGCCTGACGTTCGATCTGCGACATAGTCATCAGCGGCCAATCACGACACGAGTTATACTGGCTTCTGTATTTCGATATATTCGACTTTCGATGTGCCATGTCTTTTTTAAGAGAGGATGCGTACGGTATCCGGACGTCTAGACACTTCGTAGAAATAAAAACAGCTTGAAGAATAACCCTTTTCTGGCCAGCTAGTTTTTCTCAAAATATAGATGAATACGGAGCCTTGAAGGTGACACATCTAAATACCACAAGGAAAGCATATGACTTCCAAATCAGGCATCACGAACCAAATCAACACAACACAAACATAACTCATGCAAATTCAACACAAATCAAAAAGAACAGATGCAATAGATCGACGTTAGTGAGAAACGACATAATATTTATTCAACAACGGACAAAGTGAGCTTCACAAAAGTAATTTAAACAAGCTGTATAAGTAGCTTCATTAGCTGGTTTAAACAATGGAAATATGGAAATGGCATATTTTTTTCTAAGAATATTTCTTTCTCGATTCATCTATTGGAGTCCAATATTATGTAAATCAAATAAAAGAGAAGTAGTAAAATAATTTCTACAATTGTCGTTTTCATAGGATTCATTAACTTGAAATAAAAGTTGTGTAAATAAAGTAAAAGTCTATTCGACTGATATAAAATTGTATATACGGTCGAAATTGATGCCGTATTTGATTAAAGTAAACCTATTCTCCGAGTGTGGTGCAGTTATTGCTCGACTCACGATTTACTCTTTCCCTTCATTATTTCTTATTGGGATGGACTTATTCGTCGTACGGGTTGTCACTCACTGTCGGCTATCTCATCCTTCCCCTCTAATGCAGTAATCGTCCTCAATTCTAGTTCCAAGATGCGCTCTCTTCATCGTTCTGTCCACCTCTCTCTCTCCCTTTATTCATTTATACGACGATCTTTCGCTCATTACATCCGCCACGAAAAACGAGTTGCACTTGCGGTCGCATTGGACAAGCAGAATGCATATCAAGCACCTGCTGTCGCTTTGCCATTAATTCCACAAACTCTTGGAATTTTCCGACACGGAGGACAGAAGAGAAGAGCCGAGAAGATACGACCTTCGTCGATTATAATGCCTCGACTCATTTGCTAATGAAGAAATGCTAATGAATCATAATTCATCGAAGCTTCGACGATTTCATAGAAGTTAACTTTTACACAATAGCCTTTTTATTCTTGTTACTCATTCGTTATGGCTTTTCACATTTTTCCAACTCAGAAAGATGACGAATATTTTCGACGGCATCGAAACTGACATTGCAATGAGATGGTTTCGATTATAACTTTCTTTCTTTTAATTCACAGTATTTTTTAACGAAATCTAAAAGCTCGTTCACTCAAATAAATGTTGCTTCCTTATAGGCAGAGTTGTAAATCCCTAATTCTTATAGAAATAACATTGATGGTACGATTGGCTTTGTAATTATATTTTTATAATAATAACTCATAATGATTATAGTATGATGTGTAAACTTTTAAATGGAGGCAAGAAATATTAATTTCCCATAAAACTTCATGGTAATCTTATTGAAAAAATGGAGAAATGCTTTTAATACATTGCGAGGATTGCGCTTGTCCATTTTTCTCACAATTTCTCATAATTTCTCCCAAAATTTAATTAAAAATTCGGTTTTTCTTACGGCTACTCAAAAGTTCACATATAATTTTATAATCGCGACGGGTCATCGTTCTAAAATCGTAATTAGAAAATAAACTGTTATGTATACCTTATTTCTTAAAATAATGGGGACTTACAACACTGCTTATAGGTAGATAGATGGAAATCGAATGAAATTAATTTCGTGCCCTGGAACTGCATCCCCTGAGAACATCGTGCCAAAAAATACAGTCGCTAATACACAAAACCGTATCAGAAAATAATAAAGGTATAGAAGCAAAAAGAAGAGGGGAAAAAACTTTAAAATGCAGCGCTCAAATAGACTTATAGAAGAAGTTTTATTTTCGAAAATACATTTTTTATACGTTCCATCGTGTACCCTTTCGAGTTTATACGTAATCCGAATCCTGTTCTCGTTAAGCTACCTAACACCCAATGTGTCCGTAGCCGACTTCCCTCACGTTTTGCCCAACCTAAAAACCAACTGGTCACTTGGTACATCAAACTAACCACTATTTCAACTGTCTAAAGGTTGACTTTGGGTTGGTTTTCGAAAACATACCATAAACCAACCATTCTTCAGACAGAATAGAAAGTAGGCTCACGGTTGGTGTTATAAACCAACCTTCTTTAACTTGTTCTTATTTTTAAATTCACTTTGAAATTTGTATTTTCGCACGTATATTTTCCATATAAAAAATACAAAATTCAAAGTCAACTTAGAAATCTGAAATAATTCATACGTCACTCAGAAAAATGAACGAGTCATTTTCATTAACAAAAAATGTGCGTCATCGGGAAATTTGTTAAACGATTTTCTCTTGAACACTTTGTTAATAACATTTTATAATTATTATTGTTCAAAATTAGTCTTTTCAGTTTTTTTGTGCGAATGAATACTAGATCTAAGGACTACCTTAATTTCATTAAGCACTTATTTTTAATTTCATTACCACGATATTCTATGACCCTGACAATTTCTACATCTGCAGAAATTTTACTTTGCATGGTGTTAAAAGGACGAAGTACGCACGCGAAGCGTGCGTAATGTGTCCATTACAACACCGAATGAAGTAAAAAATGAATGCCATTAAAATTGAACAACTGGACAGGTCTGCATATGCTCAAACTTTAGTCCATGGTTGTCGATATGTGAACCAAATTTGAGATAACGCTGCAAAAAATTTCAATTTAAAAATTTTTTTCGTGACATTTTTTTTCTCTATGTAGCAAAGTCGAAATTTATCGACATAATGTTCGTTTCCTTGACTAAAGTCATCATTGATAATCAATAAACGTAAAGACACGTTGAAAGTTGCAGTGGGATGTCTCAGAATTTACAGGAGCTGTAGTACTTACAGACATTAGAACAAATATTGAAATTGTGATAACATTTGAACCACTCTACCAATTCTCGCCAAGCTTGGTACAGATCGTAGCTTTCAGCTCGATATCTCTTAATTTGTGGAAGTTATAGTGTGAAAACAATTTTTTCAAAATGTTCAATATACTGTGAAATCTGAATTTCCCAACCTATTCGTATCCCACTCTGCAACTACAATCCCAAACGTTGTTCTATAGTAGCCCACTTGTGTGCCAAATTTGAAGAACATTCATCGAAAATTACGACAGTATCGTGCACACAAAGAAATCTGCACATACACACACACACATACAGACATTTAGTACAAACCACTTATCTCATGTCATAGAAGTTAGCAATGTTGCTGCATCGAAATGGTTGTTAATTTTTCTCTTGAACCTCACGTGCGTCCCTGTTAGGTCAAACGTGTTTATTCTGTTTGCTATGACACCAGAGAAGGTACAGAAATTATTTCGCTTTGATTTAATGTGCGGAAAATTGTTGGTGGCCCAAAGACAGTGCAAAGCTACCGTTATGATTTTCTCCTGAGTCAGCTGAGGGCCTCTGTTAGCTGAATCCTTTTTATCTATCTTCTGCAGTATCAGAGATGATACCAGAATTATCTTGCTCGACATGTGAAAACGGGAGCAAGTGAAATCAAATATTTTACCAAACCAAGGATCCCTGCGGTATTGAAAAAATAGTTACTTTTAATTCAGAATATTTTAGGCTGTCATAATTTTTCCGCGCATTCGAATTGAGCAAGATAATTCTGATATCATCTTTGATACTGCAGAAGATAGATAAAAAAGGATTCAGCTCACAGAGGGCCTCAGCAGGCTCAGGAGAAAATCATAATGGTAGCTTTGCACTGTCTTTGGGCCACCAAAAATTGTTCGCACATTAAATCAAAGAGAAATAATTTCAGTACCTTCTCTGGTGTCATAGCAAACAGAAAAACAATGTTTTACCTAACAGGGACACACGTGAGGTTCAGGAGTAAAAGCGCAGCAACGTTGCTAACTTCGATGACATTTTTTCTCAACGTTTTGGACCATTTTGAGTGTACTGACATGAAAATTAAAAAATGAAATTTTTCACGAAAATAAAAAGCTGACCTCTCTGTTTTTCACGAAAAACGGACAGGAAAAGAGCAGAAAATGGATAAATGTTTTTATTTTTTTAAAAAGGTTCATCTTCGAGAACAACCTCTGGATCGGGGCCCCTAAAAAGTCCAGTTGACGAAGCAGTTATGCAGCCCAATTACGGCTGCGGACCGACTTTGATGACTTAGAAACACTCGCATTCGCCAAGAGCGTAGAGAATCCACAGTGAAATCTGCGCCGAGTGTACCCGGCCGCAGGCTAACCTCCATAGTGAAAATCTTTACTCTTACAGCGTGTAATTTACTATGAGAATGAGAATGAGAATGTGAAAATTCTAAAAGCGAATTTTTAATTGTTCACATCTCTCCGATAGCGGATAATTCGAAAAAAAAAAATAAAACATCAGAGGCTGAAGGACCGCGGACAATGGCCTATTGGCAATATGCAATATACAAGTAAAAATAATCATTTATAGGATACAAAAAATGTATTATGTTTGAATGTATTGTCAATAAAGCACGATCACTACTACTACTAAAACATAAGATGATGCATAAGAAAGTTGGAATGAAAATTCGTTTCCGCAATTTTTGTTGCTCCATTGAGCAGCCATTGAAAGTTAATATTTTGAGTTTAAACTTTATACGATAATTAGTTATGTACAACTTTATACAGTAACTAGGACTCTTACCTACATGAAAAACCAGTATATTTCAGATATACGAAAAAATATATTCAAACATATAACATATATTTTTCCCGAAGATTGCGATATGTTGGATATATTTTAGAATCTATACGAAATATACGCGAGTGAAAAATATCTCAGAGATATCGAAAATATATTAAAAATAGATTTTTATTGCATTATCGTCCGAAAAGTTGGATACGTCACATACGAAGGGCCATTCACTACTGAAATTACCGAAGCACGTCGTTCGAAATCAAGAACGAAATCAAAAGAAATCGCTTAAAATCGCTCGAAATCTACGGCAATCGTCGATTTCAATTTTTCTTGAAATCCCATTGAAGTCACATGGAAATCGTATTGAAATCACATGAATTCCTGAAATCGGAATCACATGAATTCATGAAATCGAAATCAAAAGAATAACGGTTTTCGAACCGTCGCAATCAGGGATACGTTTTTTTACCCTACGCAAGGGGTACGTTTTTCGCGAAAAAAAGTCGTTTTCGTAAAGTTAGAAGACCTCATCCGATGGGAAATTTCCTGCTGATTCCGAAAAGTATCCTTCGAATTTTCTCAACCAGGAAGCGATTTGTTACTGATTTTTACTTTCTTGAAATCACGATTCAAATTATTTGAAGTCTCGCGAGATCACTCGAAAAAATATGAATTCTACGAAAACACGAAATATTTGAAATCCCTGAAATCACGCAAGAAATCACGTACATCCAGACAGTCATTGAAATCATTTGTGCACCTAAACAGAGAGTGAATGGCCCCTCGGTCACATATCATTTCGTATATATTTCTTTTCCATGGAGTAGTGACGCAAAAGCCGCAGGGGTTGACGCGCGGAATAAAAGTACAGAAATCGGATTGTAGAATTCGGATGGTCAAGCGTTCGTTTTTTAGTGGTAAAATCGCGAAAAGGCAGAAATTTACGCGGCACAGTTCGGACAATGGAACGTTTGATTAAACTAAATTGGAGTTCGGATAATCGAGGTTCGACTGTAGGCAGGGTCGCGCGCGGCGGTGGAGGGGAGAAAGCGACGCGAGGGGGGAAGTTGGATCAAGTTTGGACTCTTAACTCGATTGTTTGTCAGCGGGTCAACGGTCATCGGTTATCTGCTGACACAAGTCGAGCAGCAGCACAAGAGTCGCCGGGATGCTCCGCTGCTCGCGTCGTGTGCGACGATGAGACATTCGTTTCTGTCTCGTGTCTACACGCCGAAATATATATTAAATAATCACAACGAGAGTTTGCTCCCCGAGCGATATATAAGTGCACGGTAATTACTCGGCCACGGCTCATCAGTTGCTTCTCCTGCACTTCGGTTATTGTACTATTAGCTGATCTCGTGAATGCACCGAATTAACGCGTACCCGGGCTAGTTATCAGTGAACGAACAACACGAAAATCACGAGAGACCGGGCAAAATGGCGCTAATCACTTTTTCGCCTAGACTATTAAGGGGGACTTTTACCCTGGAACACAATTTTTTCAAGTAGCCACATTTTATTTTTTTGTGGGGAAACGAGTAAATGAAGACGACACCGTTTTGTTTCTATTTGTTATTTACGTTTTACAGTATACAATGGCATTTTTTTTAGTTAAGAATCATCGGCTAGCACTCCTGCTGGCACACCGTTGATCTGATACACAAATTCAGAGTAGATTATCAATCAGTATCACTTTGGTCATGGAATGACGGAGATTTTTTTAGATAACTTATTTTTTCGATTTTTTATTACCGTTTTTATACGAAAAAAATGGGGAAAAAATCGATTTTTTTTTTTTCTTCAAATCGCCGCCATTTTCTTTATTTTGCAGTAATCGAAAGAAGAACCTCCGACAATCGATGACCAAAGTGATACTGATTAATAATCTCCTCTGAATTTTAGTTTCAGATCAACGGTGTGCCAGCAGTAGTGGTAGCCGTTTTCCCATCCCATTTTGGATGACCGTGTTTGTGAACCTGGGACGCCGACGATTTTTAACTATAAAAACATTCCATTGTATACTTTAAAACGTAATTAACAGATAGAAAAAACTGGAGTGTTCTACATTTATTCGTTTGCCCACAAATAAATTAATTGAAAAAATGGTACTCCAGGGTAGAAGTCCCCCTTAAAAATATGAGGCGTTTTCCACCGAAACCCGGCCACTTTTTTCTCGACCCTCTCGGATCTGTTTCGTAATTATCTGGCCATATACTAGTATCACTTGAAGGTACTCTCTGTGCATTTTTTCGTATTTTTTATTTCACTCGTTTCAGAAATGTGTTTTTTTTTCTCTCATGTCCGTGCATCATGAAAGATTAAACTCCGGCAAAACAAAATTCAAACACAAAAGTCGTTTGTCCATGGACTATTTCATGAAAAAATATGTCATATTTTTAATTGCATCGAAAAAGCCATTTTCACCCCAAAATAAAACGTTTTTTTTTTTATTTTAATGCGTCACCTTTTATTTCACTGTAAATTTTACAGAGTATTTGGCAGAATATTCAGAGCGTATAAAAAAATTGGTGTCGTGGAACTCGGAAATCGTGACGGCCAAAAAATTAATTTTACAGAGATAATTCTCTGTAATTCTTTGTAAAATATTTTTTTAGCCGTCAAGATTTCCATGGCATACACTGTGCAAACACTTTCAACAGTGTATATCAACGCCTGCTTCTCTCAGCTGCTGCGCTAGACCGTGGTTGTCCTTTGTGAACAGCGCCAGCGCATACATTTCGCTGAAAGACACGTGATTTTTCGTCGACAGTTTGTTTATGAAACTCGGTGGTCGACCTGGGTCCGACCCTTGACCCTTCCGTTCGTGTCCGCAATCTTTTATACGATTGCCATAACTCGAAGAAGCAGTACTTTTTTATTTTGTTTATTTACCCATTTGTAATTATCCACGATTTAAAAAAAGTTGAACGGCATATATGAAAAATCGGCAAAAAGGCTGAAAATCCTCTTTTGGAAAATAATTATTTTTGGTAACCGGCCAAAGTCGGCCGGTGACGCCATCTGTTTTTTCGGCCTTTTTTCGACTACAAAAAATGGACAATATGTAAAAATAGTAACTTCACGCTGCAGCTGAAAAATGTTTGTATGCAACACATGATTTTCAGAAATGTTCAGACTTTTGAAATATGTAGTTCGAAAATTTGTTTCAGAAAATCGTAGACAATTAAAAACTTTGAAAATAAAATGAAATAAAAAATTAATGCTTTTTGGTGTTGTCAATCATATAGAAAATTGCGGACCCAACCGGAAGAGTCAAGCATCAGACCCAGGTCGAAAATCGATAAAACAGCCCATAGCTTGTTACTATTGTTCTTTCACTTAATTTCTGTTTTCATATGTAGCTCTATTTCGTCTAATAATAAAGTTGTATTTTTTAAGGGCCATTCACTCTTACCATCATATTAAATTAATGAATAAGTAAAAACATGGAATCGAACTTTTTCGATAGCCGATCGCCAATAAGTCGTGCATCTCTGTCGTTGAATGAATAAGTGTCATCAATTATAATTTTTTCAAATTGCCCGGGGCAGGGGCGGATCCGATAGAGGGATTACCGAGAAAACTTTGTTTGTACAGATTTTCCATTTACGTGCGATGTCCTCAAGTTTTCGATCAACAGATGGTTACATTCGTATTATCAGCAAGACATTTCCGATCAAATAGGGTTTTGAAGGTTCTCAAACGTTCACATTTTTCCCATTTTTGGACCTCCTGGGTTCTTAAGACATAGATTTTCATACTTTCTTCGAATCCGTCGCAGTTTTCCAGTCTATTAATTTTTCGTTGAATTGATACGTAAGTATTGTTACTTTGGCAATCATTAGAGTATCTTTAAAGAATTGAAATAATGGAAAGCGTTAGCAAATTTTTTTCAAACCGAAATTTCCAAAATGGACAAATAAAAGCTTAACGATAAAAAAAATAAACGTAGATTATGACAGGGTAGTATAGAGACTTAGAGCCATTTTAGCAAAATAAAACCTTATTTTTTCGACCATATGAACAAAATGTAAAATAAAAAAATGTGTCTCCGTTTCCATGCGGTTTTTTCGTTGACTTATGTGGTAACTATTTTTTGAACGATTAATATTTCACATTAGAAGACCGAAAAAAGTGCTTTTTCAGTCAATAGGTATTAGTTTTCGAACGCATAACTGCAATGCGCATACCGAATCCTTAATATTGCAATTGTCAAGGAGACGGAAAATCAGTAAAGTGGATTTTCGTTTCTGTGAATGAAGTCGATTGTCGATTTTATCGGGGATCGCGAAAAATGCCAGTCGATATGGGTCAATGGGTCCTGCACGCGTCGAGTTTGCGCTCGTTGACGCACCAGCAGCACGTTCCCCAATGCGAATACTCCCAGATTGCGCGGTGTAGCAATTCATGTCGTTGAGAGGACCCCAATCGCGGATTCAACGGCTTAGGTGGTCGTGGATTTACGTAAGCATCACGATTGGCAAATGTCGACCAATTAATCTCTCTCGCTCTCTCGTTCATTTCTTCCCGCAAATTAACTTCTGTTACTGAAAATATGATATTTCGTTTTTATGCGTAGCAACATTATTAATTTATTTTCTATACTGTAGAGATCTGGTTCACGATTTTTTCTATGATTCTTTTGACTTAAATAGAAGTCGCATTTTTTTCCGATTTTCAAAACCACATTTCAGCACGGTATCATTTTTTACCGTATTTTTTCAAAAACCTCGAGGTCGTAATTTATAAATCTGAAGAAATGCGCGAAAATCCGATGGCAGAAATGAACATTTTGAACACTAAATTATTCATGTCCAGGTTTTTTGTTCCATAGAAAACAATATTTAAAACACGTTCTGGAAAAGTCTGAAAAAATGCTCAAAACTTCTGCATTATGTATTTAAAATAATTCTAAGCAACAGCCTACAGAATGCACACATCTTCTGCTATTTCTTTTGCATCGCTTCATGTTTTTTTAAGCTACAATTCAGGTGGAAAAAAAGCCTGGGCCAGTACAAAAAAATTCCATTTCGGACACCGGATTTTATTACGATTTTATTATTTATTATTTAAATTACGACCCTCGAGAATTTCGCAAAAAGACAAATTTAGTTTTGAAAATCTGTAACAAAAATCCTGTTATTTTGAGTCGGAAGAATCATATAAAAAATCGTGAACCAAATCCGCGAGATCGAGGATCAGATCCAAGTCGACTTGGTATGGAATGCCCCATACGTTCTAATTAGTTTATTTTAATTTAGTATTATTAGAACTTAACTTCCTTCGAATCATTTTGTTTCTTTTTCACCTTTAATGTTTGGTATACGGAGCACGAATGTCGTAATTTTTCTTACTTTTGTTAGCGATGAAACCAATGATCTGTATTTATCCTAGTCACTAACCTTACATTCAAAATATCTTATACGTTACCGCCTATAGTTTAACTTGGGCATAATAAACCTCATAAAAACAAATGAGATCTCTCGATCTCCTGCACACGCACGAACGCTTTTGCTGTACACATTCTGATGGATAATCCATATAATGTATTTTCAAGGCCGTCCCATCGACTGTCAATAAAATAAAATTAATCAAGAGCGTGTAGACAATCCGACTTTTTCTCGCCCGACAATGAGCCTCATTTCCATTAAATCGATCATCTCACATTCCTATTACAACGTTCGAACAGCTGTCTTTAGTAGCGATGATGAAGCACAGTCTGCGGACGCTCGGACGGAGCTATATAGACAATAGATCAAAGATCATATATCAGTTATTTAGAGATAACAAAAAAATCTCATCGAAAGTATAGCTGCTGAGATGAAATCATATATCCGGTTGTTAAGTCACGATAAAGACTTTCGCTTACTCACTAGCAGTGACGGAAAAAAACTGCGCGTGAAAAAAAAAGAAAAACGGGCCACAGCCACGTTCAAGACGTTAAAAGATGGATCGTCGGTAGATAGAAGCACCACCTAAATGGTTGGTTGCTGCGAGAAACCGACTAAAAACTAACTGAAATTCATGTCCTTTTTGCTTAGTTGTTGGTTCTTTTTTTTCGCACCAATCAATAATTTCAGGCGGGTCAGTCCTGGAGCAGTATAATTAAGTGTTTAATAGGGCCAACTGATGAACTGACGAGGAAACTTATCGTGGAATGTATAAGCATTTCGGCTTTGAGACGTTTGGGTTGGGTGCACCAGTCGAAAGAACGCAACAATGAAAATCACTGTGAAATTGATACTCATCACCCTCTGGTGCGACTTTTAGTTACCAACAGACGTCGGGTCGATCAAGCCGACCCCGCTACTATCGCCAATTTTTGAAAATTAGATTCCAAAGCAGATTTGGTGAGTTAAACGAAACACCCGTGGGAATTTCGCCGCGCAATGCTAATTGCCTACGGCTGTCCCTCTCGCGCTTAAACTCATTACTTCGTTTTTCGATTCTCCTAAAAAAACGGCTTCGAGTATCGAGGAGCCTGACGCTTAAGGGGGACTTCTAACTGTAGCACCATTTTTTCAATTAATTTTTTTGTGGGGAAACGAATAAATGTAGACGACTCCGCTTTTTTCTATTTGTTATTTACGTTTTAAAGTATACAATGGATTTTTTTTAAGTTAAAAATCGTCAGCGTCCCAGGTCCACAAACACGGTCATCCAAAATGAGATGGGAAGACGGCTACCACTCCTGCTGGCACACCGTTGATCTGAAACTAAAATTCAGAGCAGATTATCAATCAGTATCACTGTGGTCATGGAATAACGGAGGTTTTTTCCGATTACTGCAAAATTAAGAAAATGGCATCGATTCAAACAAATCTATTTTTCCCCAATATTTTTCATATAAAAACGTTGATCAAAAATCTGAAAATTAAGTTATCGAAAAAAAGTTCCGTCATTCCATGACCAAAGTGAGAGTGGTTAATAACCTGCTCTGAATTTTAGTTTCAGATCAACGGTTTGCCAGCAGGAGTGGTAGCCGTTTTCCGATCCCATTTGTAATGACTGTGTTTGTGAAGTTGAGACGCCGACGATTTTTAACTTTAAAAAATTCCATTATATACTTTAAACTGTAATTAAGGTAGTATGAGCATACAGATGAACGTCGCGTTAATTCGAGGGAGTTTGAGAGAAAATTACGAAGAGTTCTCGATGAGATAAAAATCTGAAAAAATCAAGCATATGAAAGGCGGTAAAGAGATTAATTTAGACAATTATAATTTAAAAATTGTTATTAACAAATTACTTAAATAAATAATTGTTCAACTAAATATCCGGCAGCCTAACTCTTTTTTGTTATTAAAGTGATCTTCTTATTTTTCTACATACGTATGAATTTTTTCCGAATTTTGTGTGACGTTTGAAAATTAAGTTTTTTTATTATGTTAAAATTAAAAATCAGAGAAAATTCGGAAGAAATTCATACGTATGTAGAAAAATAGGAAGATCACTTTAATAATAAAAAAAAGTTAGATTGCCGGATATTTAGTTGAACAATTATTTATTTAAGTAATTTGTTAATAACATTTTTTTAATTATTATTGTCTAAAATAATCTCTTTACCGCCTTTCATATGCTTGATTTTTTTTCAGATTTTTATCTCATCGAGAACTCTTCGTAATTCTCTCTCAAACTCCCTCGAATTTACGCGACGTTCATCTGTACGCTCATACTACCTTAACATATAGAACAAAATCGGAGTCGTCTACATTTATTCGTTTCCGCAGAAAAAAATAAAAATTTACAAGTTACAAAGAAATGGTGCTCCAGGGTAGAAGTTCCCCTTAACCCATTCCTGCCGTACTTCTGTCCATTCTATCAAAATTGGAGATCTATCTGCCGAGTAGTTTAGGAGTAAATCGGTTTGAAAATGTTGAACAGTGGTTGGCGTGGTTGGAGGAGTGCCCCTGACTGCCTCCTCAACGTGGTCAATTTCCGGTAAAACGGCCCCAATTCCGGCACGTATGAGGCAGTGATACATCACCCGCCATTTTGAAAATTTGAAAACCTGTTTTCTCGCAGATAAATCCACAGATTGGGTTTGCATTTTGAGAGAACATGCCGAAGGATGGTACAATCGGGCTAAGCTCTAGGTTTTCCGCGACTAAAAGCCTTCTTAACAGGCGGATCGAAAACCCGAAAAACGAGGTTAGGCGCAAGAGAGACAAAATTCCACCCGACGTATCATTACAACTGCTTCTTATGAGCGCTACTGTTTCTCACCGTCAACTGACATTTTTAAAACCTATTTATTCCTGTGCTACCCGCCAGGTTGAGCTCAAATTTTCGGAGAATCTGCAGAGGGATTGCAGAAATGCGAGTTGAGCTTCTCGCTTCTCAATACTCGAAAAACCAAAAAGTGAGGTTAAGTGTGAGAGCGACAAAAATATAAATATAGACATTTAGTGTAGCGCGCCGAAAGTCCTACCGGTGTCTCACTACCTTTTACGTTAATGGTCGCTCGGACAGCTGCGTTTACCTTTTTTTTCTAATGAGAAAAACATAAAGATGGTTGGGAATCATTAATTACCCACTTAAGCTCTGAGTTTCCTCTTACAGCTGCGATTACCATGAAAACGAACAAACCTGTTGACACCGCGCGCTCGGCAGCCAAGTACATCAACTATGAGACGCGACAGTAGCTAAGTGACTACCAAACCTGTGCTACACTCAACACGCTTCGTTCTTGTTTACATCTTGTTGATACAAACCACTTGCAAAGTTATACAAACACTCAAGTAGTCGGGTCGCGCACCAAGTGCGAAAAAGCTGTTGCACGTAAACGACAAAAAAATACCATTTAACGATCGCGTTTCTACGAATATGTCGGAAAAAGTGATTTGCCTGAGTGATTCCGAAGATTCCGTGCATTCCGCGACAAACGACGAGCCCGACGATTGTCATGGATACGAAGAGGAAGGCTTTGACTTCCCAGCAGTCGGGTTTGCATATCACGCGAAAGAGTCGGTAAATATCAGTGATAGGAAAAAGCATGACGCATCCCCTCGTCGAAAAATCGGCAGAAACGATGAATTCGTGGAAACGGAACACAGTGACTCAGGGTCTGCAGATAGATTCGGTGTAACAATGGAAAATACAAGGGTGACACAAAAGATGCCGCAGGAATCTTACGCGCCAAAACAGACCAGGCGAAAGGCAAAGGAAAAAACATCAACCGAGGCGACTCGCGAAACTCGAGCGGAGCAAATCGCCAGGGAAAAAGCTCTCAAGGCTCTGGAGAGAAAACGGCAGAAAGAGATGCAGCCTGGCGAGTGTCTGAAATTTATGCAGGTTTGCTTGGATCGCAGCCTGGAAAATTTTGGCTTCTACCTTGGAATCGTCGATGCACTGGTCAATGTTGATGTATCGTGGGAGCTAAAAACTCTTCCGGTAACTAACAGTATCGTGTGGATAAGAAAGACAGAGGAATTTTGCGTAAGTCGTACGAACAAAGTCTGCTCAGAGACTAACGGCGAAACGGAGAATCAAATAATTATCATTTGGAGCTCCGAGGAGGCCATCCGCAGAGTCAAGGAGGACAGTTTTGTTTCTGGTGTCAGAGAAAGCTTGAAAACGGCGACCAGCATGAGACCCACATTGATACTCTACGGAATGGAGAATTACTTCAGGGACAAGAGGAAGGGCAAGCAAAATGGGGCAAAAATCTCGAGGCAGGAGCTGGAGAATTGTCTGGCTGAAATCCAGCTGACCGTTGACTGCAACAGCCAACTGATTGATACGCCCGAAGACCTGGGCTCCCTTGTGTATCGCTATACAAAATCCATCGCCGAGATTCCCTATAAGATGGAAAAGAGACTGAAGTATGCGGAGAAATTGGATTGGTACGCGGCAGGGAACAACAGAGACACTGTTAAAGTAGACAGCAGTGGCAATGGGCTCAAGAGGCTGTGGCAGCAACAGCTTTGCCAGTTGAATTTGGCGAGCCTAGAAACCGCAAACGCTGTTTCCTCGGTCTATCCGAGTCCATTTCAACTGATGCAAGTAAGAGCCAATGCTAATGAGAAAACAGCTACGCACGCATTAGCGCTATTAACTGTTTATAGCTGTTATTGACAGTTTATTAACTGCTAATAGCGCTAATGTGCTATTAGCTGTTTTCTCAAAACAATCACTTGTGGTGGCCACTTATTTATGGTCAACCCTAGATGGATACTGACTCTGTGTTGCTGGGAAACTTAAAGCAACGAAGGTTGTAAATCTTCATTGCTTTATTAAGAAATAAATTTTCCATTACAGTTTCATTTGTAGCTATGATTTAATAACATCAACTTGCAGCGATTATAAAATAATATGTGAACTTTCGAATAGCTGCATAGATACTAGGGTGGTCCTTATTTAGGGAACTTTCAAAATTCTTATGTCGCACCCCCTAAAAGTCTTTCATGTAATGTACAAAAAATATGTGTAAATGTTCAGCAGGATTGAATAACATTCCCTTGTGCCCCATTGTACATGAAGATTAACATTGATTTTAAATGGGGAAAAACGAGCTTTTCAATGTTTTCCATATAACTAAACGGCTGCTGAAATGTCAAAAAATGACGCTTTACACCAACTTTACTTTCAGTCTTTGTGAATAAAACTAGCCGAGTTTTACCGAAAAATATCATATTGCAACTAAGTTACAAATCATGGAACTATGAAGATTCTTCATGTATTACAAGTCATGTAACTCAGTTGCAATATATTTTTCGTTCAAACTAGGCTGGTTTTATTTACAAAGACTGAAAGTACAGTTGGTATAAAGCGCAATATTGTAAACATTACTTTCCGTTTAGTTGTATGGAAAACATTAAAAAGCTCGTTTTTCCCCATTTAAAACCAATGTTAATCTTCAAGTGCAATGGGGCACGAGTAAATGGTATTCAATCCTGCTAAATGTGTACACACGTTTTTTCGACATTATACGGTAGACTTTTTGAATCACCACGAAATTTTAGTAAGAATAAATATTTGTCACAACCATTAGGAAATATACACATTACATTACAATCACTACATGTAATTGTTATTGAATAATAATTAGAAACTAATAATACCGTCAATTTTATGTTCTTTCTACAAGATTTAGGGACTTACGGCTCTGTCTAGGGCTACAAATCCCGGATTTTTCAGGATGAATTGAAAAATTGATTAAAGATCCTATTGTATTTTCATTAGCGTTAGAGGTCTCGAATTTCTTCTGATTCTTTTCGCTTTCAACATACATACATTCTTAGAAATAATAACAAGGTTCAAACAGGTGTGGAAATTACATAATATTTAGAAAATAATTTATTTCTTTTCGCTTCCACAAGGCATAATTTGTTGTTTTCACTCACATTAGGTCATATTTGGAAACATAAGGCTTTATGATTTGCGTATCCCGAATAGTAAGGACCAATTTTTTCAGAATGATCCTTCCTTGCTATTACTGAAAGTTTCTTCTTGTTCTTTCATAAAATAATTTTATGTTAATGTTTCTTGTTTTTTTCATCATTATATGTTTGACTGAATTATGTTTCTAGTAATCTATTAAATGTTTGGTGAAATTTTGTTTTTTCCTGATTGGGTCTAAAATTTCCAGACATCTCTCGATTTACCTTGACTAGAATCACTGTGTCATCGTATGTCTTGTAAATGTACAACAAACTGTAAATTAATTCCAGGCTTATCGGAATTGCACGAGAAGCGAAGGCGAGAAATTGCTCAAAGATATTACGGTAATTTTTCAGCCCTTTTTTTGGTTGTTATTCACTTCTTTGTGGTTCTTTTCATCGTCCACTTTTGCTCTTTCGCGCTTACTACAGATCAGACGAGCTGCAGGCCCTTTGAGTACAGCTCGAAAAATCGGACCCGAACTCAGCAAGAAAATCTTCATTATGTTCACTTCCAAAGACGGAGAGGCGACTCTGAGCAACGAGAAAGAGCAGAAGAGATCTTAGCGACAACTCGTGAGTATCGCTTGCTGATAATAAAAATGACTCCAAATTTGTTCTATGTTATATTGCGGCGGTAAAAAGACTGCAATTATCGATAAATAAATATACGGCTCACGATATTTTGACTTCGGTATAATTACCAAAACTTTTTATTTGCGTCACTGAGCAGTTTTTGCTGTACAATTTTACAGCTTTTACAGTCGGGCCAACGCGGGTCTACGGATGGAGAGGAGACGATTTACAATGAAATTAACCAAGATTTACAATCTGTCGATGAATTAATAAGATACGACACTGCGAATTGAAAGGAATGTCGACGAATATTCTGCCTCTGACTGAAGTAGAGACTGAGATGCTACGAGAAATATTGCGATACGTTCAATGACTATTTTTTGTATAAATAATTAAAAAGTCATAAATTAGACATGAAAGTGAGTATCGATAAACTATCAATCAAACACTCGCTGATCCGCGGAACGTTTAAAAGTAATCATTTTGACGCGGTGATGTAAAACGTTTATAGAACGCTTCACATATCTTACCGTTGCCTTTACGTATCTATAGTCTCGGACACAATCGTCAGTCTTGATCAACAGCCTGTTGATCGTCTCTAAAAGTTCATGCGTCGAGTGTCGCCGATATGAAAAGGGCAAGCGACTCGAAATCATGCATCAGGCTCGGCAAGACGAGCGACTTGACCTTCTCGGCCCGCGCTCTGAGTAGCGCTCGACTCGAGGAGGAAATCGTCTCGCTGCTGTTTCTTGATCGGCGAGGTCAAGTCGATTTCCGGTATATTCGCCGGCAACTTTCGCTCGATAATATTCGTCTTTATCGCGTCCTCGATCTCGATGTTATCCCCGCAATGACTTGGCTCCTGGCTCGACGATGTTTGAATCTGCGGAGCCGGAGATTTGCAGTCGCTCGCGTCCCGCGGGAAACTCTTCGCGGCCGGCAATTTCGTCGCGCTTTTCGTCAGAATAATTTGCTGGCTCTTGTCGCAGCTGCCCGACGATCCGCTGTTTCTCTTGGCGAGTATTATTTTCGTGTACTTGATGGTTGGCTGACTCGTGCGCGCGACACTCGCGCCGCCCGCGTTCCAATTGCTCCCCAACGATATCGACGGATTCTCCGATCGCGAATGCAGAATCACTTGAGCCACGCTGCGTTGACCTAGCTCGGACGGCGCTCCGGATCTCACGCTCGTCTGGCCGGGTTGCATCGCCGTTTTGCTCTTGTCCGGCTGTTGCTTGTTACTGATAAGAACCACTTTCGTCGTCGAGCTCAGTCGCTTGGGTTTCGTCTCGACGGGATCGATTCGCGACGAAATCGGCCGATGATTCTGCCCGATTGCGACTTGTTCTCTCTCGAGCATGTTCAAATTGTCTCCGTCCTTGGCGAATATTATCGGAATATCCAGAATGTTTCCGAGATCCTCGTCGACGTCGTTGGCGTGATTCATCTTTCGTATCGACTGGAGCGCTTGGAGCTTTCCGCGCTGAGACTTTTGCGAGCTGTTGCTGTTGATCGTTATCTTCGGGACGGCATTCGCGTACCTCTGGCCCGCTTTAAATCGCCCCGAGAGCGGCAGAATCGTTGTGGGCGTTTTGTTCGCGAACGACACCGGCATCAGCGAGTTTGTCGTTGCTCCGCCGTTAACGTGAACGTTCTCCGAGGGACTCGTGACGTTCCCGAGCTCTGACGAGGACGCGTCGAGGGGACTCTTTTTCGGGAAGCAGGACACCGCCGCGCTCGAGACTTTGCTGCGCTCGCTGCTCCCACCGGCGCCTGCACTGCTGTCCGTCACTACAAAATATAGACACACCTTTTCTAAAATACTCTCGATAAGAAACGGGATCGACACGATCGTAACAGGGGCGCGCGGCTTCCGCACCTGCAACTGTGTTACTTCTTTCGGGCAGAGCTGGGCAGTATTTTAAATACGAGGAGTTCTTCACCAACCCGGACACTTTTTTCTCCGTTCGAAGATACTCTCCGTGAATTTTTTCAGATTGTTTAATCCGCTCGTTTCGGAAATAAGTTTTTCGAAACGGATTATTTACGTAATTTTTTTTTGCCTATCAAGATATCCGAGTTCCACGATGCCAATTTTTTTATACGTTCTGAATATCCTGCCGAATACTCTGTAAAATCTACAGCGGTATAAAAGGTATCGCATTAAAAGGAAAGAAAAAAAATATTTTCCGTGTTTTTAAAATATCACATATTTTGCATTAAATAGTCCGTGAACATAACTTTTTTGTTTCAAAGTATTTTGCCGCTCTTTAATCTTCCATGATATACGAAATTGAAAAAAAAAAAAAAAAAAAAAAAAAAATCATTTTCTAAACGAGTGAATTAAAAATCTGAAAAAATGCACACAGAGTACCTTTAAGTAGTACTAATTTATGGCTAATTATTAAACAGATCCGAGAGGGTCGAGAAAAAAGTGGCCGAGTTGGTGGAGAATGCCTCATATAATGTTTTCAATATACTTTTCTCTTTGTGCTGAATGCATTCCGCAACAGCAGCCCCGAGTCTGATGTGACGTATATAGGCAACGAATCGACAAAACAAATGAGTAAACAGCGAAATCGACACTCTTCTTCGGAAATGTTTGAATATCAGTTTAAATAGCCAAATAAAAATGAATTATACACTTTATACCACATTGGATTGATTTTGCTAAACCTTTATCGGCAATAGAAATTGCCATTGATTTTTACAATGTACTTTAAAAAGAGCTAAAAAAGAAGTAAATTTTGAACTTCACTTTTGAAGAAGAAGTATATTTTGAGTATTTTCGAGTATTTTGCCCAGTTCTGCTTTAGAGTATGATTACACAAGTTTCAGTCGTTTTGATGATAAACACAACTCTGAGAGCACCAGGATTGCGCTTGTTGCACCGAAAATAAAGTATGTTCAGCATCATTTGATAATAACTTAAACTACAATTAATTATGTACAGCTACAGCGATAGTTTGGAGTGAACAGGTCGTTCGTTACACAGTCTCGTTTTTTTTTAAGTTAAACATCCGACGAAATGAACACAATCGCGATACTCAGAGGATGTCCGTGATCACGTTTGCCATAAAAAAAATGTAAAGATTGTGTATGCCAATCTGAATTGTGCGTAATCGTGTCCACTTTCATCCAAAGAATTGTAGAATATTTTCGCGATTGCGCTGACAACCACACAAAAAGGAAGAGGGTGGGAATCAAAAGAATTATTACTATTGAAAAAAAAAGTAATATTTATTAAACACAAAATATAAAATTATGACGAATGCTTAAAAGTATCTACAGCTGATATATCGGCTACCAGACTTTGCGCCAACTGCGTGTTTTTTTCTAGCAACTCAGATGTCTTTACAGAATTAAAGTTTAGTAAGCTTAGAGCTGAATTTTCTCGTTTGTGGATAATACCGATAATCATACACGCCCGGTAAGTGTGTTTTATTTGTCTGTCCGAAATCTCTAACTCTTGTATTGGCGTTTAATAATAATAGTAATAATAATAATGGTAACAATGATAATCGTAATAACAATAATTGGTACAATTGTTATAAATTTCGTAAAAAATAATTCGTGTTCGTCGCGTTTACTAGCGCGCATCTAGAGACAAAGTTATGTACATGCGATATTTACATACTATTTCCATCCTGCAGATTTATCTCGAATGCTCAGTCTCAATGATTGTCCGTTTGGAAATCCCCTGATGTGAATATTATATTTGACACGTAAAACTGCGCTAACCACTATGCTCGTACATATTTGGATCATTATCAACCGCAAGTTCGTTAAATTCAAAAGTCGATAGTGACAAAAATAGAGGAGTTTAGAAACCAAAGACATTTTTTTTTATTTGTTTGTGAGCGTCGTTACCAACCGCAAGTTCGTTAAATTCAAAGAAGTTGATAGTGACAGAAATAGAGGATTTTACAAACCAGACATTTTCATTTATTTATTTATCAGCGTCGTTATCAACCGTAAGCTCGCTGAATCCAGAAACTGATAGCGACAAAAATAGAGAATTTTATAAACCAAAGACACTTTTATTTATTTATTCATCAGCGTCGTTATTAACCGAAAGTTCGTTAAATTTAGAAGTTGATAGTGACAAAAATGGGAGTTCAGAAACCAAAGACACAAAGTAACGTTGCTCCCGAAGATTGGTGTCCAATGGAATGTACATTTTTAGATCGTTGTTGAAAGTGACGACGGAAGGTCGTACCAGAGATTGGTAAGTTCAGTGCGTTAAATAACATCGCGCATTTACTTATTGTTCATTACTATCTGGTTAGACAATAGTATTCTACCTTTTGCGGATGTTGAAGTGGTTATCGTACCGGCGGCGGCTGCGGCGTTACTGCTGTTGACGCACGGAGTGAGAAGAATGCTACTGGACGACGCGGGAATTCCACGTCCTGCGACAATCGAATTGGTCATTGTTCCGAGTGCGTTCATACCACTTTGTAATAACGCTGTCAAGGCTCCGCTAGTAGCAGGATTCTCCGCAGACTTTACCTGCGAGGCTGCGAAATTACACACACAGAGAACGTACATGAGATTAAATTCGCGTGTTTCGATTAAAACGAGGTGAATAATTCCCACGTAGCAAAAAATCCTGAACGGTTATGTTAAAAATGTTTGCGTATTTACGTTGTCCGACAATTACTTCGTCATTTAATATACTTAATTTAATACAGGGTAGGGTGGTCCTTAAATAGGGGGAAAAAACGCATGACGCTTATCATTTTTAGCGAAGAAACCGAGAAATTCCTGCAATGGCCGTAAAAACGCGAATTCGACAACAGCGTACAAAAAACAACAACAAACATCGGGGTTTTTTTGTTTTGGAAAGATTGTTTCGCCTGATATCTATCCGTCTTCACTCCTACATTATTTTTCTGTAGCGGTTTTGTATCTTCAACACTATTTTATAACTAATAGCGAATAATATCGAAAATCTTGTTTTTAACAGTCGGTAGCCACCTCTAAAAATGTTTCGAAAGTGTATTTTGTGAAATATTTTGAAAGTGGATGGTGCCTCTGAAGAAATTGGCAGTTTTTCATTTTCATCTCGAATTTATAATCTTTGTAACGTGTCATTTTTTTAATAGCTGGTAGTGCGACCTCTAAAAATGCATCGATCTCGCATTCCCTTTGCACATCTTATTTTGATTTTATTGTTCACGATAATCTGGGGTGAACGCAAGAAAAAATCGAAAATTCTGCACAAGGACCACCCTATCGTGGAGCGAGACTACGAATAACAAAAATATCGGTGGGAAAATATTGTCACCCTACTGCGGAGATTGTGTTCTCATTTTGTCACATTTCTACCTAATGGGCTGGTGCTGCCTGCGAATTGATTACTCGTCGTGTTCAACACGTTGAAGGATTTGGTATCCGTGCCCTTGTCTGCGAAGTTGACGTTCGTACAGTTGCCCGTGGTCATCAGTTTGGAAAATCCTTTGCTCCAGCTATTCGAGGTGCTCGTCGGCACCACAGTTTTAATTTTCGTCGGTTGCGCCACGTTCGTTTGCATAATCTTAGACATCTTTGGCGCCAAGGTGATCGGCGATCGACAGTTAATGTTGCCCTTGGTGGCCGTAAGAGCGCTCTGGTTCGGACCTGTAGGTGCTAATCTTATAGGTCCGATGGGCGCGAGACTCGCCAGCGATCCGATGTTCAGGGTGATCCCACCGTTACTCGTTGAACTTGAATGCTACCAAATACATCGTAAAACTGTACGTCAGATCGTTGATCTTAACACGCAAAAAAAAAACAAACAACTGGGGTACAAACGCATTCGACAAAAAAAACTATATTTTCGCCTATTTTTTCTATTTTTTGTCTTGCCCCAGAACTGCGTTCTTCGGTGTTATGGAACAAATCTCCGAAAATAAGAAACTGGAGAAAAAGTATCAGGTGTACACTTTTTAGAATGAAAGAAAAGATTAACCATTGGTAAGAGTCACCAATTGGCAGGCTTTTGACAAAACTGGAATGTCTGAAGCTCTCGAAAGACCATCAGATATTACCATTATTCTTGAAATGTTGCACACTACAGTGAATGCACCAGTAATTGAACAGTCATCAGTGAATGAACAACAGCTTTTTGAGAATTCTTGTGAAATTACGACGACTTGGATGAACATTAGATTCAGAATTAGTCTATTATTTAGCTATCTACTGCGATTATTTTGTCGCAGACGTCTATTTTCAACTAAAAGGTAATTTACTGGTGTTTTTGGGTTTTTCGTTTTTAGTATTTATTTTTAGACACTTTGCGATAAGAATACGACATTTTTTTAGCTGCATCACATAATTCAACACTGGTCGATCATTAAAATTTTCGCGAACAGTTTGAAAATATTTGATTTTAGAGAAACCCATGATAATCCAATTGTTCTACTTAACTGTTCATTTACTGGAGACTCTCCCCTACTAAGTATTCGGTACGGAACAAATAATGATAAAGTAACGAGTGAAAGTAACGATAAAATCATGTAAGGCTTTAAGCATCTTCTAAACATTCTTTTGTCGGCGGAATTTTTGTTTTTGAGTTTTATTTCATAACGCTAAATTCAGAGTCTCTCGACCAAACCACGAGAGCGCTTCTAAATAAAAAAAAAAACACTATAATTTCTAATCTTATCCTTGATGGAAATTTTCCTCAAAAAAAAAAAAAAATAATAATAAAACAGCGTAAATGTGAGCCATTATGGGCCTTAGTTCTTTTACTTTCCGTCATTAGTTTTAACAGTGTTTATTCAATTTTAGTTTTATATTCAACATGTATCACCGTCTCAATAAACAGTAAAAAAAGAAACAATTGATGATGTTAAAGAACAAGATTCTGATGTGAGACAAAGAATAAAAATATATAGACAAAATATATAGGTTAAGCCAGCGTTCGACAATAATTCTTAAACAATTCTTAAACTCACCTGTGTCATATGTTTGCTAGAAACTATGTGGTCCGAAAAATGATGTTTCTGACTCGTAATCGGTGCTCTGGGTTTTCTCTTTTGAACTGGCGCCAAACTGTTGTTAGATGCCGGAGTGGTAGGGTTGCAGGCGCCTCCGGTACCAGCGGCGTGAGTCGATTGCGCAGCGAGAGGCGCGAGTCGCGAGGCAACGGACATCGGATTGAAATTCGAGGCTGTCGAGACCGGAGTCGCTGGACGCGATTTTTTCACGTTGGGCGAGACGTTCGTCTCGCTATCGACGGAGCTGCTCGTCGAGTTCTTTCGCTTCCGCGGCTCCTTCTTCGCGGCTTTTTCCTTGACGTCGTAGCAGGAGGACGACAGGGAGGAAAATGGACGCGGAGGGAGCGGATGCGGCTGCAACAAAATACTCGCGACGAAATCGGCGATTTCATCGAGTATACATCGGTCGACCATGCTCTGCGTTATGCCCTCGGATATCTTCTTCCTCGTCGATATTCTCAAGTGATCGTCTGCCGTACCGACCACCACGAGACTCGTTTCCACCAACATTTTCTCCCGGGCGTCCTCCAAATCGTCGGGCCTCACGAGGCTCGCGTTTTCTCCGATTACGAACATCACCGGGCACCTTATGTCCATTAACGTGTCGTCTGGCGTGCCACGTTTTCCTTCGACCGTCATGAATGGAAAGCCGAGACAAATAACCGCTGTAACGTGCTCCATTTGCGCGACCTGCAACGACGAGGTAAAACAATGCGTTATTTAAGGGCAACAAGGATTATATTAGATTTGCCGCTAAGCCAGAATCGTTAAGGAGGTCCTGTCGTATAGAGTTGGTTTCGCATAAATTCGAGAAAACTGACAGAGAATTGCAAACACTTCTCGATAGTATAAAAGTCTGAGAAAATGCATGCACATTAAAAGTACAGAACAGATTAGCTTGACATAATAATAATTCCAAAATGTTATTAACAAATTGACGAAAAAATTATTGTTTAACAAATATCCCGGTGAACCACATTTTTTGTTATAAAATGATTCGTTCGTTTTCCTGAATACGTATGAATTTTTTCAGATTTTTAAGTTAATTTTGAAATTTGTGTGTTTTATAGGGTGTAGGTGTGTTTTATAGGGTGACAAAAAAACACAAATTTCAAAGTTAACTTAGAAATCTGAAAAAAATTATACGTATTCAAAACAATTAACAAATCATTTTCATTAAAAAAAAAAGGTCTCCGGGATATTAGTTAAACAATTTTTTTTTCATCAATTTGTTAATAACATTTTACAATTATTATTATGACAAATTGATATTTCCAGTACCTTTAACGTGCATGCATTTTTTCAGATTTTTATACCATCGAGAAGTGTTTGCAATTCTCTCTCAATATTCTCGAATTTATGCGAAATGAAGACTATACGGCAGGTCCTCCTTAAGGGGGGGGGGGGGGGGGGGGGGGCAAACTTGGTACACTCTTTCTCTGTATAATTCATCAGGTAACGCTGTCGAGTTTTTTTTTAATTTGTTCTTGTCTTTTTTTACAATAACAAGTTGGTCGATTTTTTCGGCGAAAATCGCGTTTTTTACGTTCGAGCGTTACCAAAAATCGAAAAATAAAAAATAAAACTCGACAGCGTTACCTGGGGAAACTCATAAACTAATGAAATCAATTTGATTTTTTAAATTCTGATAATCGAGTGACCAGTTATGACCGTCATCGCAAAACCACTTTTATCGGAGACGTCTCCGGAGATTTGTTGTCACCGGTTTAGTTATTAATAATTTCCGCTCAAATTTTCAGAAGACATTCTTGAAATGTTGCTTTACAATGCTGAATCATTAAATTACAAATACACTGTCCGTATCTTGTACAAAAATTGGTAAAAAAGGGTCATTTTTTCGCCGTACAGACTCTACCCCCCCCCTTAAGGGCATGTGAAACATGTATCACGTGACACGCGAGTGCGAGAGAGATAGCCGCTTGCGAGATGTGAAAATTTGTCGTAATTACCGACAATTCTTTCGGAAGTGCGTGTTGCTTATTTGTTACTCCCAAATCGTAATCTGAATGCACGTATCGTGTGTGATTTTTTATTACCTTGTGCGTGAATTAGTTGCTTTTCTCGGTTTTTGTCGAAAAATTGAGAAAAAAATCGTATTTTTCATTACAGATTTCTCTGCCGGTAATTGATCTGTAATTTTTTTTTTTCGAAAATTAAAATTCTGTCTAATTCACGCGCAAAATTCTCGTTACTGGCGTCTGTATCTCGATTTTCGCTTCGATCCGTTTATAATTCGCGAAAACCGGAACTTCCGAACTTTTGAGGTGCAAAATTGGTATTTCACATTCCCTTAAGGTAGATAGTGCGTGTAGTATTCATTTCGCCTAAATTTGAGAAATTCGGGCAAGAACTGCAAACACTTCCCGAAGTTAAAAAAATGTGAAAAAATGCATACTCATTATAGGCCCTGGAAAGACTAATTTTGCATAATAATAATTTCAAAATGTTATTAACAAATTGTTGAAAAGAAAATTGTTCATCAAAATATGCGGTAACTCAACTTTTTTTTTTTATGAAAATGATTCGTTCATTTTTCGGAGTACCTATGAATTGTTTCAGATTTTTATCTTTATTATTATTTTTGCACATTTTTCCATGTAAAAAACAAGAAAAATCAAAATAAAGATAAAAATCTGAAAAAATTCATACGTATTCCGAAAAATGAACGAATAATTTTCATAAAAAAAAAAAGTTGAGTTACCGCATATTTTGATGAGCAATTTTCTTTTCAACATTTTGTCAATAACATTTTGAAATTGTTATTATGCAAAATTAGACTTTTCAGTGCCTATAATACGTATGAATTTTTTCACATTTTTTTAACATCGGGAAGTGTTTGCAACTCTTGCCCGAATTTCTCGAATTTAGGCGAAATGAATACTACACGCACTATCTACCTTAAGGTGATGTGCTACATATATTCTGTCTCTTTCAGATCGTCGTAAGTGCGAGTGAGACAGCTCAATCATCCCGAAGCGTTATTCTCCGCCACGGTTGATTTTTCGAATAAAAGGCGAGAAGTACTGGCTGCAGAATACTTAGACGCGGTCAGTACTTCTGGTCTTTGCCCGAAAAATCACTCGTAGCCAAAAACAACGCTTTATAGTTTTTGGTACCAACTGAATTAGAATTAGCACATCGTCTTGAGGGGAGGCGAAACCTCCGTGAGTGCGAGAGAGATAGAAAATCATTTTCGGAACAATACAGGGAAATTCGCCACATACCGGATAAATTGAAAGTCTTACACCATTCAAAATCGAAGGATGGTAAGTAAAAAAATGGTTTTACCTCGCCTTAAGGGCATGTGCCACAACGACCACGTGATATGTGAGTGCCATTCCAAGGCTATTGTAAGTTTAGATGAAAGCAAAGTATCGTCCGACGAAGAATCAAATTGCGCTTCGGACGACGCTTTTCTTTATCTCAGAATATTTACGGTGTCTCCGTAGGGCTGATTACAGTTTCTGTTACCGACTGAGTAAGTTTCACCTTACATCGCCTTAAGGGAATGTGAAACTTACTCAGTCGGTAACAAAAACTGTAATCAATCGTATGGAGATACCGAAAATATTCCGAGACAAAGAAAAACATCAACGGAAGCGCATTTTAATTCTCCGTCCGATGATATTTTGTTTTCATCCAGAATAAGAATACTCTTGGAATGGTGTTTATTCAAAAATTGCGGCTATCTCTCTCGCACTCACGTGTCACGTGGTACGTGTTTCACATGCCCTTAAGTGGCAGTGATACTTCGCTCAGAACTTCTTCGCCCAATGCTAAACGTCTACAGGGCTGTCTCTCTCGCACCTAGCGCTGTCTCTCTCGTACCGTTTTTTGTTCGATTCTCCCGAACAAATGGCTTTGAGAATCGAGGAGCCAGAAGATCAGCCCAATTCTGCGATACTTCCGCGAATTCTATCAAAATCTGAGCTATATCTGTCGAATAGTTTAGGAGAAAAGAGCTTTCAAAAATTCGAGCTGCACTGGGGGAAGTGCCACTGCCTCTTAAGGCGAAGTGACAACTAGTAAGTCGGTAATAAAAACTGTAAACAATTATTCCGAAGATGCTTAACGTTTCCGGTAAAAAGAAAAGTTTTACATCATTCATCTTTGAATTCTGCATGATGTAAAACTTTTATTTTTCCAGACACGTGTCTTGTTTCCGTGTATTGATGTTCCGAAAACTATTTTCCATCTCTCTCGCACTCACGGCAGTTTCGCCTCGCCTTAAGGCGATGTGAAACATCCACATCGAGCCCAGTCGGTATCAAAAACTGTAATGAACGTTTTTTACGCATATATGCATTTACAGCTAAAAGAAGAAATTCATTCCCTGCGGAATTCACCAGTGCAGGGAATGAATTTCTTTTTTTAGCTGCAAATGCAAATATGCGTAAAAAACGTTAATTACAGTTTTTATTACCGCAGTCGGTATTTCACATGCCCTTAAGGCGAAGTAAAACCTGCTCGTCGGTAATAAAAACTGCAACCAATTATTCCGACGACGCCCAACGTTTCCGAAAAAAAAAAGAAAAATTTTACACCATTCCTCTTTTGATCCTGAATGGTGTAAAACTTCTATTTTTCCTGGCATGTGTCTAGTTTCCGTGTATCATTGCTCCGAAAATTATTTGCTATCTCTCTCGCACTCGTGGACGTTTCACCACGCCTTAACTGCACTGTTAAAAATGTCTGCAAATTTAGATTGCCCCTAATTTAATTAGTCAACTGATATGCTAAATTTATTACTCGTGCGCAATCAAATTACAAACTTTTATGTGAAACTTCCTAATTTTCATACGATTCAGTCAAAATTGCTTGAATTTTATACCTCATTTGTGTATGAAATTAAGATACCAGTTTGTGTAAAAGAGATTCCTTTGCCGATAATGGAAGCTCATGGTAAATATTTTTAAAAGTGCAATGCATCCGTCGACTATTATCGCGTGAGGTAACTGGCAAGCAGATACTGACCTGACAAGCGAGAGCTGATCCGCTGTTAAAACCAACGAGTATTATTGGTCGACCTGGACAGTCAACTCTTACATCCTGTATCTTGGCTCTGGTAGCTTGAACCAGTTGATCCATGCAAGCCATCATTGTCATCCTACTCGCGGCCATTCCGAGATGCATGTGGACGTTAACAACCATCCCAAGGGTGCCCAGTTGCGAGATCCATTTGTGCTGCCGAGAAGGCACGTTCGTGCCGATACTCGACGGGGCAACTATCAAAATTGGATTGCCCGGTAATTTTTTCTGCAATTTCATGCAACACGTATTACACGGATGACACTATTGCGCTATTAATTTTCGTATTTCTATAATTAATATAGCTACTAGTAAAACTGTTATTTGTCGAAGCTCTATCCCTGTTGTTTCTAAACATTTCATTTTTATACAAGCTGTATATATTTTATTTTCTTCTTTTGTACTTAATAATTTATATGCGAACAATCGCTGAATATTATATATCATGAAATGTTTTGTTTTTTTTTTTTTTCGGCAATAAAACGGCAGATAAATATAGAAATAAATTGTACCGGTCTGTTGGAATTGAGACAAGTGGTAAAGGGATCCCAGGATCTCTTCAAGAGTGAACTCAGAGTCTCCCAGCTGATGGCTCCGACTTTGGCGTTGATATTCGGCTGAACCGCGATCATTCGATCTATCAACTGGGGAATTTTCAGTCTCAGTGTCTGCAATATGTCGAGGTAAATGGCGAGATACTCTCGAGGCAAGTGATCAAAGAGGAGACTGTGAAGCCACTGCGTCATCTTCCAATCCCAGCCTGTGGAAGCGAGAGTCTCGCGAAACCTTCGAGCTGCCGTGTCCACCGAGGTTCGTCGAAATATCGGCTCCGTTGAACAGTTGGCTTTGGCCAATCTCGCCAGTCTCTCGGACGACAATATTCTCAAAACTCTGGAGAATATCCGATGGTGGATGGGTAGCCAGAGAATTTTGTCAATTTTCTCTTCCCAATCGTCCTCGCTGTCGTCGGGACGCACGAAATTCGCTAGCCTCTGAAACTCGTCCATCTGGTGCCGAGCTCTCGCCAAATCGTACGGTACCGACTTCTCCTCGCAGTCAATCGCCTCTATGTCAATCTCTTTTTCCGCGTTTATTTTCTCCCTGGAAAATATCGAAAAAAATTAATAACTTTTTTATGAATGTCTTCAAGAAATTTTGTACCAAGGCAATGAAAAAAGAAACAAAGATTAAGCTTTATTGTATATTGCACCAGCGAATTTGAAACTGTGTTGGAACAAGAATGATTCTCTCTAGTGCAGTGAGTTGAGATGCCCCAGAGTGCCTCAAAGGTTGTTATAGAATCACTTAACAACATTGCCACCGTATTTTTATGTTTTGGGAAATTGATGCTCATTCAATTCTTAACACAATGGAATGATATTTGTAAAAGTTGAAGCATCTTTCGATAATACATAACTGCTTCAAGAGATTGCTACCTCTGTTATCTTGAAATGTAAACCATGATTTTTTTTCCTTTATTTTTTAATACATTCTGTCAGTTTGTGACATAAGTAGTATATTCCTACCTTTACAGTCTACAGAATATTGAAAAGTCTTGAAAAGTCTTGTTTAGCTCTGATAAAGCAGAAATTTGCAATTTTAGGTTTCTTATAAGTAGAACTTGCACATTGTTTCATCATCAATTTACATTTTCCACCAAATTTCCTTTACGAGGAAGCAAAAATTAATAAATAAGCTTCTTCACAGAAGTGGTTGCAAAGCACAAATTTCTACTTTGCAACATTTTTATTTTCCACTGATAACCTTGGTTTTGATTTACTATGCAAAGTTTGATGGTTGTACTACATGGAGTCAGTTGTTTTCAGAACTTGACTCCAGGCTTGATTAATTTTTACTTTATTTGTGTTCTTTCGTATTTCCAATTAAAAAAATGTTTTATTTTTGTTCATAAAAGAAGAGTTACCAATTGTTATTTTTAAGACCATCAGAGCTTTCCAGTGTATTTAGTAGAGCGGAAAGGTCAAATATGCCTGATACAAATTATCATTTCTTCTTCAAATTAGCTCTACAGCAACATTGTTATGTCAAGAATTGCAATATTGTTGTATCAAGGTGGTTTAAAACAGTTTCACCACTAGTTTGTAATAAATAAATAAAAAAGCAAATTTGCAAAAATCAAATGAATAAATAAAATGAATAAATGTCATAAAATCTGAGAAATGAAGATACTCAAGCGTGTCCCAAGTGGTTGCTTTGGGCGCTTGTTTGAAAACCAGTTTCTTCATTCGTTTGTAATATATAAACAAATTTGTAAAAATAAAAATTAGTAAATAAATTAAATAAATGTCGTAACATCTGAGAAACTGAGACACTCAAGTGTGTCGCTCATCCAGTTGCTTTAGGCGGTTTGTTGACAACAGTTTCTTCACTGGTTTGTAGTAAATGAATAAGTAGACAAATGTGTAAGAATCAAAAGTTAATGAATAAAATGCATAAGTGTCGTAACATTTGAGAAACTGGGACACTCAAGTACGTCGCTCTAAATAAATAAGTAGACAAATTGATAAGAATAAAAAGTTAATAAATAAAATAGATAAATGTTGTAACATCAGAGAAACTGAGAGACTCAAGTGGGTCGCTTACCCGGTTGCTTTGGGCAATTTGTTGAAGAAAAGTTTCTTCACTGGCTTGACGTAAATATTGTCCGGCTTCCAGTTCCACGGCTTGGCGTACGAATGGTCCTTGACGACCGCGTCGATCTCCACCTCGTTGAATCCGGCGATTTTGTGCAAATACGCGCTGAGTCTGTTCGCGGTGTCGTCGCAGAGCTCGCCGCTCGGGCTGCCCGGCAGGCTCGACGCTGCGGACGCGGACATCGCGGAACCCCCCGTGGACAATAACATTTTCATGAGGTTATCACGACCGATTCCGCGCGTCCCGGATGCGTCGGCCATGCCCACCGCGCGCCACGCGCTCGTGTCGCTCGTTCGCTCAGCGAGAAAATCCTCGGATTCTCTCGACGCTTCACTCGTGTGCACCTGGATTACATAATAACCGCCGCCCGACTGTTACATTTTCACGATCGAATCGCTCCACCCCCACGCACAAAGTCTTGTCGGGCATTAAAGTCGCACATTCCAGAAGAATCCATTTTTTCTTGCTCTCTTCGCTCTCCTTTTAGGTTATACTTTTTTACACACGGTTTATTCACGGCGAATTCGCCGAACGACGATTCAATTCGATCGTGCGAATCGACACTCGTGTTTTATCACTTCAATTAATTTTATTGCCTTGTAGGTTATACTTTTTTACACCGAGAAGCGACGACGGTTCCACTCGATCGCGCGAATCGTCGTATTCTTGACGATGCACGCGGCACAATTTTTTTTTTTTTTTTTTTTCAACGCTTCGGTATGATAGGCTTGCTACTTGCGATATGTGCAGTGGGTCTCGTTAGTCGTTGCTTCATTGGACTCAACCTCGTTGTTGTCCATTATTGTTAAGGCGATGTGAACCTCTTTTAGCTATAAACACAAATATCCGTCGAAAACGTTCATTACAGTTTTTGATACCGACTGGGCTTGTCGTGGTATTAAACACTGTGATGCAACTGTAATGCAAAAACTGTATGCCCTTAAGGGCAAAATACCGACTGCGGTAATAGAAAACCTATAATTAACGTTTGTGACGGATATTTGTATTTATACAGCTAAAAGAAGAAATTCATTCCCTGCACTGGTGAAAAACCGCAGGGAAAGAATTTCTTCTTTTAGCTGTAAACGCAAACATCCGTAAACGTTCATTACAGTTTTTGATACCGACTGGGCTCGACGTAGATGTTTCACATCTCCCCTCGCGATGTGAAACATCCGGAGGATAAGTACTGATTGCGTCTAAGGAGTCCACGGTCAGAACTTTTCGAAAAATCAACCATGCGGCGGAGAATAACACTTCGGGAGAGTTCAGCATCTCACTCGCTCTTATAACGATCTGAGAAAGACAGAAGGTGTGTGTAGCACGTCATCATTGTCTCGATCTAACGGAACGCTGAATCCGTGATTGGCTGACGTAAGTTTCTCTTTTTACTGAATCGACGAATCACCTGCTCCCGGTTTTCCCCGATCGACTGACTGACAAACAGACGGACAACCAGGCTGAGTAAATGCCTGCCAAGTGCTACTGACGACAGCAACATGCTTTCGAATGGCTCGAAAAAATTCCATCTTTCGAGCGACGAGGCAGAAATTCAGTATTTTAGTTTATAAGCAACACTTGAAATGACTACGGTGCGTGGAATCGCAATATCGGCGAGTTTTTGGTTCGATGTGCTCTTACGCGCTATTCTGGCGATATTGTTCGTGTAAGTCAATTATCGTCTGTAGAACGCAACGTCCAAATGCAAATTAATTGTCGAGATGTCTTTTTCTTTGTTCAGTCTGTCATTTTATGTTGAATTATTACGATACAAAACGAGAGCGTGATTGCGGTTTTTCTTTGTACAGAAAAATTAGCATTTTTTCACTGATTTTTTTATACGAAAAAAAAAAAAACGCAGTGTCAAGGCCATAAAGTATGATTTGGTATTGATCTAACATTTATCTGAGAAATACATCAGAGTAATTTTGCAGGAAGCTGGAACATGCAGAGCCCTTCGCAAGAAAAATTCACCAAGACGAACTATGGTTATACAGAAATCCACCAACAGAATCATATGTACCAACGACAATCCTATGGGTAAAAACATTTGTTGTGCTCTGCATTTTACTTCAAAATATGTGGTTAAGGGGAGATAAAATATAAACTAAAATAGAATAAATGCTATTAATACTAATGATGGAAAAATATAGGATTAAGGAGGTAGTCTCGGTACAGTCTCGTCACATGTGAGTTTCAAGGGAAATTTTGAACCCTTCTCGATGAGATAATAATCTGAAAAAAATCAAGCATGTAGAAGGTACTGAAAAGATTGATTTTGTATAATAATAATTCCAAAATGTTATTAACAAATTAATGAAAAAATGAATTGACCGACAATTTACCTGGCAACCCAACTATTTTTTTGATAAAAATTATTCATTCATTTTTCTGAATATGTATGCTTTTTTATAGATTTTTGTCTAATTTTCTAAAATTGCATTTTTTTAAGCAAAATGGGCGGCAAAAATCACAATTTACAAAAATTTAACAAAATTCTGAAAAAATTCCTATGTATTCAGAAAATGAATGAATAATTTTCATCAGAAGAAAAAGTTGGGTTGACAGGTAAATTGTTGAACAATTCATTTTTTCACTAATTTGTTAATAACATTTTGGAATTATTATTATACAAAATCAATCTTTTCAGTACCTTCTACATGCTTGATTTTTTTCGGATTATTATCTCACCGAGAAGGGTTCGGAATTTCCCTCGAAACTCACATGTGACAGGACTGTACCGAGACTACCTCCTTAAGGCTTACAATGGCTCACGCAAATATCAATTTTTGGAAAGGTTTAAAGGGTTTATGCTAGTTTTTCTTTGTCTTTGTGAAATATTTATCGAAAATCTGTAAAAGGGAAGGTGAGATATAATCTATAGAATATCAACAATGGGATATAAAGTAAAATAGAATGAATAGTATTAATACTAATGATGGAAAAATAAAGAACTAAAGCCTATAATGGCCCACACAAATATCAATTTTAGGAAGCTTTAAAGCGTCTATGCTGGTTTTTCTTTGACTTTGTGAAAGATTTTGATTAAAATACAATTAGGAATTATATATATATATATATTGCTTTTTTTCTAATTTAAATGGGCACTCGTACCTTGGGTCAAGTGACTCCAAATGTCTTAGTATACTGAACCACTTGGTCACCGATTTAACAGAGAATCCCCAGTGATGTGATTACCAACAGACAGTTTATTGATTTCAGCCACTCGTCTTTGTCACACCCATCATAGTCATTTTCATCACATTCCTGATGTACAAAGACAAAATTGATTTGTGCCAAGCTACATTGGCTGTAACCTTAGCACTTGGAGTCAACGGCGTTCTCACAGATGTAATAAAACTGATTGTGGGTATGTATGGATTTTTCATCAAATGTATTACTACATTATAAATGTTCTAAATGAATTAATTCCGTTTTTATTGTAATTTGACAAGACGCAAGTGCGGAAAACGGTACATGTAAATCGTAAAATGGAAAAGATTGTATAGAAAAGCGGCAAAGAAAAAGAAAAAAATGTAAATTATATGAATTATTCGGTCAATTATTGACACGCGTTTGTGCTTCATTATGTCGATTTGGGAGTAACTTTGCCAATATTGAATATAACATGAAAGACAGTTGCTCGAATTTTTTCAGATTTTTCGTAGGTGCCTTAAAGGCTTCCTAAGGGTATCAAATTATTGCAATTTTTCGATTACCTTTTTCAAATTATTTTAACACAGGATTAATGATATCTGAAGAAAAAAAAAAAAAAACGTCAAGACGTACGCAGTAAAATACAGAAAGGCAGAAAAAAGCATCAGTAAGCAGGCCTTTGTATATTTGATTTACTTGCAGGGAGGCCGAGGCCAGATTTTTTCTGGCGATGTTTTCCGGACGGTCTGAGCAACACGGAGTTTCTGTGCACGGGAAATCCGAGTGTTGTGAAGGACGGCAGAAAGTCATTCCCCAGTGGGCATTCCTCTTGTGGGTGCAAAGATAACACTAATCGTAACGATAATAATAGGAACGTAACGTAACAATTACTTTTTACAGTTGCATTTGCGAGTTTCGGCTTCGTCGCTCTGTACACGGCCGGCAAATTGCACACGTTCAGTCTAGCGGGTAAGGGACAATCGTGGAAATTATGCATATTTCTAACGACAATCGGAACGGCGTTAGTGATCGCTCTAAGTCGAACTTGCGACTACCATCATCATTGGCAAGGTAGTGAATTTATTTAATTCCAGTGTAGTAATCCTCATTATTTCCAGAAATAATTGTTACAGTACGGTTTGTTTTGTAGGCGTCATTTAATAATAATAACCTGCGGCTATTATAAAATTATGTGTGAATTTTTGAATAGCTGCATAGATACCTCATTTTTTATTTAAGAAATTGTGAACAATTGCGAAAAGCAAATGGAAAAGCTCGATCTGCCATTACTTTCGTAATGCATTAACCGCGTTTTTCCACTTTTTCAGAAAAATTACCATGAGATTTTATTGAGAGAAAATATTCTTTGCAGCGATTAAAAATGTGTACATTGTCTTGTAATTACTCCATATTACTATTATGAATTAATAATTGCAAAACCGATAGAGCCGTCTATTTTATTACGAAAGATTTAGGAATTTACATCTCTGTTCTCTGTTTATACTTTTTTTTTGTAATATTATCTTCCCTGTTGCAGATGTGGCGGCAGGATCGACAATAGGATTTCTCGTAACTTACTTGTGCTACAGGCATTATTATCCATCTCTGGACTCACAACTCTGTCACAGACCGTACACAAGTATCGTTCAACAAGTCAAGCTGGAGAAAGACATAAAATCCGTCAAGGAGGAACAAATAAAGTGGATCTAAAAGGATTAGCCCTTGGCGCACGAGATTTTCGCCCAGCGCTCAATCGCGTGTGCCGGGCTCTTTCATATCGGCCGAAATCGGGGCCCTTGCTCAGCACGGATATCATATGCTAAGGGTTGTTCTTCAGCAGAGTTGTAAACCGCCATCACATTGTAAAAAAAAATAAATGTATAGTACAATTATTCTTATAATTATCATTTTTTTTAATTGGCTTTTAATAACACTAGCCCACACGTGCGCTTACTCAGTGATGCAAAAAATATGTTTAAAAAAATGGAAAATAATCAAGTTTTAAACATTTTTCGTGAAAACTTGCATTTGGAAAAAAAAAATTGAGAGTTCGTTGTTTACGGGCAAAAATACATCGAAATAGTGTTAATACTTGTTTTTAAATGTTTAAAAAATAAACAGTGTTCTCGTATCTTTTTCGAGATATCGCCACTTCACTGAAATTGAGATTAGTTTTTTTTCGTTCGAGAGAAACTCAATAGCGAACCGAATGCTGCAAGTCGGAAAGACATATTTTGATTTCTGGATTTTCCACTGAATTTTAGAGCCGAATCCGTAAAAATCACACATGTTTTTATACATAACCGTTGCATTTTTGCGAAAATAAAGTTTTCGATTTCGTAAAGATTGAAAATCCTATCCGATGGCAAGTTTCCCGATGATTCCGAAAAGCCTCGTTGGTTTCTCCGAAAAATAGAAAATACGTCGAGAAAAACGCGAAAAATGATTTTCTTTTCTCTGCAAATATAATAATAGTAGCTCATACTCCTCCCCGAACACCATCTCCGCAAAAATCTTAAGAAAATTCTTGAAACCTCGCATGCCCGAGAACTGTGAAAATACAATAACACGACTGAAACTGCTCGTTGGTTAGCAACGAGTTGCGGGCAACCTGACAGCCAATCAGAGCACGAGAGCCAATTATACGAGACAAATTTAGTTATTACGGTGAAGATTTACAATTATACTATAACAATTACAATTATAATATAACGTGAACATTTCTTTATGAGACTGCAAGGAATATTTATACTTAATAAAATTTCACGATAATTTTCCCGAAAAAAATGGGGAAAAGCGGTTGATGCATCTCAAAAATAATGAATGACCGTTTTTCTATTTTCTTTTTCGCAATTACCGAGAATTTTAATTGAAAACGAGGTATCTATGTTCAAAAAGTAGCTATACAAAAGTTTGCACATAATTCTTCAATCGTCGCAGGTTATCATTACGAAACAACACCTACAAAACAAACCGTTGTAAGATTTATTTGTTAATAAAACTTGGGATTTATAACTCCGATTCGAAGTAAGCGACAAGTGTGGCCAGCGTTGCCGCCAGCCCGAATTTCAAAAAGGTCGAGCGCGCGGGTCGCCATTGCGCGCCGGATTCGCGGGCTCGGCGAAGGGGGGAACCGCCGTGCGGTGGCCGCCGCGGCCATAGTCGTCCCAGCGCCATCGAACGTTAATCGACAAGATTACGGTGTGTTTGGTTACATTCCCTGCGAGTCGGATCCTCGGTCGCCAGTCGAGCCCACGGGAAAAACGCGTCTCGCGTCTCCGGGAATCCGGAATCCGGAAAGATCGCGGAGCCGCGGAAGTCGATCGACTCGGGTCGTCCGAGTGGACATTATCGGCATGTCGTTCGCCCCGTGCGCGGAGAAGTCGTGCGGCGACCAGTGACCGGGCAACAAGGGTGAAAGCGCGCGCGCGTCTCTCTCTCTCTCTCCCCCCCGCGCAATAATCCGTCTATCCGTCTCTCTATCCCCCTCCCGTTAAACGCGAAATTGGCGCAGTACGCGTGTACAACCCACGCCCACCGCGGCGCGCCGTACCAAATGACGTGCTAGTTTCGTCGACGCTTGACACGACTGGCTACTCGCGAGCTCTCGCGGTTTGCGTCACGTGAGCTGTTGTCGCGCGAATCGCGATCGGTGTTGTTGTTGTTGTTGTTGTTGTTGCTGCTGCAGCAGCAGCGGCGGCGTTGAGGCGTTGAGCGTCGAGCGCAGCGCCGAAGCGGAGTGGAAGCCTCGCGGCGGCGCAGCAACGAAAACGCCGTCGGGCGCCGCCGCCGCCGCCGCCGCCGCAGCCGCAGCCGTAGCCGCCGCAGCCGCGCGACGTCGTCGGCCGCGCGCGCGCGCCGTCAGCAGCAGCGTCTCTCGCTCTCGCTCTCGCTTTCGGACCTAGTTTTCCGCTCTTTCCCCCGTTCCTTGTGGCGCGCGCGGCGCGGGGTGAGCAGCGCGTTTCGCGAGTCTCTCCTCGATACGAGCGACCGAGCGGTCGTCACGGGGACGACGCAGCGCGTGGCGCGTCTATATCGTACCCAGCGGATACGGTCGAGTGTGATTTTTCTCTGCCGAGCGCCAGAGAGAGAGAGAGAGAGCGAGGAAGAGGGAGAGAGGCGAGAGAAGCGAAGGAAAAGGACGAGTGTGCAGCGAGTCGGGCGCACACGGGGATCGCCCGGGACGTTCGACAATCCCCCCTCCGCCCCTCCACCCCCCCGCTCGTCGCGATAAATCGACGATGATCAACATGGAGACCGACAGACTGATCGAAGACACAAACACCAATCTCCAGGTGAGGCGGATATCGAGCTCAAGCTTCGTTTTTTCATTGCTCCTATTTTTCGCGTCATTGTCGCCCGCTCGCCGTGCGCCCGTTTTACCCGCCATCTTGTGTCTCTCGCCGCGGCGACGGTGGGAGAATCTCCGCGTTCCGACGAGGCTTCCCAAGGCGGAATTAACGGCATATGCCGGGGCTACGACGAACAAACGTCCGAGCGAATCGAACGCGATTTTCGTACCGGCCGCGGTTCGAGCGTTCTCGCCGCTGCGGAACTTTCCAAACTCGCAGCGAGCCAAGTTCGACGAGATTCTAGAGGTTATGAACCCCCGAGAGGGTGAGAGTGGGAGGGAGGAGGGGGTGAGTGAGTAATGTGGACACACAGAGACGAGACCGATGTGTGCGCGTGAATGTTCACCGCGCGCCCCGTGCGATACGCTCGTCTCCGGGACGTGACAGTTATATATGGGCCATTCCTTACCAATTCGACCTGTGTCTCACCCTCGACTTCACGGATTTCGTCCACCATTTTTCCTCTTCTTGTCCCAACCCCCAAAAGAGCGTGACCTTTTTTTTCGACTTTCAATTTCTTACAATTTTTCAAAATACACATTTTCTTAGACTGGATTTTAAAATCTGGAAAAAATTACTGAGAATCCTGCATCAAATGTCAAAATTGTTTTCAACTCTTGGTGGTTACACTATCGTAGAATTCCAAGTTAAGTTACTGTGGTCAATTTCACCCTGTGTTGCCCCGAAGGGTTAAGCCTAAACCCAGAGTGGGCTGAGATTTCCCTTTATTTTTTTTTTTGACAAAAAAGTGTTTAAAGTCGAAAACTCCGAGAAAAATAGAAGCGACTCAGCATTTGATACGGGATTTTGGAGAATTTTTTCTTTAAATCCGGGCTAACAATATTCTCATTGTGAAAAAATGTAACGAATTCAAATTGAAAAAAAAAAAATCGGAAATAGATGTCGAGTTTCTTTTAGAGTCTGAACAATAACAAAAAATCGTGGATGAAATTCCAAAGATTGAGGGTCATACCCGGGTCGAATCGGTATGGAATGCCCCATATGTAGTAGGTAGAGTCACCAGTAAATGAACAGTTAAACAGAGCGAATTGTTTATCACGGGTTTCCATAAAATGTTATATTTTCAGACTGTTTGCGAAGCTTTTGACGTTTGCTCACAACGTTGAATTGCGTGATGTAGCTAAAAAAATCATGTATTTTTATCTCGAAGTGTATAACAATAAATACCAGAAGCCAAAAATCGAAAAACACCAGTAAACGAACAGGGCAATTTAATCTCCACTTTTAGTCGAAAAAAAGCCAAATTCTAATGTTCATCCAAGTCGTCGTAATTTCTCATGAACTCTCAAAAAGCTGTTGTTCATTCGCTGGTGGTTGTTCAATTACTGATGCATTCGCACTAACGCTTCCGACAATGTTATGTACAAGAACTAGGCACATTTCTGACAGCCGCTCACTTTCTCCCAGCCTCTGCTGCCTACGATTTTCGCAGAGAAAGAAAGACAGAGTGTGTGTGTGTGTGTGTGTGTGTATTTATTATCAACCTTTCGAAGCTTGCTTATTCACGCGTATTCTTGAGAATAATCTGCGATTCGCGTCTAATCGAGAGTGCGGGAGGGAATAATAGTCACAACACGCAATAAAAGTTGCTAACGATCGAAGTCAGACTGACCAATCCCACGCGACGTATCCGAACAACAAAGCACTTTCTCTCGCAATGCTTTTTATTCGATTTTTGTTTGTTTGTTAATTACTCGGGCGTAAATCGCAATATTCTCGCTAGCTGCCGTTTCGAATACACGATAATGGAACTTTGGTATTCGTTCAGCGGAACCAATTCTTTTTTTTTCGTTAAGGGGGACTTCCACCCCGGAGCACCGTTTTTTTGTCTTCATGGAATGACGGAGGTTTTTTTCGATAACTTAATTTTTCGATTTTTTATTAATGTTTTTATACGAAAAACATAGGGGAAAAATCGATTTTTTTTTGTTTATACGCCGCCATTTTCTTCATTTTGCAGTAATCGTAAAAAATCTCCGTCATTCCATGAAGACAAGGCTTCTCGAGTATGTATGCCCAATTTCAGGCCGATCGCATAATTACAGTGGTCAAGAGAGTGGTAGCCATTTATTTTGGATGACCGCGTTTGAGGACTTGGGACGCCAACAATTTTTAACTTAAAAAAAAATCCATTGTATACTTTAAAACGTGAATAGCAAGTAGAAAAAACCGCAGTCTTCTACATTGATTCGTTTCCCCACAAAAAAAAAATAAAATGAAAAACGGTGCCCCAGGGTAGAAATCCCCCTTAAAATCCTTATCAGGACCTGACCAGGGCTGCATGTAACGCCACGCAGATTCTCTACCGGGGAATCGTCCACGTCTGTGGAACGTGGTAATTTCATCGTCTCCGTCCCCACAAAAGAAACGAAAATTGTCGTCCTGCGGTGTATGCGACAACTACGCGGTGCTGTCGTATTGCCACGGCGCGTCCTGATAGTTCCCCGAGTTACCGTTAGCCCTTGATACAAGAGGTACCACGTACGCAACAGGCCTACAGTCGGTGAGGTCGGAGAGACCGCATCTTCGCCGAAACGAAGGCATCGTTATCGTTATCGTGTGTTCGCCTTCTACGAATCGGTTCTCCAATTGTTGCGAGTCATCGGGATTCTTTTTCAACGCAATCTCTCGGCCTTTTACTCCTCGCCTTGTCTCAAAATATCGTAGCGTATAAATAGCCATTTCGATATAGCGCGACTCGAGGCGTCTATTCTTATTATTCGTCATAAAAAAGAGTTTTTGAGATAACAGCGTCTCGCTGCGTGGGTTTTTTCTTCCTTTTTTTTTAAGATCGCCAATTGAACGGACTAGATTCGTGGTGTCCGCTTTCGCAATCTAATGTTTTCCATTGTTTTCTTCCGCACTGGCGGACTCAAACGCACCTCCGTGCAGTCCAAACAGAGTTTACCACATAATCAATGTTTTAGCTCCTCTCCTGTGTTGCTACTGTCCCGCTCGCGACGCACAAACGACAACCCCGTTCGAGGTTCGCTCGTTCGTTCGTTCGTTCGTTCGTTGGTGCGCCCTGCGTACACCTCTCTCCAGGAGTCCACACTCACAAATCCACGCTGATCCATACCGACGAATGGAAGCGCGCGCGCACGCGCGTTCGCGCTACTATCGAGAAGTAGGCCATCTAATGACATTGGAATACATATCGTATGAATAGCGTCAACGTGCGAAATGTCGTCTTAGTGCTGCGAGAATTGCTACTTCGAATCGATTAATCGAACGATCGATTTTTCGACTTCCGATTAATCGATTGTTGAATCAATTCTTTACTGGCTGGTTGGTTAATTCATTCATCGAGATTCGATATATTCATTGTAAGATCGATTCGTGTTTCAGAAGCATTTTCCTTCAAAGAAAACAAACGATTGAAATTGTCGATACTGTTTTATAGCCGGAGTTGAATCTATAAACATGTTGAATTATATTTATAGAAAAAAACGTAAAGTTTTGTTTCTCGTGCCGCGCTCGATGATAATATGAAAAGAAATTAAAAACGAGGATACAAAGTATTTTTGAATGTTTGCAAAGCTACCTTTATAAGGAAGTATGTTTATCTTTTTTGGCTTCTACATAGAGGAAGCGTTGTAAACATCGAATAAAAATTAAGCAACGTGCAAAGCTCCACTTCGCATCCTTATTTTATGTAATTGAACAAATGTTATATTTTGATAACATTTCTTGTTGTCTTTTCACATTGAATTCACTTAATGACATTTGACGTGAATTATATGAAAACGTCAATCTTGAAAGAAAAAAAAAAAAAAAAAAAATCCAAACTACTTAAAAGTCCGATCAATTTACCGTTCACCACAAAAATTAGTATTTAGCTCGATTACTAAAAATTAGAACGTCGTTTTAGAGAATTCAGAGTACAAAATTGTTAATGCAATATTGCACAGTGATTTGTAACAATAAGAAGATACGAAAGTTAACGGGAGGACGTAAAAACCTGAAGAAGGCAGGAAAATCGGACCAAATGTCGATATCTGGTATCTGATACCGATATTTTCGATATATCTGATATTATCGATATTAACAAGAGATATCGATTTTTTAAAATATCTACTAACAATATTTTTATTGTTAAGAATCGGGAAACAAAACGTTCCTTTTAAGAAATGGAATATTTTATTGATTTATTCACACCAACCTATACGACGGCTTGCGTTTTTCCAAACCCCAACCTCCCTCCTTGTGTGGCAGCATCCATGTGACCCCGACTGCATCGCATTCGCCGTGAACGCATGGAAACTGCGACGAACCGGTGCCAATACAACCGGCACTTACCCAAGTACCCCGGTGGCGATGCGACCCAGAGCACGACCACCGAAGGAGCTGAGGGTAGTGCCGCCTCCCGGTGATTCGGTGGGCCTGCCAATGCCCGACTAGCTAGGAGCTCACCATCCGCGCGATAACAACCAGCGCGAGATAACGCCGACCGCACCACCCACCCACCGGGTGGTATTGGACATGGAATTAATTATAGATGGAGGTGAACCACTGGGATTACAGAAAAAAAACGAAAACTTAAAAAAAAATGCCCGCCGTCCGTCGGGAAGCGAATCGCGGTCCTCTGCGCGCGAACCACGATCTTTACCCACTGACAATGAGCCCAACAAATTGAATATATTTTTCTCTTTAAAAAAATCAGTCGGCAAAATATCTCGCTTTTTCGATATAATTATTGGTGTCGGGTTATTCCTTTCCTGATTAACCTTGTCGGGTTGCCTGCAATTCGTTGCTAACCAACCAACAGTTTCAGTCGTGTTATTGAACTTTGACAGTTTTCGGGCGTGCGAGGTTTCAAGGTTATTTTGAGAAGGGTGTTCGGGCAAAACGTATGGCCTAATATGATTGTATTAGGTATAGCAGTGATAAATAGTACATTACGTTACAAGGGAGGAAAGTTGCACTCCTCCCATGTAACGTACTATACTTTTCTCCCGATTTCGCTAAAAAAATAACCACATTTCGTGTGTGCAACGCGGACGGAAAATAACCTCATTTTTGACAAGTGACGACACGCATGCGTAGTACGCTTCCCATTACTCCCGCGCGGGCAGGAATGAGCTGATTACTTCCCTAGGGAGGTAATGAAAGCGGACTGCGCATGCGTAAGTCACGCGTCAAAAATGAGGGATTTTCCGCCCGCGTTGCGGACACGAAATGGGGTTATTTTAGCGGAGTCGGGAGAAAACATAATTTTTCGCGTCTTTTTTTTTTTTTTCATCGAATTTTCGATTTTTCGGGCAATAAACGGTGGTTTTCGGAATTAGCGGGAAATTTGCCATCGGATAGGGTTTTCAAATTTTACGAAATTGAAAAAGAAAATGTCGCAAAAAACGCAAGGGAAAAACGTATGAAAAAATTAGCGATTTTTCAAGATTCGGTTTTAAAATCCGGTAAAAATGTAATAAATCAAGACATTGCGTTCCGCCTGGCGGCATTCTCTTCGTTTTCTCTCGAACGAAGATAGAAAATCCGGGTCGACCATCCCAAAAAGAAGCAACCTCGATTCTAGTGAAGTTACGAAATTTCGAAAAAAAGTGCGAGGACACATTAAATTTTTTCAATTTTTTTTAGTACTTTCTTTCGATGTATTTTTGCCCGTGCACAACGAATACGCCATGAGTTTTTTTCTAAACCCAATAGTTTTCACAGAAAATTTTAAAAACTTGATTATTTTCGTTTTTGTTATTCTTTGTTCTTGCATCAACCGAATAAGCGCGCGAATCACGCGTATCGGATAGTGACAAAAAGAAAGTTCTTTTTCGCTTCAGTGTTCACAGAGTGTACAGATACGTCTGCAAGAGTAGACTTGGCACTCGATCATATTTTTACAATGTTGTTGCATAGGTCGTCTGATTGAAAAGTGTAAAAAAAAAATCGGAGAAAAGTGCTATGGAGCGTTGATTTTTATCTGATTCGAGGTTGAAGCGAAAGAAGCAGCAGAATCGTCGGCATTCCACCGCGAGTAGAAGCACGTGCAGGAAAACCGCTACCGCTATCGTGCTACCGTTGATGACCGTTGTCGCGACGAATCGTTAGCTCGTTGTTGTTTCACACGCGAGATAACGGTCCACTGTTCTTCCAGAGATCAAGTAAAGTGCGGGCTCGGCTATTGGTCCGCTCGAGGGGGCCTTATAATCTATCCATTACAGTAAACACAAGTGCTTCGAATCAGTGGCTCGTCAGTATTCCACGTTGACTTGCACTAACCGCCGATAAAGCCGCAACTCGAATCCTTGGGACGCTTCAGTGACCAATGGCCAATGGACGATCACTTCGTGTTACAATAGTACTCGTTGGAGAGCCAACGCAGGAGTATCGATCTCTCGAGTCTTCCGATGCGAAGATACCGTCGGAGATTCCGCCAAGTCGCATTTTACTTAATCGCTGGAATCCTTTGTCTAATTTGCAATTTGCAAAGAAATTATTCTCCGAGACATACGACGCTTCGTTTTCGAACAATCTCGAACGGTTGCGTTTTCATTATGACTTAATTGACCAGCAAAAAAAACGTGCACGTAATAACTGGATATTAATGTTGTATCGCGCGTTTGATTTCAGTACCCAATGACGATACTCTACGATCCAACTCGCAAGAAAGAGACGACCGCGGCGCTTACAGCCCAGTACAGCCAGGAGCGCGAAATGTGCATGAAATATTTCGAGAGATGGAGCGAACCCGAACAGGTCCACTTTGTCGAACAACTCTTGGCACGCATGTGTCATTACCAGCACGGTCACATTAACACTTTCCTCAAGCCCATGCTGCAAAGAGATTTCATATCTCTCTTGCCAAGTAAGACTCTCGATATTTCTAGAAACAATTATTTTTCATGGCACCAGAGTCACCAACGTTGCTACAACGTAATCATTTCCCGCTGACATATTCAGCGATTCTAAAAAAAAAGTTTATGAACCTCCCACCCTGATATGTCTAATTTTTCTTTGCTTATGAACATCTTGAAAAATAATAAAATTATATCGCTTTAATCTGATGCGCGAAAACCTTTTGGTAGTCGAAATAATTTCGTTGTGGCGACATTTCTGACTTTCGTGATGCCAACTTATTTTCCTCTCGATATTCAACGACCCTTTTATCAAATTGTATTTACTTTGTTTCCCCATTTCACATGCTAATAAATTCGCAGAAAAAGGATTGGATCACGTGGCGGAGAGTATTCTATCGTACTTGGACGCCGACTCTTTGTGTGCCGCTGAAATGGTTTGCAAAGAATGGTACAGAGTCATCAGCGAGGGAATGCTGTGGAAAAAGTTAATCGAGAGAAAAGTGCGAACAGACTCGGTGTGGCGAGGCCTTGCAGAGAGAAGAGGATGGTTCGTACTATTAGCTCCTTTGTTCAGACATTTCGTCATTTGTGCCACTTTTTATTCGCTCGGCACAAATACGTCCCAAAATTGACCACACTGCAGTACCATTCAAAGGTACTTAATAACTTTTCTTTGTCCATTTTTTCTCCTAAAATCGATAAGATATCAAAAAAACGTTTATCTCGAAAAGAAACAGGTAGAAATATTGCCTCGCAAATGATTGAGACACTTATGGAATTTTTTTAAATGCAAATGAGAATTTTATTTTTATAACACCATCATGTCTACTCCGAATGTAACAGCGTATTGAATTTTGAGCATTTTGCGTGCATTCCATGCAATGCCACATACCTCAATTCTTTGTTGATAATTATTCCTAAACGTCTGACATTGTTATTTACTAAGTATTATAAATAATCTTAGTAAAACATTTGAATCGACTCACGATGATTCATCGTGTCAGAGCGCCTCTCTCCGACCTGACGACCATAAAAAAGGGACCATAAGCGGGCTCGCTGGACGTACCGCACGTTCGAGGGACCACGTGTAGGGCTAAATAACATTTGGGAAGCATACGTGACTTTCTCGGTTTTTAAGCCTATATTTTTTCTCTAATCCTCTTCCAGACGCTCCCTCGACTTTCGAGACAATCAGGAAAATCTTTTTATGGTAGAAAAGAGCGTGTCACGTAAAATTGCCCGATGGTCAAGCCTGGTGTTTGTCATGTTTTTTCTCTTTCTTCAGCAATTTCCACTCTTACCACCTCTTTCGCGATTGGTGAAAAATAAAATCCGCCCACTGTCTCTTTTAACCTTTTTCACCAATAATATTCGTCGTTACATACAACGAAAAGTGGCATCGCGTTCCCTTTCCTCTTTTGGAGGACGCTCTCGTCACCGACCACGAAAGACAGTCTAAGACTTGGCGCCAATATCGTAAGATCGGCAGCCACTGATTCTTCCGGCTCGGACTGCAAACACTTTTGGAATATTTCTCTCACTTCCCGATACAAGCAATCTACATTTTGCAATATACTTCTCCGTAAATACTTATCACTTTTCATGTCTGTTTTGCTATTGTTTGTTTTATATGATCAACTCAGTGTTTACCCTTCAATTGAAGTAACTGCACAAGATTAAGTTGGCGTGCTGCGTGGCGTCTCTTTGAGACGAGTGTCGGGAAACCCCGTAGATTCTTATGCAAATCGCGCTACTAACGGTACACTACACATCCATAGTTAACATAAAATATGGAGCAAAATTTAGGGTTTGTTATTTCATAAAAAAAAAGAACATTGACTTGATCATCTTTAATTAAAACTTCGATGTTTTTCTTGCACATAAAACTACAAATGCACCCTTGAGCGCTATAAAAGATTTTTAAAATCTAAATATTATACTATTTCTCCATTTTCGGTGAAAAAAAAAATCGATAAAATAGTAATAATACGAAACGTAGAGATACTAAAATGTGGTCAATTATGAGGCAAATGTGACGAGGTCGAAAAAAGTGGCTCAGTTGACAGAGAGTGCTGCGGTTTTTCTAAGATGTTACAACGTGCATACGTATGCTTACGAATTAAAACAATCTTTTTCGATTAACAGGATACAGTATTTGTTCAAACCGAGACCAGGGGAAAACCATCCGAATCACTTATTCTACAGGAATTTATTCCCCAAAATCGTGAAAGACATCGATAGCATAGACAACAACTGGAGAATGGGAAGGCACAATCTGCAGCGGATAAATTGTCGCAGTGAAAATTCGAAAGGAGTTTACTGTCTTCAGTACGATGATCAGAAAATCGTTTCCGGTCTCAGAGACAACACGATCAAGATATGGGACAGAAACACACTACAGTGCATCAAGGTGCTCACCGGACACACGGGTTCCGTTCTCTGTTTGCAGTACGACGATAAAGCTATCATATCCGGTTCCTCGGATAGTACAGTCAGAGTATGGGACGCGAATACCGGGGAAATGGTCAACACCCTGATACATCACTGCGAAGCCGTGTTGCATCTGAGATTCAACAACGGTATGATGGTCACGTGCTCCAAGGTGAGTCTTTCGTTAAACTCTTAAAAAAGCGATTATAATTTCGCAATTTATAATCGTTTTCACAAAATTTCAGCATTGTCACATGATTTCATAACATCTTCCGGAGTTTCAACAGACTCCGAATTTTTCAAGATTCCTGGGATATTCTAATCAAGTTTTCATTAAGTGTTGAGATTATAAAGAGGAAAAAATGTGATTTTTACGGAAAAATTGGTACTATTTGCTAAATCAATCGATTGCTATTTCAACGGATTTTTCAAAATTTTAAAGATTTCTGGATTTTTGTAACGCCCCGTACTCTAAATTTCAAGAGAGATTAACCCCTCAAATCAAATAGTTTTGTTTGCAATATAAACACGAGCTAATATTTTCGTTAAGTGTTGAGTAAAGTAAACCTTGCAAATTGCTTCCTCAGTACTTTACAGTTTTAACGAAGCTACCTCTATGAGGAAGAATGTTGATCAATTTAGGGAAGCATTTTGCAAGGTTCACTTTGTAGGTTTTCCGCTGTTTTTAAAAATAAATCAAACTGTTGTCAAATTTGAATCGCCGCACCGATTTGCCTCAAATTTGTTTCCCAACTCGTGTTTCATGATAGTCGATGTGGGGACCAAATTAGAACCTGGTATCTCGTAATTTGCGAGAACGAGATTTTTCAAAAATTAAAAAATGCCATAAATTTTGAAACGGCAGAGCTGCGTAAAATTTGTGAACCAAATTTGAGATAATTCTGCAAACTTTTTTTTTCGTGACGGCATTTTTCCTTTTTCATGCAGCAAAATCGAAATTTACCAACATAATGACCGCTTCCTTGACGAAATTCATCATTGATAATCGATGAACGTAAAAGCACATTGAAAATTTGCAGTGGGATGTCTCAGGGTATACGGGAGCTGAAGTACTTACAGACATTAGAAAAAAATATTGAAATTGCAATAACATTAAACCACTCTATCGATTCTCGCGAAGCTGGGTACTGATTACGGTTTGATGGTGGTCCATTTACGTAAAAGTTGGCCGCGTGGGATCCAAGGAATACACTCTCAAGCCCGGTGTCATTCGTAGAAAAACAAGAACAACATTTACGTACAAAATTTCAGCCCGATGTCTCTCAATTTGCGGAAGCTGTAGCGTGAAAACAGTTTTTTCAAAATTTTCAAAATGCTATAAAATCTGAATTTCCCAACCGATTCGCGTTAACTACAATCCCAAACGTTGATCTATGATAGCCCAATTGCGTGCCAAATTTGAAGATCATTGATCGAAAATTACGACAGTTATCGTGCACACACGGAAATCTGTACATACACTCACGCATACAGACATTTCGTACAAACGACTTTTCTCGACGATTTCGACCATTGTGGGTGTGTTGACACGAAAATCTCGAGAAAAAGAATGTTCACGAGATGAAAGCTTCCTCTATGAGGAAGCAAAAATGGTGATTTTTACGAAAAATTTGGTATTATTTGCAGGATCGATCGATAGCTGTTTGGGACATGACATCGCAAACGGAAATAGCGCTGCGTCGTGTGCTGGTCGGTCATCGGGCGGCGGTGAACGTCGTTGATTTCGACGAGAAGTACATAGTGTCTGCTAGTGGTGACAGGACTATCAAAGTATGGAACACGTCGACGTGTGAATTCGTACGAACGTTGAACGGTCATAAGCGCGGAATAGCGTGTTTGCAGTACAGAGATCGCTTGGTAGTGAGTGGTAGTAGCGACAATACCATCAGATTGTGGGACATCGAGTGTGGTGCGTGTTTGAGGGTCCTCGAGGGACACGAGGAGCTCGTCAGGTGTATTAGATTCGACAGGAAGCACATCGTCAGCGGAGCATACGACGGGTGAGAATATCCTGACATTTAGTTCACAAAACTCATCAATACATTTTGTATATGCATTTTTTATAACTTGTTTTTTTATCTTTTTCTTTCCAGTAAAATCAAGGTGTGGGATTTGGTTGCCGCGCTGGATCCACGCGCCCTCGCGAGTACTCTTTGCTTGCGCACTCTCGTGGTAAGCCCATTCGTTTCTTCTTCTTCCTCCTCTTCTTCTTCTTCTTCTTCTTCGATCTTTTTTTATCTGGCCTATGTCAGTTCGGCTCGTCAAAAACGATTGATTAAACACTTTTGTCATTGGCTAATGCGGGACCTTCTGTGGAAAAGTGATGTACCGAAATATATATCGGACGTACAGAACTATTTTGAGTATACATTGGATATCTCGAATACATTTTTCGCTTTCATATATTTCGCGTGTATCTTAAAATATGTCCGATGGGGCCGCCAGTTTGCTGCTGGTTACAAAAATTCTTTGAATTTAGCTGATATTTGAGAGAAGAATTGATCGATTGATAATTTTAAGAAAAAATAGCACATTACACCACGAGGGCGAAAAAACTTTTTCGAACGAGTCTGAGTTTGCAGCTTGAGCCGAAGGCGAGTACTGCAATCACACGAGTTAGAAAAAGTGTTTCGCACGAGGGATGTACGACATTTTATATCAGAAGGTGCGGAAAAGCACCCGCAATGACATAAAAACATTTTACGCTTTAACTGTAGTACATTACGAGACAAACATTAATCTATGATTTCTGCCAATCTTGGTGAGAATCTGTAGAGCGGTTATAATTTTAGTGAAACTGAATTTCTTTTAAATGCCTATAAACTCTTCAACTTCTGTAAATTATGAGATATCTCGATGCAATTTGCCACGTGATTTCATGATAATTGATTATCAATGATAAATTCAGCCAAAGAAACGGTCTGTTTGTGCGGCGAGATGATCCAAAGAATTGGAAATGATTAAAGATTCAATTTAAATTTGTTTCACACATGAACTACGGTGTAAAAAGGTTTGCATATTTATTTTTATTTATTTTCGTTTTTTACAATGTTTCCACTATGAGGAACAGAAAATTAGTACATAAGCTTTCCACAGAGGTAGCTTTGTGAAAAACGAAGATTGTTGTAATTTGCATCTTCTTTTTTTCAATCGACCTTCCCCGCATTTTCTGACTTTGGTCAAGTTGTCCGGTGTATAGAATGTTTGGTCCTAAGATAATACTACTTTATTTCCATGGGGGACGCAGTGGGATTTTTGAAGCCTCTTTGAACGATATCGGACTGTGCAGTGATTATAGTACGCAAATTGTTGTTTTTTTGCGCTAGGAGCACACCGGACGCGTTTTTCGTCTTCAATTCGACGAGTTCCAGATAGTATCGTCGTCCCACGACGACACGATACTCATCTGGGACTTTCTCAACTACAACGGTTCCGACGGGGCGAATGGAACTAGCGGAGGGATGGCGATCAACACATCGGCTGCGAATAATCAATCCGACACTAGATCTCCATCTCGTGAGTTTTCAAATCATCTGTGAACATTACATTCGGAGTTGTAAATCCCTAAATCTTTTAGAAACAAAGTTGAAGGTACAATTGGTTTTATAATTATTTTGTAATTATACATTTTTAATGGTTGCAAAGAATATTTATTCTCAATAGAATTTCATGCTCGTTTTTTCCCAATTGCTCAGAGTTATTTTTTTAAATTAAAAGTGAGGGTTTACAACTCTGTTTCCATTCGATACATTGATAGTACGTGTATTTTAATGTATACATTGTTCTCATTGTATTTTCAACAGCGTTCGAGTGACACATAAAAACCGATATTCCTCTATTGTGATATAACTGTGAGTACACCTGCGCTACCAATGAAAGTACGTTTTAATTGCGTACCGAGCGCAGTCCGAGATGTCGCCGACTTCGGTGTGTGGTTTTCCGGAAGACAAGAGGTTAGTGAGTTTATCCAACGCGTTGGCTTTAGTGCGCGAAGAAAAGCGAACAGCTCGCCGCCGTGTCGAGTGCGAGAGGAGCGCCCGAATACAGACATGCAGAAACAAACAACTTGACACAGAGTCGAAGAATCATCACTACTACGCATTACACACCAAGAATCGGCCCATTATTTTCTCTGTCCGTTTTGTTTCCCCGCCGCCTCACCACTTTTATTTTTGGCGTCGAGAGAGGCGGATGAAATTATCGAATCGTAAGGAATGACTCTGGGCAACTGAGAATTTAATATAGACGTGCTTGACGCACTGCAACTTAAAAATAAGAGACAATACAGTGAAACTATGTAAATACATCCCATGGATGTAAAAGTTTGTTGTCTGCTTTGGCGATATTTGGAATTCTTCTACGCTCTATGACACGATAGAAGTTGACCATTTTCCTACTACGATGGTGAAGAACACGAAGACGACGGACAAGGAGGCGGAGAAGGAGGAGGAGAAGAAGAAGAAGGAGAAGAAGAAGAAGAAGACGAAGAAGTGGTGACGATGAAGCACGAAAAAACAAAAATGAAAAAAAAAAAACGACTTGAAGAATGCAACAAATAATGGAAATGTTTTTAGAGAGGTTGCATACACTAAATAATATAGTAGATGTAATATAGTAATTTAAACATTTTTTATCTAATTAATTTATAGTAAGTGAAGAAAAAATGTAAAATGTGTCGTTTGATCGGAGTACTTATTCTGTGTGAATGAAATTTGCATGCGAGGCGAAGAAAAAGAACAGAGGAAATGCAATAGGGTAATTAATCGTTGCGCAAGTTCTCGAAATTGCTATGCGCTTAGCAAAGTTAGGAGTTTTGCCAAACACGGCTAGATAAATAGCAATTCTCGCGATCACTTGTTTTGCGACGCTCGTTTATATCGTTTAAATTATTTCAATTTGACACTGAAAAGAAAATGCACGTCCGCGACTATCACCTTTGCGCAGTTTGTTTGCGACACAGGTGCAACTTTTGCGGAACGTATGCCATTTTCAACTGTTTCTTTAAATATCTGTTCACATCCGTAGTAATCGTCCAATTCTTATCGTTGCATGAATCTTAAGATCGTTTGAGGAACATTTTTCACGTTATGCTTCGTATCGTTCGACGATTAATCGTTTAACCCTCACGGGTCCTCTATTAAACAAAAAAACAAAAAAAAGATAAGGGCAGAAGAAAAGAAAGGGTAAAAACGAGGCACATTCAGTTGTTTCTCAGATCTTTATTCGCAGATGATGATGAATGGGATCGTAATCCCGCTGAATGATGCGTCAATTGTTCGAGAGCTTCGGATAAGATTTCAAAGGTAAAGAAGAAAGGGCCGATCCTATCGAAACTGCCGAATTAACCTCGAGAAAACGATCCGTTTGCCGTCGCCAATTGTTGTTAATTGTAGATATTGGAATTTTTATTTGCTGAGTAATCTCCAAGTAGTAAAAATTGTCGTGAGTAGCTCTGGCGAAAATGAATTTTGTTCAATTGGCATTGCGGAAGTGCAGGACACGAGCCACAAAGAGATTGTAACGAGTTTGAACGATCGTGAATGCTATATGGCGTTCGACTCACGGCTGTGCACGCGCGAACTGTAGAGAAAAATGAAAATTCGACTGCAGTACACGTAAAAAGACAATTGCTTTTCTCGAATGAAAAAAAATAAAATAAAATAAAATAAAAATAAAACAACAACAAAAAACCAATAAAAGTATATTAAAAGAAGCGAGATGTTTTTTAACAAATCTATATGTAGTGACGTTCATCCTTCTCGTTTGTCATAAACCGAAAGAAACTGCTGCAGATGCTCTTTAACATAGACATGTGTAATATAGAATTTAAAAAAAAACATCACCTTGGAGTCGAATGTAAAAATGATTGACTCCTCCATTGTCATTCAAACATTAGACATCACGGACAATGTATCAACAATGTAATGATCCATCGGCTTGCGAGTGTCCGATAACTCGACGCGTAGGGGTAAATAGTTATTTTTTATTAAAAATTTTTGTTCCGCGTTCTTCGAAAAAAAAAAAAAAAGAAAAAAAAAACGTATGCAAAATCCCGCAACCAAAATGTCTCAAATTATGCAAAGGTAAAACGAGTGAAAGCGTAAAAATTCCAGGAGCGAAAAAAGGGTATGAATCTTTTAGTATTTTGTGAATATAGTTGTCGACTGGTGCACGATCCGTGCGTTCACTGCTGATTTTTTATACTCCAACGAGAGAGCCGAGAGGTATCTTTTTGCTGCATCTTGAGACGATGTGAAACACGTAGGGGGGTGAAATTCACTGGCCCTCTCGCGAAAAAATCTAGGAACACCGCGTGTACGTCTAGCCTCGTCTTAAAAAACGTACTATTGGTGCAACTAGTTCGACACAACTGAAGATACTTTCCCGATAATACAAGTATATTTTCCTCGCAACTCGAGTACGTAGCGGAACATTTATGACACTTGTGCAATTGGTACGACCGACTAATTGTGTAAACTTTTGTTTTTTCTTAATTTATTTATCGCGAAATGTGACAGACTACTAGAATATTAGATCCGCAAACTGCGACAATGAGCGACTCGTCAGAGACGAAAGGAAAGAGAGCGAGAGAGAGAGAGAAAGAAAGAAAAAAATGAGCGTATTAGAGGTTTAGTAATAAGTTGATATGTACTCTTTGAAATATAGTGCTGATCGTAAAAGATAACACAAAGCAACTCGCGCTATAACGCGTCGAGTCCATCAACGTTTCGTTGTTTTTACTATATCCATCTGGTCTCGTGCACCAACTACTATTGTTACATCCACTCTATCGATCGATAATATCTGTACTTTCCAGATCATCGTGACCGACATTCCACGAGGCGCACAACGGAATTCGAACGAAATGTGTTTCACAACCGGCGATTTTCTCAACGAGAGACAGACAACATTTTTGCAGAAGTCGCCGAGACTCATCGTAATCGCCCGTATTATCATAGAGAATTATCTATTTGCCGGTACATAAAAAGTACAGCCGTCGTTGCGTTAATTAAATGACTTTGTGTCGCCCGCGCCGTTGTCGCCTATCGGCGATATCACGATTGTTAAAATACAATGGATAATAACGCCCCGAGTTTGGCGAGACTCGGGATGTTAATTCCGACGATCTCGAACGAATAAATAATCTCGTGAAGTTGTATTACACCAAGTACGTTTATTCGCCGAATTACGTCTGCCACCGTGGGAGCGCGGAGCGCGGGCATTACGGAGCCGAACACCGGTAGCGGTAAGAAACTCGGGGTTCCGTTTCACCCGAATTTGGCGCTACAGCAACTGGAGTACCGGTAGTGTTAATGGAGCAAAAAGTCGTCGCGTATACAAGACAAAGTTTAAAGATGTAGGAGCGCGAAGTATTCAATTCGCATAAATTCAAGAAAAGTGCGAGAGAATTGCAAACACTTCTCGATGGTCTGAAAACCTGAAAAAATTCATGCACACTAAAGGTACTGAAAAGATTAATTTTGCATAATAATAATTCCAAAATGTTATTAACAAATTGATTTAAAAAAACATTGTTTAACAAATATTTCGTTGAACCAAGTTTTTTTTTGCATGAAAATGATTCTTTTATTTTTCTGTACAGTGTACTCTCCGATAAGTTAAGTTCCGAAAAGTTTAGGCAGTCCGATAAGTTAAGGATTAACGCTCTGGTAAGTTAAGATCGACCCTTTTCTGAGCTCTTTCTACCTGCTGGCGGGGAAGCGGATTACCCTGTCTACGTCACACTACCTGCGGTCGAACGCATTGTGACAGAGAGGTAACGCGGCAGCTAGTTTCGCGCAAAACAAGGGCCGACGAAAGACCGATTTTTCCCCTCTCGTCGTTTCGGGCGCCCGGGAACGGTTTGCGCAAGTAGTGGGGATTTTAACTTATCGGAATGGCCTAATCAGCTTTCGGTCCCGCGACCTTAACTTATCGGAGAGTTCACTGTATACGTATGAATTTTTTCAGATTTTTATCTAATCTTTGAAATTTGTGTTTTTTTTTAATAGAAAATATTTACAAATTTCAAAGATTAGATAAAAATCTGAAGAAATGCATACGTATACAGAAAAATAAAGGAATCATTTTCACGCAAAAAAAAACTTAGGTCAACGAAATATTTGTTAAACAATGTTTTTTAAAATCAATTTGTTAATAACATTTTTGAATTATTATTATGTAAAATTAATCTTTTCAGTACCTTCAGAGTGCGTGCATTTTTCCAGATTTTCAGACCATCGACAAGTGTTTGCAATTCTTTCGCACTTTTCTCGAATGTATACGAATTAAATGCTTCGTGCTCCCACATCTTTAATCCTTCGCGGTCACACATTTCACGGATTTCGATGGTCACCGGGTAGTCGTCAGGTGGATTTTACACAGGATGGCGACGAAGGGTTAAACAAAAATTCTAGCTTTCGCATTTTTGTAATACTTTCGGCGCTAAGGGTCGAATTATAGTCCCAAGTTTGAAGTCAAGTTCCAACTTCTTTCAAGTATCAAATTAAATGTTGGAGCTTATGGGACTTTTGTCATGGAACTTGGACAAAAGTTGGAACTTGAATTCGAACTCGGGACTATAAGTTCGATTCTAAGTATTAATCACAATGAAAAATCAACGCGCATTAGTATTAATGAATCGTCAACGATTATTATTTTATTATATTCTTTTTATTTAAGAAACTACATTTAAGGTACTTAACAAATCGTGAACTTAAAGAACTAGATACTGAATGAAGTTACCGAGTTTAAAGTATCGCACATACGTAACGCATTCTACGTGCTTCAAGAAGTTAACACGCCTAAAGAATTTGATATAATTAGAATACTTAAAATAATCAACAAATTCGTCGACGTAAGGAAACCTTTTTCCGCAGTTAAGTATGATAATTTCGCAAAATTCGCTACGTAAGTTGAACACTTCAATCACTTTACGCTTGACTAAATTTAATGTGGACGAATTCATTTTCGGTGATGACGATCAACCACAGAAACATCCACCAGAATGTATTAAAAAAAACGCTACATATCTAGGCCAGATGAATCGAGAAAATCTGCAGCAAACGTACTCACGTATTAACCGTCTGGAAATCACGACAACTGTTGACGTGACGGAAAAAATAACGCTGGTAGAAGTTGTTTTTTGCACAGAAAAAACACTAGGCATTGGTCAAAATGACTTTCGAAACAAACAAACAAAAAATCTGATAGTTTTTCCATCGCAAGAACCAACGAGTGACTGTCACAACGGTCTTCCCGTAAACATCGGGAAAGTCGCTTTTCGGGATGCTTGAGACCGACGAACGACCGTCAAAGACAACCTTCCCGCTGACTCCGGGAAATTCTCTCGACTTGATGGTCACCGTCAAAACAACCGTTGAAAAGTACTAATTTTAAAGAAATTTAATCGTTATTTTTGCTCCTTTAACTGCATATTCGACTTTGATATGTGTTTGAACACGAAAAAAGAACGTACATTACTTGTCACTGAGAAGGTTCGAAAGTAGGACCTTGTGATTGTTGCCTTGTGCCTTAGACCACTCGGCTATTCACACCTTTAGAAATATATGTGAAGAACTCTGTCGATTCATCCACTTTTTTCAACCTCCGATCTGCCCCATAATTGAACATATCAAAGATTCATAAAAAAACACACACACTACGTACATTTCTTCAGATTTTTTTTCCAACAGTTTAGAAAATACCGTTATTGTTTCCAAGTGAAGATATCTCGGAAACTTAAAATTACTGAAAAAACTGTTTGCTCATGGAAGCTGTCGCTTTTTGTTAACTTTCGAACGGAAGATATTGAATAATTTTCACGTCCCGGTAACATTGATTTTTTACCGAAAAAGGAAGAAATAATTTTTTTTATTGAAAAACGGATTTTTTTTTCGGCCGGAAAAATTACAAAGTATTCCTGCACGATTGCCGATATCGCAAAAAATCGCCAGCGTGGCACGGAACGTTGTTTCGGTATTAAAAAAATGTATTAGCGCGGAAGTTTCGAAAATCCGTGCCACCGTTGTTCCGGAAAATCCGTTATGTGGAAGAATCTTGACCCGTGCCACTACGGCGGTTTTTTTGCGATGTCGTCAGACATACCAGAAGACTTTGTCATTTTTTCAGCAAAAATGAAACGTCCATTTTTTAATATAAAAATAACACTGATTGTTTACCGAAAACAAGGAACTTATTTTTTAGCGCATAATGACTCAATTGGGAGTAGTTTGAAAAATGACGTGAAACGCCAGGCTAAAGCACGCACGCGGTATCGATACATCGATATTCAACAATCGATATCAAGCAACAGTGCGGAGGAAGAAGAAAGAGAGAGAACAAAGACAACAAAAAACTAGCAACATCGATTCTAGATGCATCGACTAAAGCCATTGGTGTGTGTGCGTTGTGTTGCACGCCTCCCTTCGCCCATTACACGCGACAAGGCGTCACGCCACCGCCGCCCGCACATTTCCTGTCCCTCTTAGGAACGGTCGATGTTTGCCGATTAATCGAGGACCGATATTTTTTCATCTCAAGTAATCGATTTTTTCCCGCTGTTTGTCAAAACCGATTAATTAATCGATGCTCGTTGTTTATTTATGAAACGATGATTTAAGCAATAGATTTCGATTTATGCGGTATTACAGACTATATAAAGTATAATAATAATCTCTGTACGCTTCGTATTTACGTAAATTTATTATCACTTTTATAGCAAATATCAACTGTCAGTAATTTTATTTTTATGTGTACGAATAAATTTCACCAACAACGCGGGTACTCATGATTTCATGAATCATGATCATTCGATGCTGCTCCCAGCATCATGTATTGAATGTGCCTTGAGATCTTAAGCGACTTTATTCATTATTATTTTTATTTTATTAAACCGATTATTCTTTTTGCAAAATTATAGTACATTTATTGTGAATCGAAGAATTCAAGTCTTCTATAATATTTTTACAGACATCTTTGATACATTAAATTATTAAACATATACAAAATACAATATAAAATAAATAAAAAATTGTTTCTTTTTTAAAACTAGTGGTTTGAATTTATTTGTAAGAACTATTGTCGATTCTGATTCGATTTCTTATCTTTTTCCGCTTTACCGATGTAAAATAACGGAAGTCCCGATGTATATTGACAAAACATCGATCGTTCATAATGAAATTGTTGGAATAATCGATTGTTTTGACATCGATTTAAAAAAAATTATTATTCATTTTTATTCATTATTATTATTATTATTATTATTATTTTACTAAACGGATTGCTCTTTTTGTAAGATTATAGTACATTTATTGTGAATTGAAGAATACGAGCCTACTATAATTTTTTTCCCAGACACATCTTTGATACATTAAATTATTAAACATACACAAAATATAATATAACATTTAAAAAAATGTTGTTTATTTTTAAAAACGAGTGGTTTGAATTTATTTGTATAAAACGTCGATTTTGTTTCGATTTCTTATCTTTTTCCGCTTTACCGATGTAAAGTAACGGAAGGAGTCCCGATGTATATTGACAAAACACCGATCGTTCATGATGAAATTGTTGGAATAATCGATTGTTCATTAAATTATTAAACATATACAAAATGTAATAAAACAATTCTTTTTTATTATTTTTTAAGACGAGTGGTTTGAATTTATTTGTATATAAAATGTCGGTTTTGTTTCAATTTGTTATCTTGTTCCGTTTTATCGATGTAAAATAACGAAAGTCCCGATGTATATTGAGAAAACATGGATCGCTCCTGATGAAATAGTTGGAAGAATCGATTGTTTCGACATCGATTTTTGGACTGAACAAACATCGGGCATCCCTACTCCCTCGGTTTCGGTGGTGCTGATGCACCGTCTCGCGGCGCGGCGGCAGCGCTGCCGCGGCTGTCGCGCTCGTCGCGCTGAGGCCGTTGAGGAGGAGCCCGGAGAACCGCGCTGGTCAACCGACTGCATGTGATCCAGGCTTCAGTGTAGAAATGCCAAGTTGCGAAAATGGCGGATGAACAGGTGAGTTCCCGATCAAAATAACGCTCGAACGTCGGAAAGCCGCGAAACAAGTGATCGCCGCGCGAGCCCGGAAATGTCGTCGTTGCCGCGGCTCCGCGATTCCTCGCCGAGACGCGCGATACCGGCCTGCGGGCAAAACGTTCTTAACCCGATACATCGTAATCGGCGTAACTCGTCGCGCGCGCGGCACTCGCTCTCTCCCCCCCATCCCCCCCCCCCCTTGCTCTCTCTCTTGCTCTCTCTCTCTCTCTGTTTATTTCTCTTAATTTTTGTTTATTTCTGTCGTAATTCCTCAAAATACGACGTGTTTTTTTTTTTTTCATTTTCCCTCATTTCACTTTGTGTTCGAAATTGTCGAAAAGCTGACTGGGGCGTAAATAAACGAAATCAATCGGTCAATCTCTCTCTCTCTCTGTGTGCCGGATGCGAACGTTCGTACTTTGTGCAGTAGTTGCGGCGCACCGACGAACAATCTTCGTGCGGCACAACAACACGACACAACCGCGACTACGCGACGTTCGCTGTGTGTCAACGAAAAACATTGTCGACTCGACGATTCGGCGATCGTCGGATTGTCGCAGAGTTCGGTCAACGAAAACGGGATTTTTACGGGGATTCTCGGGAAATCGTGACAACGAGACGACCGAGACGCAGAGCCTGTTGTGTTGTTGGCGGGAGCAGCGGAGATTAGATCGCGATTTCTCGCTCGCGGCCGCGGGACGCTCGTTAACTCTTGGCGAAAAACGCGATATACGACTCGCGGGCTTGGCCGCAGTTTCGTGTCCAATGCACGTGATTTGTTGTCACAACAAACGGGCGAAACTCGTGGATTATAGAATCGTTTCATTTTCTCTTTCGCTGCTTCTCACTCTTGTCTACGCTGTGGAAGTTAATTTATCATTGAATCTATGAAAAATGTGGGAAAGCTGCGAGTCGCTGAATGATCGATAGTTGAAATTATGAGACACGAATATGCCAAGTAATTTTTCTCTCTTAGATGCCAGACGCAACGATGCAATAAGTTTTTCGTGAGACAGACTGGTTTTTTGCATTTTTCAAAGGACAGAGGAAATTAAATGGGAGAAGGAGAGATGGAGGTGCGACAAAAAAGTAATAAGTAAAAAAGAAAAAGGATGCAAAGAGCGACAGTGATTTTGAATCAGGAAACCAATAGTGGAACAATATATTACATTTTTGATGAGACAGACATGACTAGACAAGATAGATGTGACAAAAAAAGTAACAATTAAAAAAAGCAAAAGAGTCGAAAGAGTTAGGGGTGAATTTGCACCGTGAACTGATAGAGATAGGCAAAACCGGTTGGTGGTAGGAGAATTAGTGGAGAAAAAGTGTTGCCGAATGTGCAAAGCTGGAAGGAAAGAGAGCAAAAATTCCTGATAACAAACTGAAATTTTATTAAGAATGGATTGCACCCGGGAAGAACAGCAGCCACAATGAAAACGTAAAAAAAGAATAAAGGGTTTACATTACATCGGGGAAACCAATGAAAATATGCTAAGGCAATTGGTGGTAGGAGAAAATTAGCAGGGAAAAAGTGTTTCGGAAGGACTGTAACACGTATAAAATGAGAAGAGAGTGAGGAAAAAAAATGCGTGATAACGAGTCCAAATGGTATCATTAAGAATGGATGACGCACAGGAAGTACGGCAGCTGGAGTTGCTGTGCAAGCAGCTGTACGAATCGCAGGACTCTGGCCACCGTGCGGAGGCCGAAAAGGCTCTGGTGGGATTTCAAAATGCGCCGGACACTCTCACTAAATGCCAGTTGCTGCTGGACAGAGGAGACTCGCCGTACGCCCAGCTACTGGCGGCCACCACTCTCACCAAATTGGTCACGAGATCCGCTCTAGGCTTGAGTTTGCAGCAGAGACTAGATATTCGTGAGTAGCGCGAGAATAACAAGCCAATTTTGCTTGGAACATAATTTTTTTTTTTTTTTTCCCTTTCTTTTCCATCTCTAACGACGGAATTTTCAACAGGCAATTATGTACTCAATTATTTGGCCACGCAACCCAAGCTGCCGAACTTTGTGATACAGGCTTTGGTGACGCTTTTCGCGCGTATATCAAAACTAGGATGGTTCGACTCGGACAAGGACGAATTTGTATTCAGAAACGTCGTGAGCGATATTTCCAAGTTTCTCCAGGTACGACCAACGAACATTTTGTCGCACGTTTCATTAAATTTATTGACGGATGTCTTTATATAATTTCCAATATTTCATTTGATATAGAGTAACAACTTGAAAACTCCAGATTATAAAACAAAATACGAGAAAAAAAAAGAAGAAAAAAAAACAAATACACATTTAAATATATGAGTAAAATGAATATCACACAGATGTTGCTTTAATTAATACTGTATATTTGATATTAGTAGTTGCTTTAATTAGTATCGTAATGTTTGACTCGTTTTTAACGACAGGGCTCGGTCGAGCACTGCATGATCGGCGTTCAACTGCTGTCTCAGCTGACGTGCGAGATGAATCAAATATCGGATGCCGACGCGAATCGATCGCCAACGAAGCATCGAAAGATCGCGATAAGCTTCAGGGATACCCAACTGTTTGAGATATTCAGGCTCTCGTGCTCCCTGCTGGGGACCGCGCGGGAAAGCTGCGATACCTTGAATTTCAATGATGAGTCACAGGTAATTAGAAGAAGATATGCCGATACTATGAGGTCGGCTAAATTTTCTTATCAACCTTGTTGTTTATTCGATCTGGATTTCCTTAAAGTCCTGTAGAAATCTTTACATTTTGCTTGCCCTGAAAAAATGCCAGAATATTCTTGAATTTTGTTCTCAAAAAGTTTGGGCATATCGTATTTTGTTTGTCCTGTAAAAGTCTTAAAGTTTAGCTTGTCCTTAAAAAATTCGAGAAAATCCTTGAATTTGATGTATTCTTAAAGTCTGGCAATGTGCTTGTATTTTTCGTCCTTATAAAGTCCTAAAATGTCCTTGAACGTTTTCAACGTTCCCAACCCCAATTGAATTCTTTCGATAATCACGTGTCCAAGTGAAATTTCAAATGGGTGATTTCAATGGTTCTTGAATAATTAATTCTTGAAATTGCACGCTGATAAAAAAATGATATAGACAAAATCTAACAATGAAAGTGTAAAAGTCCTAAGAATGATAAAAATCCAATGGAAATAAATGCGAATCCATCCTTCTCCGTAACACGTTGAAACGGGCCGGAAATGATGAATGGTGAAAAGTACGCGAAACGGTTGCGAACGTTTTAGCCGAACACAATGACAACGCCTCGTGTACAAATAACGATTGTTCCAGCACGGACTGATGACGCAGCTCCTGCGGCTCGCACAAAACTGTCTGACGTTCGACTTTATCGGTTCGTCGCCGGACGAGAGTTCGGACGACCTCTTCACCGTTCAAATCCCGACAAACTGGAGACCAGCATTCCTAGATTTTACGACACTCAAGCTATTCTTCGACCTCTACCACAGTCTGCCCAACAGTCTGTCCTCCCTCGCTCTCTCCTGTTTGGTCCAGCTGGCCGCTGTCCGACGTAGCCTGTTCTCGAATTCCGAAAGAGCCAAGTTCCTCACGCATCTCGTCAACGGCGTCAAGCACATTCTCGAGAATCCTCAGGGGCTGAGCGACCCCGGGAATTATCACGAATTCTGCCGACTCCTCGCTCGCCTCAAGAGCAACTATCAGCTCGGCGAGCTCGTCATGGTTGAGAATTATCGCGAGGCGATTCAGCTCATAGCCAAATTTACCGTACAAAGTTTGCAAATGTGGCAATTCGCGCCGAACAGCGTGCACTATTTGCTGAGTCTGTGGCAGCGAATGGTCGCCTCGGTGCCCTACATCAAAGCCCCGGAGCCTCATCTACTCGAGACTTACACGCCCGAGGTTACCAACGCTTACATCACCTCGAGGCTCGAATCCGTCGCCGTTGTCGTGCGGGACGGCCTCGAGGATCCTCTCGACGATTTGGGAATGGTGCAGCAACAACTCGAGCAACTCTCGGTATTCGGAAGATGCGAGTATCAGAAGACGTGTACGCTACTCGTGCAGCTCTTCGATCAGGCCGCCCGAGCCTATCAGGAGCTCATGGCGCAGAACACGACGCCCTCGCAGTGTGTAGAAATTACAATACAGGAGGGACAGTTGACGTGGCTCGTTTATATTATCGGTAAGATTCTTTTCTTTCAATCGCCGAGTCGCGATTTTCCTTTTCTCATGGAGCAACTTTTCTTGAAAATGTGCCTTTTCTCTTTTTTTTCTCGTTATTTTTGTACTTTTACCGCAGTTAATATGACTTGAAACGCCGAGAATTGTGGCGCAGAAAAAAGTTAAGGGATTAGACGAACAAGCTGAAAATATGCACGATAAGTGAGTCATAATGTCGTCACTTTTCCGTTGTTCCAGATAGAAATGGAATTAGTTTCCTCGTTGATATCTGATCACAGTTTAATTATTTTCGAAAAGTATCAAACTGAACATTTTTCTACAATTCCTCTTACGAATGGTATTGAACTTGGGCGGAATTGGCAATGCGGTTCAAAAGTTAGCTTTATTCTTTCTTTAAGTTTGCTCACCCCTACAACTCGAGAACGTTTGAAGTGAAACTTGATTTTTTTTAATTGATTAAAATCGTCACAGCCATTCATATTTTATGTAGAATAATTTAACGATTAAGATTGGTCCGCGCTGAGTCAGTCTCAGATTAACCATGTTTGTCAAAAGTTATAAAGTTTCATATTAAAATTCCATTAATTATACAGCAGGATTAAAGAACCTAACAACGTAGAATACACTTTTGCACATTTCATTCTCATTATCTTTCATGACGAAACTCTTCCACTTTTTTTTTTTTACAATTGCTCCCTATTGTTTATTGAAAATGTCGTATTTACGCAGCTGTTGTAAAATTGTCATGTCATTTTATAATCGCTGCAGGCTATTGTTATTAAATCACAGCTACGAAACAAACTGTACTGTGAAATTTATTTCTTAAAGCAATGAAGACTTAGAAGTCTACGTGGAGGTGACTTCATGTCGTAGAGTCGTAGAATCTCAGCTCTCGTAGAGTCTACGAGAGCTGGAATTTAATATGGAAGCAGTGCGCGTTGTTTTACTTAATTGACTTCTTATGAATAACTACCAAGTTTTCGTAATTCAATCGTTCACAATGTAAATACAGGCAGCGCAATCGGTGGTAGAGTCTCCTTCAACAGTAACGAGGAGCACGACGCCATGGATGGCGAGCTCGTCTGTCGAGTGTTGCAGCTGATGAATCTCACCGACTCGAGATTGGCCCAGGGCGGCTGCGAGAAGCTCGAACTCGCAATGCTCAGCTTCTTCGAACAATTTCGCAAGATCTACGTCGGCGATCAGGTACAAAAGAATTCCAAAGTCTACAGGAGGCTCTCCGACGTGTTGGGTCTGAACGACGAGTCCACCGTGCTCAGTCTCTTCATACGAAAAATGTGAGTTCACCGCATGTAATAATTATTCGTCGAGCCCGATGAAACCGCCGATCTCACGAACGTCGCTTCGCGAACGTTTTTCGCAGAATCACGAACCTCAAGTTCTGGACGCGAAGCGAGCAAATTATCTCCAAGACTCTTCAGCTGCTCACGGATCTTTCGGTAGGATATAGCTGCGTTCGAAAACTCGTGAAACTCGAGGAAGTGCAGTTTATGCTCAACAATCATACGGTACGTGCGCGTCAAAGTTGAACCATTGTGGAATCCTCGCGGCACCATTGACAAAATAATGCGTTATCTATAATGAACAAATGAATTTATCGCAGAGCGAACACTTTCCGTTCTTGGGAAACAGTGTCGCCGTCACGGAGATGCGTTGCAGGTCAATGTTTTACACTTCCCTTGGTAGATTACTCATGGTGGATCTTGGCGAGGATGAGGAAAGGTTTCACACGTTCATGTTGCCACTAACGGGTAAGGCTGGCGCATTGACATCATAGTCGTAAATCTCGAAATCGTTTAGAATAAAATCAAATAAAAAAGTTGCAAAGTAGAACTTTGCATATTTTGTTTCCTCATTCATTTTCGTTTTTCACAAAGCCATTTCTATGATTCCTCATAGAGGTAAAGTTGACGGTACGATTGTTTTGTAATTATTCATCAATAATAGCAACACGGTGTAATTATAATACAACGTGTACATTTTTAATGATTGTAGAAATGTTTAAGATGGTAGAAATGTGTTTAAGGATGTAGGAGCGCGAAGTATTCAATTCGCATAAATTCGAGAAAAGTGCGAGAGAATTGCAAACACTTCTTGATTATCTGAAAGTCTGAAAAAAATGCATGCACACTAAAGGTACTGAAAAGATTAATTCTGCGTAATAATTATTCCAAAATGCTATTAACAAATTGATTTTAAAAAATTGTTTAACAAATATTTCGGTGACCCAAGTTTTTTTTGCATGAAAATGATTCCTTCATTTTGCTGTGTACGTATGAAATTTTTCAGATTTTTATCTAATCTTTGAAATTTGTGTTTTTTGTATGGAAGATATGGAAAGTTCAAAGATCAGATAAAAATCTGAAAAAATTCGTACGTATACAGAAAAATGACGGAATAATTTTCATGCAAAAAAAAACTTGGGTCAACGAAATGTTTGTTAAACAATTTTTTTAAGGTAGTCCCCCTGCTTGCGTTCAATTTCGCATAAATTCGAGAAAATTGAGAGAGAATTGCAAGCACTTCTCGATGGTCTAAAAATCTGAAAAAATTCATGCACATTAAAGGTACTGAAAATATTAATTTGACATAATAATAATTCTAAAATGTTATTAACAAATTGATGAAAAAAAAATTGTTTAACAAATATTTCGGTGACCCAAGTTTTTTTTTCGATGAAATTGATTCATTCGATTTTCTCAATACGCACGAATTTTTTCAGATTTTTAAGTAATCTTTGAATTTTGGTGTTTTTTTTATATGGCAAATTCCAAAATTCAAAGATTACTTAAAAATCGGAAAAAATGCATACGTATTCAGAAACATGAAAGAATCATTTTCATCGAAAAAAAAAAACTTGGGTCACCGAAATATTTGTTAAACAATTTTTTTTTTTCATCAATTTGTTAATAACATTTTAGAATTATTATTATGCCAAATTAATCTTTTTAGTACCTTTAATGTGCATGAATTTTTTCAGATTTTTAGACCATCGAGAAGTGCTTGCAATTCTCTCTCAATTTTCTCGAATTTATGCGAAATTGAACGCAAGCAGGGCGACTACCTTAAATGAATTTTTTAATAACATTTTGGAATTATTATTATGCAAAATTAATCTTTTCAGTACCTTTAGTGTGCATGGATTTTTTCAGATTTTCAGACTATCAAGAAGTGTTTGCAATTCTCTCGCACTTTTCTCGAATCTATGCGAATTGAATACGCCGCGCTCCTACATCCTTAATGCATCACAAAAGTAATGAAGAACCTTGCGCTTCTATTTTTTTTAATTTCTTTTGTTTTGTTGAAAATGAGGTACCTATGCAACTTTTCAATTAAATCACACCCACAAAACAAACGGTACTGTTACATTTATTTCTGAATCTCATGAGGATTTACAATACTGATTGATAGATGGTTAAAAGTGATATTATTGTATCGTAATCAACATCGATTGCGGATCGATAACCAAATGTGTATTTGTTTCTTTCAATAGCTGCACTCGAGAGCCTCGGACAATTGATGGGTGCGGCTGATACACCTCTCTTCGCGGCTGAGGAAGCCAAGAAAGCTCTGATCGGCCTCGCCCGAGACCTCCGAGGACTCGCCTACGCCTTTAATACGAAAACGTCGTACATGATACTCTTCGATTGGATGTATCCTTTTCTTCGGCGGATAGTCGAACCTGTGTCATCCAAGCTCTCGGTTAATCCAACTTTGTATAAATGTCGTTCCGTGGTCCAAAACATAGCACGAAATTTCGTTGTGTCTTCGTCTCATTTTTGTATGTGTTGTAGCCGTCAAAAGAATTATATTGCACATAACGTTCACAAGCACAAGTAACACGCAACTGTTCAAAATGTTTGCAAATTTAACACAGAAGTGTAGAAAAATTACAAATTTTTTAATTAAACCTCTCAATTTTCACAAGCCCTAGCCAAAGTTACTTGAATTTTATACGCCACTTGTGTATTAAATTTCAAACGCCAGTTTACGTAAAAGATCTCCCTTTGCCTGTAATGAAAGCTCCACGTATATCACGTAAACGTGTCCAATATTTTTACCACGTATATCACGTATACAACCGCGAAAAACAAATGTATATTTTTTATTGAATTCTGGCCCCGCCGAGATTGGATGACCGAGGTTCATCTCTATACCCCGCTAACGCATTTGTTTCTATTGTGTATAATGCAGCGTCGTGAATCTCTAAATCTTTTAGGAAAAAGTTGACGGTACAATTGGTTTTCGAATTATTAAGTAATTACAATATAATGCGGTTAACGCAAAGGAAATGGAAATTCAATTTTTTTCGCAATTGCTCGCAATTTTGTTGTCATTGAAAATGAGGCATCTATGCGGCTGTTGAAATATTGACACGGAATTTCCTAATCGCCGCAGGTTATTGTTAATATTAAATAATATGTACAAAGGGAAATCGTACTGTAAAAATGATTTCTTAAACTAATGAGAATTCACAACTCTGGTATAATATTGCGATCCGAGTATTGTCCTTGACGTAAAATATCAAGATATCCTAACTATACGCGAATTTTTTTACAAGCCGTTGAACTTTGGCACCACGAGCCCCAAGTGACAACGCCCGTCCTTAAACTATTCGCCGAGCTAGTACAAAATAGAAGTCAAAGATTACAGTTTGACGTGTCGTCGCCAAACGGGATATTGTTGTTTCGCGAAGCTAGTAAAGTCATATGTAGCTATGGTAATCACATACTAAACGTCGAAGTGCCCAAGGATCAAATATATCCACTCAAGCTGAAAGGCATAAGCATATGCTTCAGCATGCTGAAGGCCGCCCTGTGCGGGAGCTACGTTAATTTCGGCGTCTTTAGGTTGTACGGCGACGATGCCTTGGACAATGCTCTCAACACTTTTGTCAAATTGCTTCTCAGTATACCACAGAGTGATCTATTGGTAAGCCCAGACAATCTCAATCATTAAACTCCGCTTTCTTTTCTCATTTTACTTGAGTTCGGCCGCCGAGGATTCGCGCAACGATGGAACAGCGAGCGTCGCGATTCTCTCTCCTGTCTTCTTCTTCTTCGTCTTTTTCTTCTTCTTCTTCTTCTTAATTCTAACTGATGCAAATCTTTGTCGTCGTTTTCTTTTATTTTTCTTTTTGTTTTGTGCCAGGACTACCCAAAATTAACAGCAACGTATTACGTGCTGCTAGAGTGCCTGGCTCAGGATCACATGGCTTTTCTCTCCACCCTGGAACCCCGAGTTTTTCTCTACATCCTGTCGAGTATCAGCGAAGGCCTAACGGCTCTAGGTGCGCTAAAAGACTCCTACACAGGTCTGTGCGGCTGATTCTATATTATCGCTACTACCCTCTATATCCTCTAGCGCTCGTATTTACTTCATTATTTATTCAATATCGTTGTTACGGGCGGATATTACATTTCAAAACGATAAAGACGAATCATCAGAGACGTTTAATCCTTCTGATCGAATTCAATGTATCCTTCGCTTTCTGCATTGCCGCTTCGAGCAACTCAATTTATCCTGCGTCGAGCGTATCGTAGTGGCAGTTTTTCGTCCAATAGTACGACAATTTGGCGATACATCGAATTATCATTTTACCGCGTGCGCTAGGACGACCATATTTTTACGTTTGTCTTTTCTCTCAAGCCGCAATTCTATTCTTTGCTGTAAAAAAACTGAACCTCCCAAAAGATCCAGTTGGTAAACAAATATTTCGCGGTTGTTCAAAGCTTTACATATTTTTATTAATTATGTATAGATTTTTTCTTTTTTATCATTTAAACCCGATATTCCCTTTTCTGCGCCGAATACCTCATGGTGTGCAAGGTTTCAGAGGAAAATATAAAAATATAAAAACATTTTCCGAATATTACGCCTTTCAAATTTGTCTTATTTGTTCTTCAAGCAAGACAAATTTACTCATATCGAAAATTGAATAACGTCAATAATTCGCATACTTTGAACTAGGCCGCGCATGTTTTCCACAATCAAGAGAGCGGCCAATAAATATAATTATTTTCCGCTAAAATGTTGCACACCATCGAGTATCTATCATCGAGAAAAATGAATATGGGCTTAGAAATACGATAATTACGAAAAAAGAAAAACGATTTAAAATTAATAACGGATATTCGTAAATCATTGAACGACTTCTACAATATTTTTTGCGGGCTGGATGTTCCGGGAGCTTCGTACCACGACGATAAAGAACAGAATTCTCTGGTGGGTCTGAGGGTAACAAAACATACGTCAAAGTATCGTCATCCTATCGAACTCTGCACGTGCGACGGACATTCATCCGCAATGATAGTTTCCACTCATACACACACACAAATAGTCAAACTTTCAAGGATAATCGACACCGGTGATATACGACATAGGCACTAAGAGGATTGGAGTGCGTAGAATCTAGACCCGCATTGATTACAAGAAAAACAAAAAAGAGAATAATACATCGTTTTGTTACACCGCTGAGCTCGACAGACGATGACGCTTGAAACGCAGCTTCTTACCTCCGCTGTATCGTTTCTATTCCGGACTATATTTACTTTTGATATTTGAAATTGTACGAAATATGGGTCTAGCAGCACATGCAGTCAGCCGCACAGCTGACACACAGTACTAAAGTATTAACAATTACGTTTTTGTTACACTAGAATGAATTTTGTGTATTGGCATTGAAATAATTTACTAACTTTGCATGAGTCACGTGAAGATATAATGGAATCTCGCGAAAAATCTCTTTTCTCGTTTACGGCACGAGATTTTTGCTATTGCGAATGTTGTTCTAATATTTATTTGTTGCCATATTATTTTCCAGAATGTGTTTTTTTTTTGTCACAAGCTAAGCAAAGTGTAGAGACGATCACTTTGCTCATTCGACGTTGTCGATTCCAAAGTTAATCACAATATTTATGCATGCGAACGTAATCCTAATTATTTGTGTTTTCCGTGCCGTATTTTTTTTTCCTTTTTTCGTCTTTTTTACGTGACCGTTGCCGTGGATTTACCGGTGAAAGAGTCATTAATTATGTTGCAGACACCATGGTCTGCACTGGTTGTTGCGCCACGTTGGATTACATTGTCACCTATCTTTTTAAGCAGCTCTCCCAGAAAGGTGAGCCGCTTGTCGCACCGAGGAGTCCTCGAAAGCAGAGTTGTAAATCCCTAAATCTTTTAATAATATTAATTATAAGATGCAAAACCAAATATAAAAAATCGAAAATTTGCATTTTTCGTGAAAACTGTTGTTCTCCGAAAAAAGTAACGGTGAATTCGTTGTGCACGGGCAAAAACACATCGAAATAAAGTGTTAATTTTTTTTTTTTTTTAGCAAAAAGTGTTTTTGCACTTTTTTCGGGATTTTGTCACGTCACTAGAATCAAGGTTGTTCTGTTTTGGATCCATCGAACCTGGATTTTCTTCTCTCGTTCTGAGAAAACTCATTAATGAAGAGAATGCCGTATGGCGGAACATGATATCTTGATTTCTGAATTTTACACCGAATTTTAAAGCTAAACCCCAAAAAACTGCAAAACTTTCCATAAGTTTTCCCTTGTGTTTTTTTGCGAAAAAAAGTTCGATTTCGTAAAGTTTGAAACCTCCGATGGCAAATTTCATAATGATTCCGAAAAGCATCGTTGTTTTTTAAAAAACGTGAAAAATGATTTTTTTTCCTGCATATATAATAATATTAGCCCTTACGCGCGCCCGAACACCCTTCCCGAAATAATCTCAACAAACCTTCAAACCTCGGGCGCCCGAGAACTGCCGAAATACAATAACACGACTGAAACTATTCATTGGTTATCAACGAGTTGCAGGCAACTCGACAGCCAATCAGAAGACGAAAAACCCAACACCAATACTTATATCGAAAATGCGAACACCAATACTTATATCGAAAATGCGAATTATTTTCCACTATGATTTTTCGAGAAGGGAAAGTTTTTGGTACAATTAGTTTTGCAATTATTGATTAATAATAGTAACATGAAGTATTTACAATATAATACGTACATTTTTTAAGGGTTGCAAGGAATATTTATTCTCAACAAAATTTCGCGGTCATTTTCGTGAACAAATGGAGAAAGGCGGTTGACGCATTACGAAAGTTATAGACGACCGTGCTCATGAATTTTTTTCGCAATTGCTCTCAATTGTTTATTGAACATCAGCTATTCAAAAGTTCACACATCATTTTACAATCGCCAAAGGTTATTATTATTAAATCACACCTGGAAAAGAAAGCGTACCGTAAGCTTCATTTTTTAAACTAGGGTTTCCAACTCTGCTCGAGAGGCAACGAAATGCAAAACGATGAAGTTGACAAATATCTGTTGGTCGTCTCTTTAGCGGGTGTTTATCCGGGAAAGAAGAACGCGGTGGTCCCCGGAGGCCGCGAGATATTCTTGCAAGTGTTGAAACAACATCCGGAGATTCTCCAACAAATATTGAGCACCGTTCTAAATGTGATAATGTTCGAGGATTGTAGAAATCAATGGAGCATGTCGAGACCTCTTCTGGGTCTTATACTCCTCAACGAGGATGTGAGTCCGGACTATTCGTTAACGTTCGATCATTCATTCGTCTCAAAATTTGACTGACGAACTCTCTTTTCGTTATAGTACTTCAATCAATTGAGGGAAAATATAATTAGGAGTCAGCCGGTAGACAAACAAGCTGCCATGGCTCAGTGGTTCGAAAATCTGATGGACGGCATCGAGGGAAACTTGCTAACGAAAAACAGAGACAGGTGGGTAATCGTAAATCGCGAGCGAAAAAATAAAAACGTTTCGAGAATAACGTAGAAAATACTTAATCGCTGTTGTTTATTTTTCATTCAAAGGTTTACACAGAACCTGTCAACGTTCAGGAGAGACATAAACGACTCCCTGAAAGGGCCCAACATGTCCGCCGTTTCTGCCAGTGATATGATGACCTCGTAGTGCGGAGACGCCGCTTTTCAGTTTTTAGATATAAATACGGAGAAAGAAAATGAGCCCACGACCTTTGCCTGCCGACAGATTGAATGTCCGTTTGCATGTTTGCGCATATGAGAAATGTTTTTAATAAGTGTGGAATTACGATGAAAACGGTTGCGGATGACTTTGGTGAGAATAAAACGAATGCCACGAGAGAATGAAGACGAAAAGTAATAACGAAGAGAAAAAACAAACCGAGAACACTGCATTTCGAACGGAGACGAAGAAAGGAAGCCGCTGATCAGTTTAAACGCAGACACGGACACTTGGTACAACGAGTTTCTTCAATCATGATTCCTTTCACAGAATCCAGACACCGGTGTTACGACCGATTCGTATTGCGAATGAAGTTTGATTTAAACACCAAGTGCGCACTAGCTTAAGCGTGTTTACTGCGGCCTTAAAAGAGTTGTTTGTTGTTTGTGACTGTACACGAGATGGGCACGTCGCCGGCAAAGTAGTAATTACTAAAGTAATACCCATAAAGGGGCGGCTGAAAGAGAGACAGAGCGAGCGAGCGAGCGAGCGAGCGAACAGGAGAAACGAGGGAAACTCCGATGAAAAAGTGATAAGTGATGCCGACAACACCTCTTCCCTCATCATTCTTAACGAACTCGATCGGCCACACAGCGTAACGAGCCAACTATTACGAGAGCATAATAAAACGAAGAAGCTAAACGTTTGTTGGGAACTAATGTGAAAGATGTACATGAGAAGATATCATTAAAGAATATCACATAAGAGTGCTTAGTCGTTATTACTGCAGCGACGGTATTATTGTTGCTTCACGGTGACAGATTAAATAAATCTAAAGACACGATCAAACGTTGAGAGATATGGAAATGTTAACGATCCTTAGCTTGGGGTTGAGGTGTCCGTTCGACAAATTACATTCGTTTATTGATATCAGGATATCAAATTAAAGTGTAAAAATATTAAGTGTTCGTCGATCTGTTGGGCGTTATTTTCGAAAGTGTTTTTTTTTTTATTCTCGTCGTCTACAGTTTGTAGACTGCAGTCCGATGTGTTTATTATTTAGAGCCGAATTCGTGAAACAATATCTATAAAATAATCTTTTAACTTACGTAAAATAATTACGAGTGACGATTATTCCCTAATCATTCGTTAATTTTGCTCGATCGACGAAAATTCGTCACAGGGAGTACTGTGTAAATACAAGAAAAATTATTCCTCGAAATTTTCCGGACACAAATATTATTTTGAGCATCTAATTCGCGCGAACGCGGTGCTGCCGATTTTTAAATAAATCTATCACTTTGGTGCTGCATACGTGGATGAATTTGAAGACGGTTCGTCGTGGTTCATTTATTTACTTTTTTTACCCTCTCTGTGTAAACTGGGTCTTTTAAGGAACAGTCGAAATTTCGAACTGAAATTTCCCTCCAACGAATGAAGTGCGGACTTCGACTTCCCCCTCTAAAAATCTATTTGGTAGTGTGGGCAAAAAGCTTCAGTGGCACCCGAGTCTAGCCGATAGCGGGCAAACACCGGTCTGTGCAAGTCGCGACCGTTCCCTCAAAGGGTCAGTATAGAGACGGCATCGGTATTTGATAGGTAAACGGATGCAGTTTTTTGTTGCTTTTTTCGTAGTTTTTCGGTCTTTTTATGACTAAAATACATATTTCTTGTAATTTTATGCTTTTTCTGGACATTTTCATTGTACTTTCTTTTATGTTGAATACAAGATATTTTACATTTTTGGCTTATTCTTTCGCCATGTTCCAATATTTTTATTGAAAATAAATTTGTATTACATTATTCTAACGTCTGACATTGATTTAGCGCTGTATAATTATCTTTCAGTGTAATTACAACATGCCTGACTTCGTAAAATATACCCCAGATTCAGGTACTGAAATAATCAAACTTTTCAAAGTCCACCCCAATGACTATATTCTTTTGAAAGCTCATAGTCTAAACTGAAAAACCCTATAACAGTTTTTTGTACATTTGTTTATTGCGAAGTTATGAATTTTTTCCCGAAAACCCGTTGTTTCCCCATTTTCGACTACAATCCGAATTTTATTAACAATAGTTATAAACTTTTGACTTCGAGAACTTCTGGGCCGTGTAGTAAACACTTGGAGAAGTAACCCTGCATTTTTTCAGATTTTTTGAAAGCTTAGAACATTTTGAAAACAACTGTTTTCTGAAAGACCCAGTGTACAGACCGTGTATAGAAAAATATAGTTTACACACGGAGGGTTAACTTTGGTAGATATTTTTTTTTACATTGTCTTAATTTAAATAGACCTTTCGCTTGCGTTTTCTATTGAGACTCATACGTGCTTCTTTGCCTTTCTCGTGCGGTACAAGTTTGCCTCAGTCGTGTGATTGTGTAGGTTTTGACGAGGTCTTATGCTAAGTTTATCTACTCGCGAAATCGCAGTGAACAATGACGGACAATGCTGATGATTAAACCGTCAATAACTCGGGACAAATAGCTCGATTAAGGAGCTATACAAAAGTCGACAGTTGATATAAAATAATACTACTTGTTATTATTTCTATAGCTTGTTCTTTGAATAAAAAAGCATTGAACCATACAAACCGTCCTCGTACTGGCTTCAGATATAGAGGAACACGGGGCAGAATGAGACAAACATTTGTTTCGTTTATGACGATTTTACCGGGCAAAATGGGACGCTTTGACATTTTCGGGAAATCGCGTATCCAGAACACAATTCAACGGAGCCATTGCAAGTATAGAAAATATTGATTACCCAATTTTTTCTTTTTTTCAAATCTACTTTTAATTGTCTATTGAATGCAAACGCCCCTGATTACGTTCGTGTCTCGCCTTCGCAGTTAGAAACACAGCGCAATCAATGCTGATGACGTTCAGTAGCATTCAGTGCATCAAACCGTACATTGCCGAGTTTGGGGAGCGTCGCGTTTTTCCCCAGAATTGTTTCTTCTTGCCGATGCTGAAAATCGTTGATTGGAATCTGTTTTGAAAAACAGTAACAATACACTTTGGCTATCGCCAGAACGATTTTTTGCTTATGCGAGAGATGCAGTTGACGGAGAAACTCATATTTTTTACGGTTTACCAAAATACGGTTACGAAAATATCTGCCACCTTACTTTTAGCATTCGGCGAGAGTGTGATAATGTAAATTCCATACTTTTTACTTTTTTTTTTAGAAATATACGATAGAAACGACTGCAGCTTCCGTCTCATCTATAGAACCAACTATGGGAACAAATAAAATAATCGAAACTTGGGCTTCAATATTGATTCATTGTTTCCGAACGTTTAATAATAATGATTAATAACCCTATATTCTAATAACAATGAATTAAACGTGGAACTCCGATTTATTTTGCATCGGAATTCAATACGAAAAACTGAGCGACATTTACGCGCTAACATATACAACAGGGGGTGTAACTCAGTGGTAGAGTGTCTGCTTCGCATGCTGAAAGTCCTGGGTTCAAATCCCAGCTCCTCCAAATGTATTTTTTTTTATTCTTGATATTCCCTGTTTATTAACAGGCGTTCTCTAAATAATGTTAGATTAACGTTCGTGACAACAATCATTTAATTTATTAATTATTTAATGGTTACAAGCAAATTCGTAAAGCGGGCCAAGCCCCAATGAGGTCAATCCTCAAACAAGCGGGTCAAGCCCCAGAGAGGTCAATCCTCTGAGTTCTTTTGGTAACCTAGTGTTATAAAAACAAGAGTCAGTAAGTAACAACGACGTATGCGGCTTCGTGTCGGCCAATTTTCAGGGAATATTGGGAAAATCAATTAAATTTCCTCCCCAACTTTTGACGTTGCGATCATTCTGTGGGCGAACCTTCTTCGGACGTACACTTCATTTTCGCTACGTGCAAAAGTGAAAAACAACAAAGTGGGAATTTTGTGTGCGGAAAACGTAAAACACCCAAACATTACAAAACATCCAATATACAAATGTTTGCCTTCCATGACAAAAATTACAAAGGCCCAGCTAGTAACCATTAAGGCTATTTAACAATTTTCAAGCAATTTCTTCAAATTTTCATCTCACATAATCTTGAAAAATGTACGGCTACGTTATTATATTAATGTAGACGGAGTTTTATGTGCTTTGAAGGAGACTCCCCAGCAACGTCCAGGGAGAAAAAAGAGGCTGCTTTGCATGCGGAAAGTCCTGGGTTCAAAACCCGTCTCCTCCAAATGTATTTTTTTTTTATTCCAGATATTTCCAGTTTGTTGACAACCGTTCTTTAAATAATATTAACTTCACGTTAATAACAAACTTTATTTAATGTATTTATTGTTTAACGGTTACAAGCAAATTCCTAAAATATCAGACGGTAGACATATGAAGAAGGGAGTACGAGTTGTGCGTCCCGACCCATTGATAAGCACTTGAGCAGCAGGAGACATGGTAATTTCTAGTCCAACCTAGTCACTCCTGCGGCACTAGTACTTAGGAACAGGACAGGATATCAACAGCAGTCCTGGAACGTGCGCGTTTCCTCCTCCTCATTTCTCGCGTGAATCTGCGAAGAAAAGAATAAATTGGTAACAAAAGGTCGTTTTTATTCACAGTACAGAAATGCATTTTGGGGAAGAGGAAGCTGCAGCTCCCTGATTCTCACGACCCACGTGTGGGAATAATTAGCGCCATTAGAGTGAACGGCGGAAGTCCGACTGGAAGCCGTTTTAAGCCCACGCACCGCTGCATCGGGGGCAATTTAATCCGATATTGGATAATAGTCCGATGTAGAAGCGACGTTGGATGGTTGGTGTCGGGTGGTGCCTGTGGGATTGCGTGATGATTGAATAATTTTTGTTTTATTTCCACGATATCAGCTCGATCGTAAAGTAGCATATAGGCTGCAAGGCGACATCACTCAACGTGGTGAGGTGAATAATGACACGAGAGACGCGACGATTACAGTTATGCTCCCTATAGTAGTTTCCTCTCCCCTTCTTCCTCTCTCCCTCAGACTGTTTCGTGTCAGGACACGTAGACAGACAGTGGCCCTCATTGAACCGACCTCGAGAAGTCATTAAGGCCCGCCTACAGCACCGGTTCTGCTCTCGTTCCTCCTTGCTTTAAAACCACGTGAAATACCGCAGTCGGTAATGAAAACTGCAATCAACTTGTTTACCGCATATACAGATATTTATTTACAGCTTTAAGAAGAGTTTCATCCAATGCTCTCGTGATATCCGCATTCGATGAAACTCTTTTTCGAGCTGTAAATAAATATCTGTATGCGTAAACAAGTTGATCATACTGTTAATCTTTCTTTCTCACTGCCATTGCCCCATGGCTTCGGCATTCGGATTGTGCCAATATTTCAAGCGATTTCGTATCCACACTCTGCACTCCCTGACATTTTTACCAAAAAAGCGCCGAAATGAACAGACATATTTTAACCGAAAAAAAAAAAAAAAAAAAAAAAAAAAACAAATCGATTAGCTCTTCTGCGACACCAATTTTAATCGATATTTCTTATTTTTTTCTTTATCTAAGGTTAAAAGGAAATTACGATTTCATGAATTATTCTAATGTAAGGTTAACAAAACGTTTCTTCCGGCGTTTGTGTACACAAAAACTCGGTGTTAATTATTGAGGACCAGTCGAGAGTAACACTTTGGATAAACGTTGAAAAATGTTAAGCACTTATCTGATGTGATTAATCAAGCGATGTAGGTTTTACAGATCATATGAAGACACGCTACACATAAAAGAATCGATTAACAGGCCAGTTGAAACTGGTGAAACGTAGTCAAATCAAGAGCCAGTTAACAAATCGATTACAGACGATGTCAGGACACGGTTTTTGCGGTTTTGTGCTGCGTGAAAAATATACGAAAGGGAAAATGAGGCAGAATATTATTCAAAATTTGACTACACTGCTTTGATTATTATAATGATTTTTTCGTCGTTTACGCTTTGCAGTGAACCACGATTGATTTTCATCGTGTACAGAAGAGTCTCAGCATCATTAAGCGATACGTTTGATGTGTGGTGCGTCTGTATCTCTCCCTCTCTCTCTCTCTCTCTCTCTCACTCACTCGGAGAATACACGATAAAGTTCTTTACTCGTCGCGCCGTCGGAAAAAACTTATTGAATGAGACCCTCTGTGTGTTGGCCGTACCATCTCGCTCGAGCCTCGTCTACTTCGCTGCTTGGGGACTCGACGACATCTGTAGAAGCTTTTTCGGTGCGGGTTTATTGCGCTCGTCAAAATCCGAGCTTCACGAAGACGACGCGGCTCTCGATCGCACCAAGGAAAACCATAATCCCAGACGCCAAGGTGTTTGATGATAAACCACGAGAAGCTCACATCAACAATAAAGCGCTATTTTTCAGAATTCAGAAATTCAGAAAAAAAAAATTCTAATTATCCCAAATTATGAAATTAGATATGAAAAGTGATCATGGCAACTATGATGAATTATGATGACTTTTTACAGCTAATTTCATAATTTGGGTTAATTATAATTAAATCAATTTTTTAAATTTCGTTGCATTCCAACGATGCAAACTTCAACATCATCAAGAGACGCGGTAGCGACTCGACGCCGAGTACTAAAATAAATTAATTCGTCTTCGATCTTAAAAATGTTTGTAAATTTACATCACCCGAAATTTAATTAGTCAGCTAATATATTAAATTTAATACACGAATGAAGTAAAATTACAAATTTGTATATCAGTCTTCCTAATTTTTATAGGATTTAGTCAAAACTGCTTTCATTTTACATCTCACTTGTGTATTGAATTGAAAATAGTAGTTTGTGAAAAAAACTTTTCTTTTGCCGGGCATGGAAGCTCGTGATAAATATTTTCAACGGTGCCGAAATATTTTCCTGAGGGGGACAACAATGTTTTATCGTCACCAAATCCATAAATAATGTAACCAGTGTCTAAATTATGGCACGAAAAACACTTTATGCAGTCGAATTCGCTCTATATTCTTCATTCAATCACGTCGATGTATGATTCGTTTGAATAGTACACAATAACTACAGTGGGAGCTTTTATAGAGAAAAAGTTACAGAACGATCCATTTGCACATGGCATCTCGTTTATTCCTTTTTCGGCCACTCATTCATATACCGTCTCTACTCGTTCGTCTCACACTCGTCTTTCGTTTTACGTACACATGTGTAACTGACGGCTGTTTCTCCATCTCTGTCTCTCTCTCTCATTGTATGACGACCGCTCGATCGCCGAGATGTTCTAAAAACCCGTAAGAGGATTACAACGTTATACTATCCAAGATTCCTACGACGGACCGACTGGCACGCCCGGTTTCATCGTATGTGTAGCAGGAATGTCGGATAAAAGAGCAGACGCAACAGAAAGCGTAAAAGTAGTGGTATTAGTAGTAGGAGTAGTGGGGGAAGGTGGGACAAAATGGGACAGCGGGGCAGAACGGGATAGCGTTTTTTTTTTCAGTTTCGATTATTTCGAGGGGCAAAATGGAACAAACCCCAATTTCGGAAATATCGCGACTATACGACACATTTCAACGCAACTAATCGGAATATAACTTTTTTCCCATTTTGAGCGTTTCAAGCAATTTGGCTTTTAAAAGATCGCTTGAAAAATATTTCATTTTTTTAAATAAAATATATTTTTAAAATATTCTCAGTAACGATAATGTTGAGAATCACCCACTTAAAAAAAGACACGAATTGCCGAATTTGGGGGTTTGCCCCCCCTTTTTTTTTGTCCACGCTCAAAATTGATGTTGGGAATAGAATTTTTTGGTGAAAAACGACAAAAATACACTTTGGTCATCGTCATAAAACCATTTTTCGCTTATGCGTCCCGTTTTGCCTCACCATTTCCTAGTAGTAGCAGTAGAAGTGGTAGTAGAAGTAGTAGAAGAAGAAATGTGTGCCCATGCAGATTGTGCTTGATTGAATATCTTTTGCTGGTTCTCCCACGTCCATATGCAACGCTGTTATGTGAAAGTGCGTATGAGCGTGTAAGCAGCTCGTGCGATATATATACACGCGCTATTAACGCGAATACAGCGAAGTCAGCGAAAGACAGCGATGGCAGCAGAAGAGCTGGAAGAACGTGGAGCGCGACAATTCCAATTAACGCTAATTCCAACTAATGCGGGAGCCAAGAGGGGCCCCGTCCACGGTGTAGGTTCGTGAAACCTCCTGTCTGCGCAGAACGCCACGCGAGTTTTTCAAAAATCTTCGCATCGTCCACTCGAATCCCCCACGAAAATTAAATATATACGAAAATACATCTGACACACAACTTTTCGAACGATAATGTAATAAGAATACATTTTGGTTGTATCTTAGATATATTTTTCCGGACAGGATATATTTGATATATTTCCCATGTTTTTCCATGTAGATAGTTTTTCCACCAAGGTGACTCCTATTTTGGTTTATTACAGCAAAGAAGGTCCTATTTTTTCACTGACTTGAATTGAACAAAATTTCTAGGACGTATCGATTGAGACAAAAACGAATACTGCATATCCGTTGACTTATTTTTTAAACGTAGCTAAGGTAGAAATGTAACAACTATGATTTCCCAAAACAAGCCTTACAGAGTTGTAGATCAGAATCGCAATTTTTTCGCGTGTTTGTGACTATTTTCGATACCCAGCGGATTCACAATTCTTTTTTTCTTTTTTTGCAAAAACTGTTTCATTTGTATGGAAGCTTTTTTTTCGTTTTCGACCAGTAAAAAGTGGTTCGACGGAAAAATAGTTTTATTTGTGCGTTGCATTTTTGGCCGACCTTATACTGTGAAGAATATTTCGCATAGGCTTCCATTATTACATTACGGATAAAGGAGACCCGTTTACGTAAGCTGGTACATTAAATTTGACGTGCAAGTGAAATATAAAGTTACAGTATTTTCAACTGAATCCCATAAAAATGAGGTAATTTAATGTGAATGTTAAGAAACTGAGGATAAAGAATTGAAATTTTACTAAACACATGTGATTTAATATATCAGCTGAAGAATGAAATTTAGCGTAAATTCGCAAAAAATGTTATTTCCCGACCGACCTTTACATTGCCTGACATTCCTCGTGTTTCACTGACCGTGGCCACGACGGCAACGCGTTGCACGCGCTATCGATATATCACAAGTTGCTGGCATCCCCGAGAAACCGAATAGAAGGATCTTTATGCGCTTTCTATGAGAAAGAGCGTATATTATTGAAATAGCGAAAAACGCGCGTGATTGGCCGCACATTAACGGCCGTGGTGGGTCTATTATCTTGGGATAAGGACCGAGGAGGGTTCGAGAGGTCGAACGAGATAAGAAATTATCCCCGGAATAGCGGGGAGACGTATCGACACTCGGTACCGCCGCCCGGGGCTTTTCGTCAACATTCCCGGCAAACGCGAGTCACCGTGTCGAATCACGTTCACCCACACTGTTAAAAATGTTATGAAATTTACAACGTTTTTACTGTACAAAGATGTATGAAATTTACGAACCAAGTATAGTAAATACATTTTCGTATATATGTACGATAAAATTAATGAACATGATGGATTTTAATATACTCATATTGAATTTAACACACATGAGTCTCGGTATTAAAAAACAATTGAAGAATTTTCTTACATGCGTAATGTAATAAAACCATATTTGTATAGTATTCATTATTATTGAACAAGTTTTAGAAATATAATGTACGACGATGAATTTTCGTTACAGGCAACTGAAAAATATTATACAGTATAGTCAAAATAATATGAATTTCATAATATTTCTACTATGCAATGGAATATGAAATTTACAAACCAAGTACACGAAGAGAATAACATCGGAACTACCCCTAAATTATACAGGAATACCACAGGCTTCAGTATTTCATTAAATTTGTTAAAAACTACTAACGGTTAGATTTTGCAACTTTTATGTGAGATTTAGATATGCTAATTTGTCCAGTAGTCGATAGCACAGTCGGTAGCGTTAGCGTTGTTAGGTAGTTAGGTCGGTAGGTCGTAGGTTCAAACCCCGGATAGGCAGGAAACATTTTCTTCGGCAGAAACCAATACCCATGTCTCGAAAAGTAATTCTCGAGATGGAAAATGTTTTTTTTTTATAATTATTTTTAATGTTTCATTAATATAGATATCGTTAAAAAATCTGTGTTGACTTTATACACTTTTTCAAAAATCTGTGTTAAGTTTAATATACCCAAGTGTTAGAAGTTTTTTTTGCAGATACAGTCCATGAAATTTACAATACGTAATTTAATTTTCAATAAGCGGTATATAAAAAATCAAAGTATCCGAAAGGAATTTTACTATACAACCGTTTAATATTACTATCAATTGTAGACATTTTATAATACGGTTGTATGGCAAAATTCTTATTCGTAAATTTGAATTTTAATATACCACTCATTGAAAATCCAATTACGTATTGTAAATTTCATGAGCTGTATGCACAAAAAAACTTCCAACACTTTTGTATCAATTTCAACACAGATTTTTTTTAACAGTGCACTCTTGGTTCGTGTATTATTTTGTGCTCGGGCCCGAGCAAACGACACTTAGAAACCATCTATCCGCCTCTCTATCTAACCAGATTACGCGTCTGGTATCTATAATTAACGACACTATGCACGATAATGAGACATACACGACTCGCGATGGCCGAAGAAGCGAGACCGCGATTTCCAAGCGATTACATCTTTACCGCACGGCCGAGCCCGCTCGACGAGCGTCGAATAATCCTGCGATCACTCGAGAGATTTTTACGAGGAACGCCTGTGGAAATGGCAACGATATTTTTCGCTTACAGCACTGGCGTCGCACTCCGCAACTTTGTTTTCTTATTTTAAGGCGACAGATGCGGCCTACACTCCGCCTGCCTGCTCTTTGTCCCGGGAATTAGTTTGCTCGGCGTTTGTAAAAAAAAAAAAACACGTCACCACAGGCCACTTTTACCAATTTATTATTCCTCGTAAGTAATAATGGTAACTGAGAAGGATAAGTTCGACGAGTGTTTATCGAGTTTCGTTACCGCATTTATCTCTCTCACTCTCTCTCTCTTTCTCTCACGTGCGTTTTATTATTGTTGTTTTTTATTTGAATTTTGCATTTATTTATCGTGTTTATTTCCGTCGCTCATGCTTCGCATTTATTTTTGTTTCGCCCCATTAAGATTACACTCGTTAGTGTTTTTTCGCAGGCTTTTGTCCCGTTTCCTTTTCTAATTTTCTCTTTTTGAACTCTGGTCATCATCTGATTAAATATCCCAAGATCAAATAAATAATATTCTACTCTACTTTATTCCACGCCGTGTGTGTTCTCGGCTAAATAGCCGGATATTCAACGTTTAATGACACTGGCAATCTGTGCCTTTTTACCGCAAATTTGTTATTCCGCGATTGGTAACACAGTTATTCAATACACCTTTTTTGTACACGTCGAAAGTAACGATAGTTCGCAAGTATTTTCATCTTTTGAATTCAGCAAAGTTTATTTCGAGAAAAGATTAACCTTTGATTATTTATGACGGCAATTTTCATGGTCTCGAGCAATTTTCTCCAATTGAAATAAATATTTATTTATCTAATAAAATAACAAAAACAGCCGACAATTTATCATTTACCGGTTATTTCAGCAGTTACCATAATTCACCGACAAATATTCACAATACCAATTCGCACAGTGAGCCGGCCGGCCGGCCGGCGTCTCGGTCCGTCCGAGCGTCCCTCAAACCGCGCCGAGTCTTTATCAACGTTCCTTTCTCTCCTTCGCTCGCAGCTACAGATCGCTCACAAGAGATACACGAATCGCGCCGGCGTTGCAACGAAAACAGAAACCCACGCTGCTTATAACGACGCCGCTATTCGAAAAAGTCGTTTTATCGAGTTTCGCCGAATCTGAGAATCGAACAATCGCAGGAAATCTCACGACCTATCGAACTCGCCGGCGCGCGCGCGCGTTCACGATAAACGTGCCAGGAGATTGGCGTGTATTATGTACCTTGATCCCGGACAACTCGAGTGTGGCGCACGCGGAAGCTCGCGCGGCTCTTTCTAATTTCCACAAAAGAATGAAACCAAGAATGAAATTCTCTAAACACGGACGCGACGATGATCGCGGGCGCTGCGTCGGTTCGCGACTGCGCGGTCGACACGGCGACAATTCTACTTGTTTTCGTATTTCTCGGTTGGTCGGCATCGCATGCGTCGAGTGTAAACAAAACGTCACCAGATGCTAGTGCGACGATCTATACGTACTACGCCGATGACAGTCGCTCGTGCACGTTGGTGAAAAAACTCGCGACTCGTGTCGTAATCCGTGTCTGTCGATCGATATCATTAATACGTACCGAAAAGTCTCAACGCGCGCAGCAACTTCGGGCCCGAGTGAGAAGCAAAACAAGACTGAATGATAATTCAGCCATATATATATGTATATACATATAAATATATATGTACGTTGGACACTCAGTCGCACCGGCACCGTCAGTGCCTGCTTTCCCATTGGTCACGTCGTACGAAACCACGGGAAGTTGGCAAAAAGAGAGGGAAAAAAAAACAGTGTCGCACGTAACGTTGAGGATATTCGCGAGGGGCGGCGGCGGCGGCTAAGCGGCTATCGAGTCGAAGACGTACGAGATGCGGTGAGAGGGAGAGAGTGAACAGAAAAAAAGAGAGGAAAAAAACGCAACGCGAACGACCCTCCCGGCACGGAGTCATATCCTCGACTGAATGATAAACGAGCCTTGATTGGGTTAATATAGCCCGGCGAGTACTGTAATTGGCCGCTCTTTGCCGCGCGCGGGAAATGATTGGTCAATTTAATCCTAAAACCGCGCTGCATTAAGCATTCAACCGGCGTTCACTACCTATTAACGGAGGGAGCTGTGTGTTGCGAGCACACGATCGCCACTCTCGGACAACTGGTGGACGAGAGTCGGCCGTCGCTGCTGGTGAGCAGCACCGCCGCAGCCGCCGCCGCAGCGGGCCACGATCGGGGATGACGGTACACGCGATACAACGCGTTACACGTTTCAATAGGTGCTCGACCCGTACAGCGTTTACAGCACCAGCGGCAGCACCAGTATACCTAATTATCGAGGCATCCGTAGTAATGTTTACAATATTCTAGTAGGTACTCTCCAGTTCTAGGTGATACGGAGGTCTCTTTGTCAATATCTCACTACAGTTAACGTCATTATTAGTGCCGAAATACCGGTTTGTTTCAGTTCCATACAGAATACCATTTTTTTAGGCACTCACGTTTTGCAAAAACGCACAGAAGTGCCTATTAAATTCGGTCAGATTTCGTCTACATTACCTTTTTATACGAAAAAAGTTAATATAATTTGAAATTATCAATTTTTTTGCAGCTCGTTTCTCAGACTTAGTGAAATACATATTCTTGGTGTAACAGAACACAACATTTTCATTATTTAGTATTATGTTATGTGGAAACAAGATTTGGTCCCACCCGGACATCCGTAGGTCATGGTATCTTTGGATTGAAAAGACCGAACAAGCTAAAATTTGCAATGTCTGTTATTATAGTATTGAGTAGTATGCACGAGTATTATACGAATTTTTCTATTCCTTTATGTAGGCATTTACTTAAAAAAAATGGCACTTTTCCGGTGTGGTACTCATATTTTTTCGTTTTGAAATATCAAATCATCATTCAATCCCGCTTGAAAAAAATTAGTGTGTAAAATGTCTCGGATTTTCGATGCAAGTATTGTTGTCGGGTTATCCGTTCTCTGATTGGCTGTCGGGTTGTTCGTTGCTAACCAATGAGCAGCTTGAGTCGTCGTGTTACTGTATTTTGACGGTTCTCAGGCGTCCGAGGCTTCAACGTTTGTTAAGGCTATTTTGGGAAGGGTGTTCGGGCTAAGCGCATGGGCTAATATTATTAAGTTTGCAGAGGAAAAAAATCATTTATCGCGTTTTTCTCGTGGATTTTTTATTTTTCGGGCAAACAATATGGTGCTTTTCAAACAAATCGGCGGGAAATTTTCACATCGGATAAAGTTTTCAAATTTCACGAAATCGAAATTTTTTTCGCAAAAAATGCAAGGAACATGTATGAACAAATTTGCGATTTTTGAGGGTTCGGCTTTAAAATTCTGTGAAAAATTCAGTAATCAAGATACCGCGTCCCACCTTACGGCATTCTCTTCGTTATTGAGCTTTCTCTCGAACGTAGGATGAAAATGCGGATTCGAACGATCCAAAAAAACCAAACCTCGATTTCAGTGAAGTAACAAAATTTCGGAAAAAGTACGAAAACACTTGTATTTTTACACATTATTTCAATGTATTTTTGCCCGTACACAACCAATTCGCCATTCGGTTTTAAGCAAAATGGGCGGCGAAAACTGCAATTAAAAAAAATTAGACAAAATTCTAAAAAAATTCATAGGTATTCAGAAAAATGAATAAATCATTTTCGTGAGAAAAAAAGTTGGGTTGCCGGGTGAATTGTTGAACAATTCATTTTTTCGCTAATTTGTTAATAACATTTTGGAATTATTATTATACAAAATCAATCTTTTCAGTACCTTCTACATCCTTCATTTTTTTCAGATTATTATCTGATCGAGAAGGGTTCCGAATTTCCCTCGAAACGCTCATGTGACGGGACTGTACCGAGACTACCTCCTTAAAACATACCATGTATTTAAAATGCCACCGAGGTCTGCTATATGAGTATCACGCGTTTTATTTTTAGGAAAAATGTTCCATTAAAATAAATGTAGTAATTACAGTGCTTTTTCGGCACTCACATTTTGAAAAAACGCACAAAAGTGCCTATATTGAATTTGGGCTCCAAGGGACTAAATTGCGTTTTTACGGGAATATCTTGATATAATTTAAATCAATCAATTTCTTTTTTACAGGAGCTTTGTTAAAGAAACGCCGCAGCACAGTAACCAGTAACGGCGTGTAAAGAGAAGCAAGGAACATGCGTTCGCGTCTACAGTCTGTACCGTCGTTACATCGCGAGACTCCTGCATGTACATTACACGACTCACCCGCTGCTATTCGACGCGCAGCTTCAAATCAATTTGCCAATTGAAATCACAGCGTGTGTTATATTCTACTACGCTCCCCCAGGCTCTCGCTCTAACGTAATTCGCACACTAATCGACCTACGTGTAACGCTCATACACGTATCTACGTAATGCCCGTATGTACGTACACCATGTGACGCATTATATCGACGGATGTGGGTGAGATGCGCGCCGGGCCTGGTGGAAAAAAAAAAAACGAAACACGCTCTTACAGTCTCGATCGCAGCGTCTATGCGGTACAAAGAAGTCACGAGTGCCAATTAAATTTAATAATAATTGAGTTGAACACACGACCTACTCATAAGTAAGATAAGTAGACCCCTCAGTGGGCAACGATATATACGACGTTTCCTTTTTTTTTCGTTTCTAAGGTTTCTCTCGAATTCGTTGAAGCGACGTTGCACAGCGTGTCAAGTAATCGTACCGAGGTGAATACCTCGATTCATCACCCACGGCACTACTACTTAGCACGCGGTGACGCGACGATAATCCGCGAGAAACGTTCGAAGCACCCTCGGCCTCCGAAGCTTCGTTTCATCGTTGCTGGATCGCTACTCTCGATTCTTCTTGGTTGTCTAACGACGGACGACTGACGCTTTTGTCGAGAAATTAGGAGAGTTTATATAGGCTATGAAGTGCGCGCGGATACAATGATAAAGTTCGGAGAGATAAAGTTCATATATGATAAATCCTGCCCGTAGCTTGCTAACGTTAGTCATTTGTATTTGTATTGTCTTGGAATTATCGGTCGAAGACAAAAGGACTCTCACGATAGTCCTCGGTGTTTATGCCGCTTGGTCTATCGATGACGATGCTGTTGGTTGGAATGTTCGTGTCAGAAAAGTTGGAACGTAGGTTCGACTTGCGAACACAGCAACGAGCGCGATTTACCCATTTTCCGCCCATTATTGCGGTCACAAAGCGAAACAACTCCCACATATGTGTCTTCACTACGGGCATCTGTAAACATAGTTTCAGTTTTCAATGACAAAATATTTCATCAAGTTCTCGCGGAGCTGGATTCCTATCGAATGATTTTTTCATCGATTCAATTTCTTACAGTCAAACCTATTCCAATTAGAGATCCAACACTGAAAGAAAAATCTGGTATTATTAACTATAAAGTGACAATTATTTTCTATATAGGTACAGCAACTACTTTTCAAGTTACGTTTACTCTGACGCAATTATCACAGCTATTAAGAATGTAGGAGCGCGAAGTGTTCAATTCGCATAAATTCGAGAAAAGTACGAGAGAATTGCAAACACTTCTCGATGTTCTGAAAATCTGAAAAAATGCATGCACACTAAAGGTACTGAAAAGATTAATTCTGCATAACAATAATTCCAAAATGTTAATAACAAATTGATTAAAAAAAAAACAGTTATTTAACAAATATTTTATTGACGCAAGTTTTTTTGTGCATGAAAGTGATTTCGTTATTTTTCTGTATACGTATGAATTTTTTCATATTTTTATCTAATCTTTGAAATGTATGTTTTTTATGAAAAATATGTACAAATTTCAAAGATTAGATAAAAATCTGAAATAATTCATACATATACAGAAAAACAAAGGAATCATTTTCATGCAAAAAAACTTGGGTCAACGAAATATTTGTTAAACCATTTTTTTAATCAATTTATTAATAACATTTTGAAATTATTATTATGCAAAATTAATCTTTTCAGTACCTTTAATGTGCATGCATTTTTTCAGATTTTCAGACCATCGAGAAGTGATTGCAATTCTCTCGCACCTTTCTCGAATTTATGCGTATTGAATACTTTGCGCTCTTACATCCTTAAGTAATTACCGTACAGGATTAAAATATAAGAGCATGAAAGAAAAGTCTATAGTTATCACTTTATAGTTATTAGAACTTAGGATCGAATTTATAGTCCCAAGATTGAACTCAAGTTCCAAATTAAGTTCCAACTGAAATCCCAACTTAAGTTCGAACTTAAGCGGGAAACATGCGAGGAATATGCTTTATTATTCAGGGTAGATTTGAATTAAGGTAGAGTTTAAGGTTTTATTATTTAGGGCATCCTCGAAATTAAGAGGACTGGGCCAGACACAAAGACAAATAACTTTACAAAAAATATAAAATATGAGGAGGAGGTAAAATGAGACAACACGGCAGAACCGGACAGCGTTTTTCTTTTCAGTTTCGATAATTTTGTGGGGCAGAATAGGACAAACCCCCATTTTGGCATCACATTTCAACGCAACTAATCAGAATATAACGTTTTTTCTTTAACATTTTGCGTGTTTCAAGCAATCTGGCTTTTAAGAAGTCACTTTAAAAAAATATTTAATTATTTTTTTATAAATCCTTTTTTAAATAAATCATTACTGATGATCTTGAGTATCACTCAATTAAAAAGAAACACGCATTGCCGAATTTGGGGGTTTGTCCTGTTTTTTCCGCTCCTTTTGTCGACGCTCAAAATCGATTATTGAAATTTAATTTTCAGGTGAAAAACGGTATATTTATAATTTGGCTATGACCATACAACTTTTTACTTAGGCGTTCCATCCCGCTCAAATTCAGTGATCAGCCCAACGACCGAAAAAACGACCGGTCGTTAAATGCAAAAAAGACCATTGAAAAGAGCCAAATGACCGAAAATACCCATTAGAATTATTGTTGGTTGGTCATTTTTATCCGAATGACACCAAATGACCAGGAAAATGACCGTCAACATTATTTCGGTTGGTCGTTTTCTTGGTCATTTAGCGGCTTAGCGCTTTCAATTGTTTTTTTTTTTGCATTTAATGATCCGTCATTTTTTCGGTCGTTCACGGTCGTTTTACAGTCGTTCTCGAGGTTTCATGAATTTCTAGAAATTCTGACCCGTGTTCCCCTCCCTGGTGAAAATATTTCTCTGAAAACATCTGAAAAATTCTTTGAAAATCTCTGAAAATTGCTCTGACAATATCTGAAAGTACCTCTGAATTTGTCTCACTTTTCGTACTTTTCAGAGAACGTCAGATTTTTCTCTGAAACTACATTTTCCTGATTGTTCTGAAAATCTCTCATTTCCGGGCCAAATTCTCTGAAGAACTATTAACTTCGTTGATATTTTTATGCCGGTTTCTCTATAATATTTCGAAATCATTTTCTGAAAATATTCTCTGAACTCCCGTTTTTCTAGAGCAGCAGAGTTTTTCAGAAAAGAAATCGTATTTTCTCTGAGAAAGTCTACTCGGATTTTCTCTGAACATACTTTATCTGAATAAATCAGTTTTCTAAACATTTTCAGAAAACATTTAATTTTTCTGTTAAATTGTAATTTGGCGGAGAAAATTGCTGAGATTTTCATCAAATATCAGAGAAACTTTGAGAAAACTGTATGAAAATCTCTGAAAATCACTGAAACGGCCAGGTTAGAGTTTTTCAGACAAATTGTCAGAGAAATATTTTCACCAGAGCTATAAGATCTCCTTTCGTGTTAGCGAGCCACCAAACCGTCAACGTAGAAAAATCATCTCATTTCGGATGGCGGTGACCGCAGGTTGCGGACGTCGCAGCGATCGTCGCCGTGAATAAGTAGCTCTACGTCCTCCAAGCGTCTGGAAACAAAAGTGCTGAGCCCGCGCGATGCAGAGGATTCGGGAGCCGTTGCCATGCGGGCCTACTCTTCATTCCGACCCTTCGGATCTCCACACGGCTCTTCCGCTGCAACAATTACAATACACAGACGCTCGCGCACCGAGCTGTTATTTGTGTTGCACAAATCGAAACATAATCCCGTAGGGCGATGATTCTTCATTCGACAATAACACGTGGCGACCGAAGGGACACGACGTTGGCCCCTATTTGTCGCATTCCATCGTAGGATTTTGTATTTCCGTACAGTCGTTTCTTTTACATTTACCCGCTACTCTGTCCAGCTGTTAAATGCAGAGGCACGTCGCGACCTCGCACGTTAAGGGGGGGGTATGGTCTTGAAATTTTTTTTTCCCATTTTTTACATTATTTTTTTATGAATGCACAACATCTCAAGAATGTTGTATCAAATTTTTAGAGCAATTGAAGCAAAACTAACGGAGGTATGGAATTTTAACCATTCGAGGCTTTGAGTCGTTCCGTATTTAAGTATTCACTTTAAAGCGATTTTCCCACACTTCACGTTTTCAAAGTCAGTGACGGCTGTAGCTCAAAATCTATCGTACCGATCCTTTTCAAACTTGATACACTTTTTCTCTGTATAATTCATGAGGTAACGCTGTCGAATTTTTTTTATTTGATATTATTTTTTATTTTACAATAACAAATTTACCGATTTATTAAGCGAAAATCGTGTTTTTGACTTCCCAGTGTTACCAAAAATTGAAAAAAAAAAACACGACAACGTTACTTGAAGAAACTCATAAACTAATAAAAACAATTTGATTTTTTTATATCAAATGGTCGAGTGTTGATGAGTTACAACCGTCACCGCAAAACAACTTTTTTTGGAGACGTCTCCGGAGATTTGCTTTCAACGGCTTCATTTTTTATATTTTCGGCTGAAATTTTCAGAAAATATTCTTGAAATGTTACTCTACAATACTGTAATCATTAAATTTAAAATACACTGCCCGTGTCTTGTAAAAAAATAGTTGAAAAAGGGTCTTTTTTTTCACCGAATTTACCACACCCCCTTAAATGTGAAACTAAAATGGAATAAGCACTATTAAAACTAACGATGGAACATAAAAGAACTAAGGCCTATAAGGGCTCACGCGAACCTCTATTTTTTCGGGAGGTTCAAAATATGTACGTTGTTTGTTTTTTTTATTTTTGAATAAAAATGTCATGTAAATAAATGTAGTAATTATTATAATGCTTTTTAGACACTCACGTGTTGAAAAAACGCGCAAAAGTGTCTATTGAGTTTGGGCTCCAAGCGACTAAATGACGTTTTGTAAGATGATATTAATATAATTTGAATTTATCCATTTCTCGTTAGAGCAGATTACTTAAACATTGTAAAATCCATATTGTTGTTTTTCTTATTTAAAGGGGCACTCGTGCCTTGAGTGGGTCACTCTGAATTACCCTTATCTCCATGGTAGAATTTGGTATTTCCGTACAGTCGTTTCTTTCGCATTTATTCGCTACTCCGTCCAGCTGTTAAATGCAGACGCACGTCGCGATCTCGCACGTCGGGCGCGGTTTACGTACAACTTGGTTGTGTGTCGTCACAACGTGTGACAAAAACACTGCAGTTTCTTAGCTCAGACGAGCGTTTCATTATTCTGTCGCGGTCTTCTATCTTCGACACCATTTTATAACTAATAGCGAAAAATATCGAAAATCTTGTTTTTTTTTACAGTCAGTAACGACCTATGAAAATGTTTTGACTTCGTTAAAGTTTTGCAATTTTTCTTGTTATGAAGAACTTGAGAACTTTTCACTTTCATCTCGAAATTCATTTTCGTCTCTCTAAAAATGCATCATTCTCAGAATCTCTTTGCACATCATATTTTTATTTTATTCCTCGCGATAATCTATGGAGTGACCCGAAAAAAATAAGAAAATCATCGCATTTAAGGAACATCCCAAAATTCCTTGTATACGCTTGGATTTACTTCAACTGCCTTTTATATGCTATTTTTTTTTAACAATCTGTGTATAGTAGAATATTTACAAAAGTTTAATTTCCAGCTTTTCTAGCGACTTCTATCCTTTTGATCTGTCTATCTATTTATCTATCTTTTGCTTAAATTTCAATGAGTTTTTTCTGCTCACTCAATAATTTCGATTACTGTTTTACATAAACCGAGATTTATAAGCAAAAGAACATGCAAACAGACGAATATTGACAACAAGAATGAAGCTTTTATGCGAAAATAAACAATATAGATGGGAAGTCGCGTTCTTACCTTGCGCACCGCCGAATACTTTTGCCCATGTGGAATAAGATATCGAGACTGGAGACGGAAGCAAAGACCACCGATACGCGACGAATTTAACGACTCTAACGAGCACCGAGCGCAAACTCGCGCGATTAACCGCGACGATCAAGTGAAATGGAACGAAAATAGGCTGACTCGAGTTTGTCGTTTTGTTCGATACCCATGTGGCACCTTTCCGCCGAATAGATCCCAATGATATAAGAGCCCCATCGGAAGTTGACCGCGTAGCTGGCTCTGCTTATGGCTCCAGCACTCCTCAACGATGTACTTAACTCCTGCTCGGTTGCACACCGCCACATAACGCGCCCGCTCGTAAGAGAGAGAGACAGAGAGAGAGGGAGAGAGAGAGAGAGAAAAAGAGAGAAGAAACGTGATTGAGCGAGAAATAGGCGCAGCACACATGCACAGGTGTTTTCAGAGATCACGTGTGCTACATAGCCACGATGTAGATATGCCACACATGTTTGTCGCCTTAACGATAATATCCAACGCATTTCTGCTCGCGACGACGTTGCCTCTTCCACGCCTCTACACCTTGTACTTTTCGTAGCACTATTTTAGCTTTATATTCGTGATCTATGCTCATTTACAGTCACGCCAAACGGCTCCTGACGAGAGAACCGTGTAAAACAACGAACGAACGAAAAACAATGCTTCGGTCCACCCTAACAGGTCTGGTGACCGATCGAATGACCGAAAAAATAACCGGTCGGTAACCCTTTGAAGCATACATTTGTCCTCGCATATGATTCACATGAAATTTGGTACTTCGTTGAAAAATTATTGTTAAAGAAAAACCGAATGAAAATAAGTGACATTATGTCACTATGCTGTGAAGGGTTAAATGACAACGACAAAGTTACAAAGTAGAACTTTGCACATTGCTTATTCATTAATTTTCCTTTTTCACAAAGCCACATCTATGAAGAAGCTTGTTTATTCACTTTGGCTTCCTCGTAGAGGAAGCTTTGTGAAAAAGGGAAATTAATGAGGAAGCAATGTGCAAAGTTCTACTTTGCAACTTTTTTTTATTTCAACAAACGAAAACTCCGTTACAAACACCGTTACATCTGACTTTGATTAGATACAAAGTTTTGTCAAACTTGTGCGGAAGTTATAGCGAAAATCTACCCAGTAAACACAAGAATCGGTTTCGTTGCTGCTCAATTGCAATTTCCTACTCAGTAATGTAACTGGTACATAACACTGGTGTTATATAACAGTTACGTTGCTGAGTAGGAAATTGTAATTGAGCAGCAACGAAACTGATTTTTGTGTTTACTGGGTATATGTATATTTTTTTTAAATTCAGAATGGTATCAAATCCGAACGACTTTTCCGATCATCACCTGATTTCGTAAGTAGCAGGGCTGTATGTTATTTTTCGACTGTGGAACATTTTGGTTCCTTTGAGATTTTACGTCATTTAGAGCAAAAGGTTTTTTTTTTTCGACATTCAAAATTCCATAAAACCCGAACCGCCTTACCGATGTTGTCGAAATTCAATACCAAACAACATTAAACGTATCTTCAGTTACGAAGAATTACTTAGCCAAATCGACGAACTTTTACGAAAGTTAGAGCGACCACGCCCTTTTTTCAACAAATTAGAAACTACATAAAATCTTAATGACTATATATATTTTATCAAAGATCGCGCCAATCAAAGAGGGGCAACTACTCTACTTGCGTTTCAAATTTGAGCCAGATCGCTCGAACGGTTACTGAGTGAGAGGCGATGCAAGTTTCGAAGCCCAGCACACGCACGCACGCACGCACGCACACACGCACGCACCATTGGTCGACACCGTTCTCAGTGTACTGACATGAATATCTCGAAAAAAAAAAATTCCATGAAAACAAAGCATCCTCTATGAGGAAGCAAAAACCATAGAAAAGGGCGAAATGATCAAGAAACCGACCACTGAAATTATTGTGGATTCCTTCGTCACTAAAAATCGGAAAATGACCGTCGAAATGACCATTTGAAAAATTTGTAGCCTTTTTCACCGATGTAAATAAAAAAAAAAAAAATTCGTGTTTGCGTTTAATTTAGCCGGTTATTTTGCTATTCTGATTTCATATTTAATCATGAAAAATGAATGTATGTATTTCGTCAGTGATAGGATTCGAACCCGAAACTCTGTGACTGTTGTTCTGCACCTTCTCGACCATTCGCCTATTCACACTCGGGAAACGTACAGACTTTGTCATATTACGACATATTACGTACACTTCGACCACACCGAACGAAGTAAAAAGTATTTGTGACGTCGACTTTTGCACTTGTTCGCCGAAGGCTGGACCTATAAATTCTCTAAAACAACAATATCGAATTTACAATTTCGGCTCGCGAAAATGAAGTGCTTCAATACACCTCTAGTCCTCTACACCATATTGAATGTTTTCTACACAGTGCTTCAGTTTTGCCTTCATAACTTTTTTCATTCACGGTCATGTCAACCGGTCCTTGGGAAGAAAAACATGTGAAACTAAAACATAACGATTTTGTTACCTGCAGCGATATCACACAGTCGAATATGATCATAGCTATTTTTATTTTGATTTTTGTTTCAGCAGACGACGGTAGTTGATCGCAAAGACGCAGAGTCAGCAGTGCGGCGGAACACGCGGAGTATAGTTTATTAAAAGAGTTTATTAAATTGGATAGAATGCGTTGCGTAGGCCCACGCCGGATACGCGGAGAATGAATCTCGTCCATCGGGGAGGAAGTTGGAATTAACGGCGAGCCTGCATCGTCGTAATCGTCACAAGAGGGGTAAGTGTACAGCAGCAGCGTTATACCCAGCGGTCACCTCTGCGTGTTCATATTCCTGAGACAAACCGGCCGACCGGCCCTTCCTGCAACCATCCTATTCTACTATTATTTTTTTTAAATGTTTATTGACACGGAGATACATGTTGAGTACCAACCAAAATAGAATAAACGCTATTAAGATTAATAATTAAAAAAGAAAATATGAGGCCTATAATTGCTCACGCGAACATCAATTTTTTTTAGGGAGGTTTAAAGCGTTACCGCCGGTTTTTATTCTTCTGCGATTTTAGTGAAAAATATCCATTAAAATAAAATTAGGAATCATGGTAATTTTTTTTTTTTTTTTTTTCATTCTTGTTTACAATGTTATTCTTTAATGGCATGGAAGTTAATTTGTTGACATGATATTGTAAATCTCCCGAGTATCCGTGTAAGTTGACATTTTTTTAATTTCCTTTATGGAACATCCGATGCACTATTACCGAAGTATCATATCCTCTTAAGAGTATGAATGATACTATGAGAGGTATTATATCCTTTTAAGAAGATATGATACTTCGCTGGGAACTTCGTGGCTCAAGTTAAACGCCTATAGAGCTGTCTCTTTCGCACCTTTCTGTTTTTCGATTCTCCTTAACAAACGGCTACGAGTATCGAGGGGCTAGAAGTTCAGCGCAATTCTGCAATGCCTCTGCACATTCTCTCAAAATCTTAGCTCTATCTGTCGAGTATTTTGGAAGAAAATCGGTTTCAAAATGTTGAGCAGTGGAGGGGGAAGTATCAATGTCTCTTAAGAATATCACTGCCTCATATCCTTATCATATGCTCTCAAAATCTGAGTTCTGCCTGCCGAGTATTTTGGAAAAAAGTAGGTTTCAAAACTTTGAGCAGTGGAGGGGGAAGTATCATTGCCTCTTAAAGTGACGCCGAGAACGCCACGCCTTGGCTGCTATGCGAGAAAGTGGGATGTAACAGCTGAATGCTGATTGGACGGCAAGCGAGTGAGGTCGTTAAACATCCAATGGGAGGTTCCGATTCTGCATCCTAAAGCTTCGAGAAGTGGTCAATGTGAGGCGCTCGCGTCGCGTAGTACTCCGCTTGGATCGTATTTACGGAAAGCTTTTAGCAGCCCAAATTATTTCGTTGCAACCGTTCTGATCTCTTTCTTTTTTTAGAAACAACGCCATTCGATTGTTTTTTCGAAAATCAAAATTCTGACTAATTCATTCCCTCGGTGCACATTACTGGCGTCTGTATTTCAATTTTCACGTCGATCCGTTCATAATTCGCGTCAGAATCTACTCCCGAAATTTTGAGGTGCGCGACCGAGTGTTTCACATGCCCTTAAGGGCATGTGAAACACAGACGCCAGTAATGTGCACCGAGGGAATGAATTAGTCAGAATTTTGATTTTCGAAAAAACAATCGAATGGCGTTGTTTCTAAAATTGCAGCTATCTCTCTCGCACTCACGTGTCACGTGGTACATGTTTCACATTCCCGTAAGCCATTAAAGTGCCGTGCTTTTTTGCTGCCGCTCGTATAAAAAAAGTCTGAAGTACGGGAATTTCATGAACAGAGTTGTAAATCCCTAAATCTTTGAAAAATAAACTTGATGCTACGATTGGCTTTGTAATTCGCAATTAACAACAGTAACATGGAGTAATTAGAACGTAATGCGTATGTTTTTTAATGCTTGTAAAAAATATTCACTCAATAAAATGTAATGGTAATTTTCCTGAAAAAACGGAGAAATGCGGTTAATGTATCGCGAAAGCAACGGAGGACCGTGCACTTCCATTTTTTCGCGATTGCTCTCAATCTTTTATTGAAAACGAGGTATCTATGCAGCTATTAAAAAATTCACACATCATTTCATCATCGCCAAACGTTATTATTAAATACCACCTACCGAACAAATCGTACTGTAATATTTATATTTCTCAAAGTAATGAGGCCTTACATGTCTGTTCATGATTCAAACAAACCAATTTTCGGAGCTTTTTTGTTGCTTTCGGTATAATAATTTCGGTGTTTTGAATGTTTGAAAAGCACTCAGTGCTCAGCTCTGCTTCTTCGGCGACTGTTCTTCGTTCTTCGTTCCTTCGTTCACGGGTCCACCGATCAGGTGGACTGCTAAAGGGACTCCCGATGTCAAATTGTAATGTCCAGGTTATTCGGATGTCCATAAGCAGTCGGGCATGTGGCAGGGAGTTAAGGCTTATTAAAATCATTTGACCCCTAGCACTCTCGTGCCGTACGGCTTTGTGCTTTACGTGAGTTTGCTTTGCCCACGAGTCGAAGAGAGCGGTCGCGTCGCGACTGTTGCTAGCGCGCAGGATACAGAGGGCGTGGACTTTTCCGCGCGGTAGGGAAGAGACGAGACGAAGAAAGTGAGAAAGCGAGAAAGGGAGAAACTACGTGTGCCACTACGACACCAAGATTGCTGTACTTTGACACTGCGCGCTCGTAATACGCTGCCCCGAGGAACTTTGACACGCGTGGGCCACCTTCTCCTCGCCCGACCTTTCAACGCATGCTCCTGAATTTTCTTATTTACTCGGGTCTTTTCTACACGCAGCAAATTTCCCCAACGTCTTCATTTTATCGCAGACACCTTTTATATTCGTTAAACAGTCGATTGTTAGGCATACATTTTTTATTTACAGATTCGTGGTACGCGCGGTGTTCTCACTTTTTGCGAGTTAGCTGGTCAAGTCTTCGTTTTTCGTCGCACTCTTCTTTCAGCCTCTCTCGCAGATTATGTCAACGACACTCGGTTCCATTAGCACCGGCTCGAGACATCGATGCACCGCACTTCCGAGTATTTCGTCGAGTAGGAAGTGTACGAGACTGTAACAGTGAAACCATTCGTTGTAACTAGCCCATATGCGCGCTTAAGGGGGACTTCTACCTTGGAGCACCATTTTGTATATTTTTTTTTGTGGGAAAACGAATAATAGTAGACGACTGCGGTTTTTTCTACTTGTTATTTACGTTTTAAAGTATACAATGGAACTTTTCTTCTTTTTTTAAGGAAAAAATTGTCGGCGTCCCAGGTCCTCAAACACGATCATCTAAAATAAATGACTACCACTCTCCTGACCACTGTAATTATGCGATCGGCCTGAAATTGTGCATACATACTCGGGAAATGTGGAATGACTTCTTGGAATGACGGAGGTTTTTTTCGATAATTTAATTTTTCGATTTTTTATTAACGTTTTTATAGGCAAAACAAAGGGGAAAAATCGATGTTTTTTGTTTAAACGCCGCCATTTTCTTAATTTTGCAGTTATCGAAAAAAACCACCGTCATTCCATGAAGACATGTTTCTCGAATATGTATGTACAATTTCAGGCCGATCACATAATTACAGTAGTCAGGAGAGTGGTAGTAATTTATTTTGGATGATCGTGTTTGAGGACCTGGGATGCCGACAATTTTTAACTTAAAAAAAGAAAAAAAATTCCATTGTATACTTGAAAACGTAAATAACATGTAGAAAAAAACTACAGTCGTCTACATTTATTCATTTGCCTACAAAAAATAGAATGAAAAACGGTGCTCCAGGGTAGAAGTCCCCCTTAACCAGTTGACGTTAGTTTATTTGATTAATTTTTTTCATTGCGCCTGAAAATTTTTCTGAAACGGTCAATCATTAGACTATAGACGGACTCATTTTTTATTTCGCAATCCCTTTCTTTACTCAAAAACAACCATTTCGAAAATAAAGAGAGCTTTTTTTAAAACCAAAAATCACTGCAATCAAGCAACTTTTTACGGGGAAAAAATGTCCTCCCTGTGCCGTCAATCTTCACAACCATTTTAATTCATTGAATGCTAGCATTTTTATGCGAGTGTATTAACAACATTTTTTCCCGACTGCGCTGAAATGGCGTGTTTTCTCCCCTGAAAAGCGGGAGGAAAATAGTCGATTTCTGACTTCGAGCAGTGCGCATGCGCAGCGGGCAGAAATAGCGGCCAAAGCTCCCTAGGGCATCTTGCCCACTTTTTTTGACCCGCTCACAGTTCTCAGCGTGACCACCGCAGCGCTCGCAACGACTAAGAGAGACGCCATTAGGCAACGGGCGGGAAACGCTTAGACGTGTATGATTGAGCGACTGGAGGTTAAGTGTCATTAAAAAAATTGTTGTGTCTTCAGTGGGGGGGCTTCGCCCCCCCAACCCCCCACCGGGGCTTCGCCCCGGACCCCACCAGGGGCTTCGCCCATGGACCCCCCCCCCCCCCCGGCCGCCCTCCGCCACCGGTTCCCGCATTTCAGCTTAGTCGGAAAAAAAGTATCGTATGCTACGCGGGAGGGAGCGCCATTTTCACCTCGTGCATTTTCACCTCACCTCGTGCTCGCTCCGCTCGGGCAGCAAACCTCGCACTCGGTGAAAATAGCGCTCTTCCCTCCCTTGTAGCATAATGTACTATTTTGTAAACATGATTTTTTCGTAAAAAGGAATAGTATATTGTGCAACAAGGGTCGAAAGTTGGCAATTGCGGCGAGTGTGAGGTTTGCTGCCCGAACGAAGCGAGGGCTGCAATCACACGAGTCGCAATTGCCATTTCGACCCGTGTTGCACATCATACTTTTTGTAACGAGTGCACGAATCTGCGGCACCTGGAATGGCAGTCGCGCGAGACGAATACTGAAAAGTGAGGTTGTGATTGAAGGGACGAAAGTGAATGACAGAAACTCCCAAGGGACGAAAGTGAACGAAATGCGAACTGCGCACGCGTGACTCTGTCATTTCACCACAGGTTCGCAACTGATAGGGAAACGGCCACTTTCGGCTCGCAAGACTGCCATGGAAAGTGCCGCGATTCGTGCACGTGTTACAAAAAAAATATTATTTTAACTTTTATGGAGAAAAGCAGGACAAAACGTGGTAAAAACGATAGAAAAATTATAGTAAGGTTTGCCCTAATGTGAAAAGCACGCCAACTAAAAAACGTGTTTCGATTGAAAAGTCAGTTAAACATGGTAAAATAGAAACTAATCGAGTCTCTCGGTTAAAATATTGGTTGAAAGTTCTATTGCGTTAACGTGCCAGTGTCGTCAGCGACTTTCGCGGAGGGTCAAATTACCTTCTACCCGAAATAGCAACTATTACCTTACAAACGTTAGGCAAATTGAAGCTATTTGTTTAGCATCAGCGGGCGGCTGAGTGGATATTCCGTTGGGCTTTAATACTTACTTCTCATCGGTGACAAAGCGCCACAAGTAGAGTTGCAGATAATGCGTGTCGACCTGGATTTGCTGGAGACCGTACTTGCTGAAAGTACGAAGTCGTACGCACTCGAGGAATGTCTGTGGGGCAAAAGAGAGATAGAGTACAGAGCAGGAGGGGGAGGAAAAGACCGATGACGATCGAGTAATTGTGGTTGTACCAAGTACGAAGCTTGGCCCGCGAGGTTGGCCCATTGCGAAACTTGTGGAGTCGAGGAGCGAGACGCAACGGGACGAGGCTGAACGCGATCTATTGGATTAACTACAAACGCGGTGATATAATGTATCGTGGCGATGCAAAGTGGATAATGGGCCTCGGCGTTATTTTGTCATTGTGCTCGCTGTGCAGCCAGCAAGCTGCAGGCGGTAGCAGCAGCAGTGGCAGCACCTGCACCCATTACAGGGGAGTACGAAGCGTACGAAAAGTTTTCTCCCCGTAGAATCGCAAGTACAGTCTCGCTTAGAGATGGCCGATCTTTGCCGATTAAGGGGGGGGGGGGGGGTTAAGGTTAATTCGGTGAAAACAAGGCATGATTTTAAGATTTTTTTTTTTTACGGTACAGATAGTGTTAGCTCATTCAGTCAATTTTCATATAACAATGCAACATTTTAACAACATTATCCTAAATTTTTATTGCAAGATACTGAAAATTAACCGGTTACACTGAACATCCGGAGGCGCCACGAAAAAAACGTTGATTTGCGGTGTTCATCATAACTCGCAGCAGAATCATTTGAAAAATTAAATTAAACACGAAAAATTAAAAATGCATTTGTTAAAGGAGATGTTTCTTGAGGTATCGCTGGGAGAATTTTTTTTTATTTACATTTTTCAATTTTTTGTAGCACTTGGAAACCAATTTTTTCCGATTTTTCCGAAACCCGATTTCTTTTTTCAGCGAAAATCGGTTTTTGGCTTCCAAGTGCTACAAAAAATTGAAAAATAAGAATAAAAAAAATCCTCCCAGCGTTATCTCGAGAAACATCTCTTTTACCAAATGCATTTTGATTTTTTTGTTTCAGATGATGCTATTGCGAGTTATGATGTACGACGTAAATCTTTCGAGGCGCCTCCGGAGATTCAATGTCACTCGCGCAATTTTGAATATTCTGTAATGAAAATTTAGGGAAATATTGTTCAAATGTTGCATTATTATATGGAAATTGACTGAATAAAATAACATTATCTGAACCGTCAACAACATTTTTCTTAAAAACATGCCTTGTTTTCACAGAATTAACCTAACCCCCCTTAATAAAACATCAATGTTTCTTCTTCTCGTATAAGCGAATAATCGTGTCGACGTTTTCCCCTCGAAGATCAATGGTGTTTTTTTTAGTCTCGTCTAGTTACGAAATAGTCCTGTCGAGTACGTCTGCTACTGCAGATAAAACTTTAAAAATGTCTAAAAATCGATGTTTTGATGTTTTCGTTCTAAAGATTGATGTTCTTTTAATGGAACGAGAGAAAAATAAACAATAATGAAGTGGAGTAAAAGGCATCCAATCACGCACCGGGGCTGCGCCCCGAACCTCACCAGGTGATCGTTTTTGATCGACCTTTGAATATCGATAAAATGAGCCTTATCTCTTTAACTAAGCCGAATTCTACAAAACTTTACTCTTGTAGAAATCATTACTTTGATTCAATTAACAAGTACCAGTCATCAAATCGAGGGACCGAAGGTATCGTAATAACCCCGATTTTTGTAAACCATATCTGTGTCATTAGTTGCGGCTCAGGTCAGACTATCAAGTGCTCGAATATCTATGTGCCCCTGCTGTACTGAGAGGTATATGAAATTATGATTTTTCACACCAAGTCCCAAAAAACAACTTAGCCAATCATGAGCTGCAGTGTCGATTTCTCCACCTGTGATTGATTACCCAACTTGCTGCTTCGGACTTTGAGTAGAAAATCATAACTTCATTTATAGTGCTGCAGCGCTAACAAACGTCCGTTTACGTGCGATAGCGCGCGTGATGACCCTAGTGTTTTAAACAATCGATTATTTCGACATCGATAGTTTTTTCGAACATCGCCCATCCCTAGTCTCGCCCGTCGTCGCCCTCGGCGATAAATAGTTACCTTTAAACTTATTTTTATAATGCCCGTCAGTATGGACGCTTTGTTGAATTGAACTGAAGAAAATATCTCGATTCGCTCGGAGAAGAGTTTGTGAATGTTGGTAACGAGCGAGGAATCCAAATGGCTCGACGTGTACGATGACCAATTCGATCTGTACTGGTGGCGCGATATGCTGACGCTGAAAAAAGTCACAAATTTCGCAAGTTTTCATACCAAGTTAGTAGTATTTACAAATTTACAGATAGCTTGAAATTAAGCTTTAATCTTTCGGTAAGATAATAAATTTGTACAAGAAAGAACATATTAACAATCATAGTATCTGGTTTCGGTTAATATCAACTTGGAATCCCGTGATCGACGCTGCTGCCACGTACGCGGCGTTCCTTATCAACCGGCCCACTTTTTTCGGAGGACCACTCGATGTTTTTTTGTTAGTTGCCAGTTTTATGTTAAATTTTGCGTTGAAACGGCAAATTTTTGCCATCGAAACGATAATGGCATTAATATAATGTAACAATAAGTCAGTTGCATCGCACAATAACTTATGAAGCATACAAATTTTATCCTTTTAACGGAAAAATTTTCCGTTTCAACGTAAGATGTTAAGTTTTACCTCGATACATGAGACCGTTATCGATCTTAAAGACTCCTTGAGGTGCAACATTTCTTTTCAATCGGCTTTGTTGAAACCGTTGTCTCGATTCTGATCAAATGCATTACCAATCAACCTTGGTCGTCGATTAAAGCAGTCAGCTGTGAAAGATTCACCTCGAAATTTGCTCATGTTCGAGAATTTCGAGAATTGAAAAAAAAAAAAAAAAAAAAAAAAAAATCGAACCGCAATGAAACTATGACGACAGTACCGATTCCAATCAATTTCCTGCAATGAAAGGTAGGGGAAAGGCTCATTTAATATGCCAATTAATTTTAGCCAGATCGTTCGAGACGTTCTCAAGTTCTTCTCCAATGTTTTCCTTATGACGTATGCGAGCGCAAGCCTTACTTTTTTTCTACGCCTCTTTTCTGGACGTTTTTTCCGTAATTTTGAGTATATTTACATGAAATAAGGCAAAATAAAAACATGAATATAACTGCATTTTTGTACACAACCAATAATTTCCACATTGCTGTAAGTTAAAAATTGATTACAAAAAATCAATTCAAAGGTAGAATTTGTAATCGGAAAAAGGCACCTAAGCTCCTCAGAGGAAGAGCGATAAACTGGCAAACTGAAAAAAATGCAGGAGGCTCCCCGACGAAAATGGTTCAGTCGATGAAAAATGTCTCGCAGGTTTAGAAGATGTTTTCTTGGCAAACCTGTGCGTTTTCCTGCTACTATCGCTGCTCCGGTCGACTTGAGACTCGACGTCATCGTACAGAGCAGCTACTTGCGCTTCGATAGCCGTAACGTCCTCCACGACTCGTTTCATCACAGCTCTGACGGTCCGTGGTTCGATCGTGTGCAGCCAATCTCGAGTTTCAACAGATTTTCGAAGCATCTGCGACACCGACAATCCTTGGAGTCTCACATAATGATTCAAAAGATTTTGAGCTGCTTTTTGGAATTTCTCGCATATCTCGGATTCCGGTGTCACGGTGCTCTTCGCAGTGATGTATTCGTCGACGTTGAACGACTCGTCGGTGGTCGTTAGCTACGGATCACACGGATTCTCGATTACTACCTGGATTTGTTAATAAATACTCGAATGTTTGTAGATATTCGGCACGAAATGTACTCACGAGATAACGAACGCTGCTCTCTTTAAATTCTATACACATTTTGCTGAGTAAAAGCAACAGAGTTGGGGGAAATTTTGGTAAATCCGAGCCCGTGCAAAATCCATCGGCGGTGTCGATGAGATGATGCAGAAAAGCGACAACTAAACTTTCCCGTACTTGATTAACACTGAAACTTTGCAGAAATTGCTGCTTCAGACTGAAGGAGAGGTCTGGCTGTAGAAATACCTGAAATATTCGTACAATTGTTATAGTATTTTCCAGGTAAACATATATGAAACGTTTCGCCCGGTTTCCAAGGTCAAAAAGTTAACCACTCGTAAAAAAAAAATCGAAATTTTCCCAGATTACATAATTACATCGAAAGGATTATCGTAATTTTTTCCGAATTTTCGGCCTCCATTTTTTTTTAGTTATTGAACATTTCCAATCTTTTTACAAGCCTATCTGGAAAACATCAATTTCATATTTTAAATAATAGTTGTTTAATTTGAAAGTTGGATTGTATGTCTTCAATTTTGTAATGCTCATTCTATTCGTGAAAACCGCATTTAAATTGGTCGACGCGTTTTCCAATTAACCACGTAAGTATACAAACAGACAGACATTGGATTTCATCGTATATGTACCGGGAAATGGGTAGGGTAACGAAATATTAATCATTTTGATGAGTTTACCAACCAATAGATCCTGCAGAACACCTTTGACTTTTTCAATAGTCGGCATAACCAGAAGCGCCTCAAGTTCCGCGAGACCCCCGTCGCCCTCGCTCTGGCTGACTTTTGTTGCCAAAGTTTGTCGCACCTTGACCAACGTCTCGTTAAGATGATCCTTCAAAGATTCCAAGTGGCTGCGACATTGTTTTTTCCCGGCGTTTATAACGAGTCTCGTTCCTGTCCTGAAAAAAAAAAAACACCCAGCGCGGTGAGCGAACTGCGGAGCACAAGAAGCGCGTGCACCTTCGTTCGACGAACACTCATCGTTCTTCGATCTTTGTTGATTTTTTTCGTCACCCTTTGTCGACCTTCGTTAGCTCCTTAAAGCGCTATGTTTCAAGTCTCGAACACTTGTAAGATCTTTTTTGGATTGCGTTTTTTCTCTTCTGTTTTTGTTTGTGTTTTGGCCCATTTGCTTTTATTTGCTGATCTGTTCGTTTTTCACCGTTATACCTTTTTAAGGGGGTCTTCTACCCTGGAGCACCGTTTTTAATTTTATTTTGTTGTGGGGAAACGAATAAATATAGACGACTGCGGTTACTTTTTATTTATTATTTACGTTTTAAAATATACAATGGACTTTTTTAAAGTTAAAAATTGTCGGTATCCCATGTCCTCAAACACGGCATCCAAAATAAATGGCTATCCCTCTCCTGACCACTGTAATTATGCGATCGGCCTGAAATTGTGTATACATACTCGAGAAACATGTCTTCATGAAATGACGGAGGTTTTTTTCGATGACTGCAAAATTAACAAATTGGCGGCGTTTAAAAAAAAATCGATTTTTCCCCTATGTTTTTCGTAAAAAATCGAAAAATTAAGTTATAAAGCAAAACCTCCGTCATCCCATGATGACATGTTTCCCGAGTATGTATGCAAAATTGCAGGCCGATCGCATAATTACAGAGGTCAGGAGAGTGGTAGCCATTTATTTTGAAGGACCGTGTTTGATGCCCTTAGACGACGACAATTTTAAACTTTAAAAAATCCATTGTATACTATAAAACGTAAATAACAAGTAGAAAAAAAAACCGCAGTCGTCTACTATTATTCGTTTATATTGTTCGTTATATTATATTATTCGTATACCCACAAAAAAATGAAATGAAAAATGGTGCTCCAGGGTAGAAGACCCCCTTAAATAAATAAATAAAGAAATAAAATCTGTTGCTTACCTAGCAAAATCCCTTTCGGTGCAGAGCATATTCATCGCCTGGAGCCTTCTGTGAAATCTGTCCAATCCCCTGACCAGTATCGCGGTGTCCGCGACATCGTCGATTCTCAGTCTCACAAGATCGAAATATTTGTTCATATTGCTGAGAACGAAAGTGTCGAGACGAGCGACCGCTTTCGTGTCAAAATCGTCGCTAAATTCGTTGTCGTCGAGCGGCACCCGATTGACAAACATGTCCTTGTAAGAGGCGACAACGAGGCACAGATCCCCGAGAAATCCCGAGCTAGCGACGTCCATGAACTCGAGAATATCGTTTTCACACATGTCCTTCAGAAGATCCAATTGCTCGGACAGCCGGTTATCCGCGCAGCTGAGAAATTCCGCGCACAACGAGTCCGCCGGTTCACGCAGACGCAACAGCAGGTCGACACTCTCGGCTAGCGATTTCGTCGTAGCGTCGCGTTTGTGGAACTCGAGTCTCAGCTTGGATTTAAGCTCCACCACAATCTCCTCGCAGTCGTTTTGAATACCGTTGAACGAAGGCATGTTTCCGTATTTGTTGAGCACTCGCTGCGCGTGCATGTAGTCTTTTACCGCCTGTATTCAAATTGAAACTCAAATCAGGATGCACAGCAGACATTCACTCACAATTCACCCTTTTTGCTTCCTCATAGAGGAAGCTTTGTTTTCGTGAAATTTTTTTTTTTCGAGATTTTCATGTTAACATACTTAGAATCACCTAAAACGTCGAGAAAAGTGGTCTAGAAAATATGTCTGTATGTGTGTGTGTGTGTGTGTGTGTGTGTGTGTGTGTGTGTGTGTGTGTGTGTGTGTGTGTGTGTGTGTGTGTGTGTGTGTGTGTGTGTGTGTGTGTGTGTGTGTGTGTGTGTGTGTGTGTGTGTGTGTGTGTGTGTGTGTGTGTGTGTGTGTGTGTGTGTGTGTGTGTGTGTGTGTGTGTGTGTGTGTGTGTGTGTGTGTGTGTGTGTGTGTGTGTATGTATGTATGGTCCAGGCACCGAACATTCAATTGTTCATAACTCAGGAATGGCATGGTGGATCGAGCTAAAAATTGGCACGGAAGTAGAGTATTAAATCCTCTGTAACGCACATCTTTTTTAAATTAAATCTATCCATGTATACAAATTTTATCGAATTTTTAATTTTTCAAAAAAATGGCGTGATCGCTCTAACTTTCGTAAAAGTTCGACGACTCAGCTATATACTTCATCATAAATAAAGACACGTTCAATGTTGTTTGGTATTGAATTTCAGCGAAATCGGTAAAGCGGTTCCGGTTTTATAGAATTTTGAATTTTTCGAAAAAAATAAATTTTACTCTATATCACGTCGAATCTCATCAACTGAACCAAAATATTCAACAGTCAAAAAATAACATACAGCGCTGCCACGTATAAAATTTGGTGACGATCGGTAAAGTCGTTCGAATTTTACGCTGTTATGAATTTTTGAAAAAATTAAGATTTTCGCTGTAACTTATAGAAAAGTTATTAAAGTAAGTCAAAACTTTGTATCTAGTCAAAATTAGATGTAACGGTGTTTGTAACGGAGTTTTCTTTTGTTCAAATTTAAAAAAAGTGCAAAGATTTGTTCAAATTAAAAAAAGTTGCAAAGTAGAACTTTGCACACTGCTTCCTCATTAATTCCCCTTTTTCACAAAGCTTCCTCTATGAGGAAGCCAAAGTTAATAAATAAGCTTCTTCATAGAGGTGGCTTTGTGAAAAAGGGGAATTAATGAGGAAGCAGTGTGCAAAGTTCTACTTTGCAACTTTTTTCAATGTGCTACAAATTTTTATATTCAATAACTTTCGAATGAAGTTGTTTTTATCATTTTCTTTAGGCTGAAAAGTCCATTATTTGCAGAACGGCGTGCGAAACTTTTCTTTTTTTTTCTTAAGAAACATGCTCGTTTAATTCTACTGCAAGATTTTCAGAATCTTCACGTGTGAAGGTCCTGAAACTATACGATATAATACGATATAATTGTACGAAAAAGACATCACAGTTTGTTCTTGTAGAAAATCGACTTTTTAGCATCGACAAAATCGTAAAAATAATTTTACGCAAGATAATAGGAAAATGCGTTTTTTACTTTTCACCGATTTTTTGTGTACCTGCAATATTACCGACTTTGGAACAGATTTGAGAGGGTCGGAAAAAAAGTAACTGGATTGGCAGAGAATGGCTCTTATGAAGAAGAAAGTATTTCAGTGCCGTTGCAATTACCTGGTTATAATTGCCCTCATTCATAAGTTTCTTCAAATTCGCTGGAAGCTTGAAAAGAAATTCGAGTCTCTTGAGCAGAGCGTGCACAGACGATAATCTTGATATCTGCTGCCTTGTTCTGTGAAGTGTCGAAGATATTTGCTCCGAAAATGATGTTATACTATCCATGTTGCTCTCCAGAGAGTCCAGGGTATCCTCCATGGTTCTGAAGTCACTTTTCATCTGTACAAAACATAATTCATTATTTCGACAACCCTCAGCTAAATTCACAGGCTTCACGCAGCGAAGCAGAACCGTTTAGGCTCCAATTTACCTTTCTTATTGTATCCGTGGCTGATATAAATTTGTTATAATTCTCATAGACAAGAGTCTGCAGCTCCGATTCTAAAATTGCCTTAGTCGCCACCACATCGTCCATATTATCCATCATCTCGCGAAGTCGGCATTCCTGTGGAAGCCGAAATGTATTATTTCATGAGAATTGAGTAGGGGAGAACGGGAAATCACGGTCACCGGGCAATGGCAGTCATCTTAATTTAGAATAAACTCATGATTATATTCCAGTTTTTTATGCTCCTTTTTAGGCACGTTTGCGGTATAGGAGGTGTATATTGAGGTCAGCATACATACTTTTGCAGTAAAAAAGAAATAAAACATAAAATAATTTTTATTTTTTACACACCCTGGTGGTCATTTTTTACAATAAGATCATCATTTTGTCAATACGATTATTTCTATGTTTTTTTGCAATAAGGTCACAATTTTGTCAGTACGGTCATTTCATTTTTTGACTGAAGGGAAACTGAAAAACGACCACCAAGACCCACCGATGGTTCGCCGAACAGTCGCTTTTCATAGACATTTTTTTTTTTAAGGTAGGCTTTGCGTCTAATACTCATTACGCATAAATTCGAGGAATACGGGAGAGAATTGCAAACACTTCTTGATGGTATAAAGATCTGAAAAAATTCATGTACATTGAAGGTATCGAAAAAATTAATTTTACATAATAATAATTCAAAAACGTTATTTACTAAATGATGAAAAAAAAATTGTTTAACAAATATTTTGACGACCCAAGTTTTTTTTTCATAAAAATGATTACTTCGTTTTTCCGAATACATATGAATTTTTTTCAGATTTTAGAATTCACTTTGAATTTTGTGAGTTTTTTGTGGGGAAATATGTGAAAATTCAAAGTTAACTGTAAAATCTAAAAAAATTCATACGTATTTGAAAAAATGAATGAAACATTTTCATTGAAAAAAAAAAAAGATGGGTCATCGAAATATTTGTTAAACAATAATTTTTTTCATGAATTTGTTAATTACATTTTAGAATTATTATTATGCAAAATTAATCTTATCAGTACCTATAATGTGCATGAATCCTTCCAGATTTTTAGACCATCGAGAAGTGTTTGCGATTCTCTCTCATATTTGTCAAATTTATGCAAAATGGACACTAGACGCAAGGACTACCTTAAGAAAGATGACAGTAGTTGTGAAATTGGTGGTTGATTAGACCGGTAAATCGTTGGCACAAAACAACCAGTCGTTTTATAATCATGTTGTGGTCGTTTTTCGATGTTGCACAGTTTGTTTGCTAGGAACGACAGACAAGATTTTGAGGTTACAGAAAGTGACAGATGGTTCAGCCTTCCCTAAACTTGGCTGGATTGTGAATTACCTTAGCGATTTTCCACCAGTACATGTCAGGGTTGAAGTTCGGCCCATTGATGTCATACGGATCCCCGACGTTCCCCGACATTTTTCCAAATAACTCGTTCGATTCACTTGGCACGAAGAAATTTCTCCGTCCTGTGTAGGTTATGTACCAATGACGTTTACCCCTATTTTGTTTAGATATTTATTACGTTCTCCCCGTCTCGTCCGCTACCGACGCTGTTCGTTATATTTTTCTATTTTCGTTGATTAGCCTTTTCGGTTTTTCAAGTAATGCGGCTGAGCCAACTCAAGTATGTGTCAATCTTTGCGACGCAGCGGTTTATCCCAAAGTACTGAGTAGGTGACGCATCTATGCAGTTCAGTGTAGAGGGCATTCCATACCAAGTCGACCTGGGTCAGCTGACCCTCGACCTCGTGGATTTGGGTCGCTATATGAACTACCGGAATGGATTCTATCGTATTTCTCATTATTGCAGAGCTGGGCAGTATTTTAAGTACGGGGCATTCCGCCCCGTTTCGACCTGGATTTGATCTCGACCTTTCCGATCTGGCTCATTATTTTTTATAGGCTTAGTCGGACCCTCAACTGCACAAACATTTTTGTTTTGTTTTTTTTATTGCCATTTTTGTTTGTTTAATACATTTTTAAAGTGATATATAAATAATATAAAACCCCATAATTGCAAAATCTCATAAAATTCTGAAAAATACTTTGTTCAATAACAAAATTATCATGCTCATAGCCAATGTGGGGAACACTTTTCTTCTTACAGTTTTTAAGCTTTTTTTATTTAAAAAATATAAAAAAGAATGAATCTACTACAGGCGAGTGGTCAAATTTTTATTTATGTAATATAGGATTTTCCAGAATTTTTTCAGAATTTTATTATCGTTTTCAGATTTTTCTGAACTATGCAATTTTTTTTAGATATATTTTTAAAGTGACATATAAAACACCATAATTTAAAAATCTGATAAAATTCTGAAAAATATTTTGTTCAATAACGAAATTAGCTAGTTTATAGCCAAAGTGGGGAAGATTTTTCTTCTTAAGGTAATACGACGGGTACAGTCCCACCAAACGTGAGTTTCAGAGAATATTTCGAACACTTCTCAATGGGATCAAAATTTGAAAAAAATCAAGCACGTTGTAGGTACAGAAAAGATGGATTTTGCATAATAATAATTCCAAAATGTTATTAACAAATAAGTGAAAAATTGTTCGACAATTTACCTGGTAACCCAACTTTTTTCTGATGAAAATTATTCATTAATTTTTCTGAATACGTATGAATTTTTTCAGAATTTAGTCCAATTTTTCAAAATTGCGTTTTTTTCAAGAAAAATGAGGGGCGAGAACCGCATTTTTTAAAATGTAGACAAAATTCTGAAAAAATTCATACGTATTCAGAAAAATTAATGAATAATTTTCATCCGAAAAAAAAGTTGAGTTACCAGGTAAATTGTCGAACAAATCATTTTTCATGTATTTGTTAATAACATTTTCGAATTATTAATATGCAAAATCAATCTTTTCAGTACCTACAACATGCTTGATTTTTTCAGATTTTTATCCCATTGAGAAGTGTTCGAAATATTCTCTGAAACTCACGTTTGGCGGGACTGTACCCGTTGTATTACCTTAAAGTGTTTAAGATTTTTTCGTAAAAAAATGATTCAAGAATGGAAAAAAGATCATCTTCTTAAAATCTATAAGAAAAAAAAAAATCTTCCCACTTTGGCTATAAGCTAGATAATTTTGTTATTGAACAAAGTATTTTTCAGAATGTTATCAGATTTTTAAATTATGGGGTTGTATATGTCACTTTAAACATCTATTAAACAAATAAAGATGGCAACAAAAAAACAAACAAAAATTGTTTGTGTAGTAGAGGATCCAATTCAGCGTATAAAAATAATGAGCCAAATCGGAGAGGTCGAGATCAAATCCAGGTTGAAACGGGATGGAATTCCCCGTATATAGTATTTTGTAAGTATTTTAAATACTCAAATACTTTTCTTACTGATATTTTACCATAAAATACCAAGAAATCATCATACATGACATGCCGCGATTCACGGCACATGATGCAAATAACGAACCCTGTTGCGTCCGTTTCGTGCTGTCCGTCTTACTGGGAAAACACAAAATGCTTCTAGTCCATATTCGGAAACATTTTCGTTTTTTGAGAATAACCGTACGATTAGCTGAAGTCAAAGTGCTAGTCCTGTCGGTACAATCCCATCAACCGTAAGTTTTAGATAAAAATTCGATCACTTTTCGATGGAATAAAAATCTGAAACAGCCAAGCATGTTCAAGGTGCTGTAAAGATTGATTTTGTATGATAAAAATCAAAATGTTATTTAACAAATTAATGAAAAAACTAGTTGTGCAACAAATTACTCATCATCCCAACTGTTTTTTCTAACGAAATCTCATGAATCTTTTTCAGGATTTCGTCTAATTTTTTTAAAGAGCGGTTTTCGCCCCTCATTTTGTCTAAAAAAACGCAATTTAGAAAAATTAGACTAAATTCTAAGAAAATTCATACATATTCAGAAAAATTAATGAATTATTTTCATGAGAAAGAAAGTTGGGCTGCCGGGTAATTAGTTGAACAATTCATTTTTTTTATTCATTTGTTAAATAACATTTTGATATTGTTATCATGCAAAATCAGTTATAGCAGCAAGTTCCACACGCCTAAGTTTTTCCGATTTTTAGGTCATTGCGTGCGAAATTCTCAGAGAAACCCACGTTAAGCCGGACTGCACCCAGGCGACTAACTTAAATTCATTCTGCCCGACCCCATTCGTCGGCAATCGACATATCATTGATTTTTACCAAGTATTTAAAAAAGTACTTAAACGAAGTACTTATAAATGTATTTTAAGTACAAAAAGTATTTTGTATCATAAGTATAAAACGTATTTTGTATCTTAGGTACAAAAAGTATTTTATATTTTAAGTAGAAAAAGTATATTATATCTTAAGTACAAAAAGTATTTTATATTTTAAGTACAAAAAGTATTTTGTATTTTCAGTACAAAAAGTATTTTCGAGAATTGTGCCTAGCTCTGCATTACTGCCTCTTTCACAAAACGCCCCTCTATCGCTGATCAGCGTAACTTACGAACCGCCAATCACGGATGCAACATTCCGTTCTACCGGCGACGATACATCGTGATTGGTGGTTCATAATAGTTATTGGTGGTTCATAATAGCTCGTCAGCGATAGCGAGAGGCGTTTTGTGGAAGAGGCAGTCATGAAAAATACCTACAAATGCATTCGGGTACCTCATGGCGATCGCGCGGATTTGATTCACGATTTTTAATATCATTCTTTCAACTCAAAATAGCAGACAAGATTTTTTCAGATTTTCAAAACCGAATTTCAGAGCGGTATAATGTTTTTAACGTTTTTTTTTTTCAAAAATCTCAAGGACCATAATTTAAAAATCTGAAAAAATGCACAAAAATCCGGTGTTAGATATGAACATTTTTAACACTAAATTATTTATGTCCAGGTTTCTTCGTTCCACCTGAATTTTGGTTTAAAAAATAAGAGAAAAATACAGTAGCAGACGTCTGTTTTCTGTTGACTGTTGCTTAGAATTATTTTATACATATAATACAGTATTTTTTAGCATTTTGAGCATTGAAATGTCCCATATACAACTTTACTGAGTTTCCACCGGAACTAAAATCGGCTCAGAAGGGATCTGGAATAGGACTGCAGCCAGTGATAATAGCCACGTCAATCCTTGTGAAACAATCAAAATATAGGTACACTGATTATACGGGTCATTCTACGTCAAATTAAGCGGCTCACCCGCTCCCGGGTGTCCTTGAACTTGACGATAATGAACTAATTATATTCACTACTCTGTAAGTTCTAAATTACCACAAACGCAATTATTATTGATCCGTTTTATTATTGTTTTTGTCTGTTTTTTATCATCACATATAACACACATTACTACACACATTACACATTTGATACTGCTCAACATCTTACAGAATCGTCACTTGTTTGCATGGATATATATGTAAGGATATGAATTTTATTATGCAAGATTGCGTCGTCTATGTACAAATATATACGTAATACTTAATACTAATTGTCCAGTCTTGTTGCCGTTTGTATAGTGGATGGGAGGGCAAAACCGGGCAGCGTTTTTTGTCAGTTTGTACTATTTTGTCGGGCAAAACGGGCAGACCCTCATTTCGGGAATATCACGTCTATGAAGACACATTTTATTGCAACTAAGTCGAAAGTAAGGGTTTTTTTACCATTTTGAGCGTCTCAAGCATTCTGGCTTTTAAAAACTCACTTTACAGAAATATTCTGAGCGGCTTTTTTTCTTTTTTGCCAACGCTTAAAATTGATGGAAACGGACTTTTGGGTGAAAAGCAATAAAAATACACTTAATTTGGTCATCGTCATAAAAGCGTTTTTCGCCTATGCGTCCCGTCTTGCCCACCCAACCCCTATATCGCATAGGCATTCGTATTGGCTACCCTGTTTAATCATTCCCATTGACACTGATAGAAACCGATCAAATGGACAAAATTCCGCTTGAAAAATAATCAGTTCAAACAGGTTTCAATCGGATATTTGTCCGTTTTATTGGTTCTACTAATCGGATCTTTTAACCAGGATATAGCGTCTTCGATTGACATTGTTGAAATTGATCAAGTCGTCAGGATGTGACGACGTTGCACATGACTCTCATTCGGCGGATGAATTGTTTCCTTTTTGTTCTACGATCTCCACGTCAATGGCAAAAATACTGCTTTCCGGACAACTCTTTCTGTGCTTGGCCGTGTGCGATGTGGCTGTAACTTCCGAACACGCGACCTCGGACGACGATCCCGTATTATCGCTCGTGTGGAGCGTAAATTTTTTCAAGTCCACCATGGTCGACGTCGGTATTATTTCTTTCTTCACGAATCTCTTATGAACTAGATGGCCGCGCTCCGACCTGTGATCGTCAGTCGATCCTTCCTTCGAGCAACACTGAGATTCCTTGCAACGATTGCCTTGGCAGCGAATCAGACAAGGGCTTTTTTCCGCGTTTGGTTTCATCTGGAATAATTATCTATGGATTAGACGGTTCTTACCACAAATTCATATTCATTATGTTAGCGCACTTTTTTCTGTCAATGTTGCGGTCGACATTGCTATAAAAATAGTCAAAGCAAGTTTGGATTTATAAAAATGTAATTTTTTGTTACTGTCGACCGAGTGTTCATGAACCAACCGTAGTTCAGTCTCTGGCTGAATCCTAAAGGTGATTAAAAATGTCTTTATTTTTTATTTAGCTGCTCATAGAGTTTCTCGTTCGTTTCCACAAGAAACAGATTTACCGTAAAAGTTGTCGTCTTTCATCATTGTCTTCCTACAGCAGCGAGCATTTTTTAATTTGAAAATAAGTAACCGCGTTTCTGTCATTACATTGAATATTGCTTTTGGTTTCACGAATTTTTTAAATTTCAAAATAATAAACGCCATTTTTGTCATTACATTGATCATTGCTTTTGGTTTGACGAATTTATGAAAATCTCAATGACAGTGTGGTGTTTTTTCAATGTTCTTATGTACGTTTTTATTCTTTATTTTTCTTTTTTCTTCACATGTAAAACATATAGAAATCATTTTGTCCAAATTTCTTGGAATAGTAAATTCAAATGTTCTGGGGTGAAAATGACCAGCGTTGGAAATGGACAGTCGTATACGTCAAAAAGTACGACAGTGTTTATGAGATCTTCACTATTTTGATGTGGATTAAAAATAAACGAAAACGCCGAAATATATTCAGGTTTTTCGTGAGCAATATATTCAGGAATGAATTACGTCTCCCTAAATGAATTTAAATTATGAAATAATAATAAAAGTTACACTTTTCGAAATATTAAACATTCGAGTGGCTACTGCACCACTCGTAAAACGTAAAACGTAAAACGATTATTTCAGGCTGAGATTTTTGCATGAACTTAAATCTGGTGACAATAAACGAAAATTCCGATGACTAGGCAAATAAAAAATAAAGCGTTTTTCTCTCACTCCATACGATCGCCAGGATGATATTGTATAAGTTTCTCTGTTTATGTACTTACTTTATGAAACTCTGGCTGTATCGTGACCTGAGTCATTCCCATATCGATAAAAAACGCAGTGACCTGATCAGTGATGCTGGCATAAACCATTGGATCCAAAAATATAATATGTGCAGTGGAAATGACTTTTTCGCCTGCAAGATGCCAAACGTGGAGGTCGTGTACGTTAACGATGCCGGGAAACGCTGCCAATAATTCCTTTTTCAACGAATCTATGTTTATGTGATTGGGTATCGTTTGTAGAAGTATCAGTCCAGATTCCCGCACTGAAAAAAAGGAATCAGCGATTGATCAGCAAAAATCTTGTATTTAATCCCGTAGTTGTTTAAATTCATCAGGTTTTAAAACCTTATAATTTATTGGCAAATCGTTATCACAATTAATATTTCACTATAAAAATGTGCAGTGTATAAAAAGATTTTGAAACTTTTGAACAACTGCCAGGAAAGCAAATTTTTTTCAAAACATGTCGGCAGATTGATACAAAACATGAAAGAGCCTCTATTATGAGAGGCATGAGAGCCCTCTATTTATTTTACAACGCATTAAGTCTACGTTGCCATTTTTTCGAGAAAATTTCCGTCGAATTTTTTTAAATACGAGTTTTGGCAATTATTCAGGAGATGCTGTCATATAGAGTTGATTTTGCATAAATTCCACAAAACTGAGAGGGAATTGCAAACACTTCTCGATGGTATAACAATCTGAAAAAATGTATACGTATTCAGAAAAATTAACGAAACATTTCCATAAAAAAAAAAAATTGGTGTCACCGGGATATTTTTTAAACAATAATTTTTTGTCAATTTGTTAATAACATTTTGGAATTATTATGATGTCAAATTTATACTTCCAGTACCTTTAACGTGCTTGAATTTTTTCAGATTTTTATACCATCGAGAAGTGTTTGCAATTCTCTCTCAATTTTCTCGAATTTATGCGAAATGAAGATTATACGACAGGACCTTCTTAACAGCATCGGGCATCACTTTATAAAATTGCTGTGTTGCAGAATAACAACTTTTAACAAAATTGCAGGATACACATTAAAACGACGGAGGATTTAAAATCTGATTATTCCACACTGAGGTTGCTGATTTTTTTCTTTGTTCATACGTACTGTAAGGATAACTCAGAACGAAAAGTGATATAGCCGAGACGATGGCGACTACAGGATCGATAAATTTGGCAATATGTGCGTCCGTGAAGTAGACTATTATAGAGGCGACCACGACGAGGAGACAACCCAGCACGTCTCGCAATATTTCACGAACGCCCTGGCGTCTCGGCAGAGCCAGAGGACTCCGCCTGTTAGGAGTGGATGACAACTGTTGCTCGCCTTCAACACCAGTTTCCGTCGGTAGCTTCCTGAAAGATGAAATTCAATTGATAAACAGACTCCATTGAAGAATATCGAAAGCAGAGAGTTACGAAATATCAGGTTGAAGCTGACCTCTGCAAAATTACGTTTCCTTCTTTGGTGACATGCAAAAAAATACCCTGGTTGAAGGTATATCCGCCAATAATAACGTAGCAGAATCCGTTTAACAGAATCCCTGATAAACCGATGCACATAACTGGAAGAGGATGATGCATCTCGTCCAAATGGTCGATGTGAATGAGCGTCTGTAGGGCCTCGACGATGAGCGAAAAACAGAACGAAGCGAGAAGAACACAACACACCAACATTGTGATGATGTCGATTCTCGCCCATCCGAACGTATTCTTCATTCGTCTGTCGGAGCATGATTGCTGGAAGAAAGTAAGGAAAACAACAATATGTATTATGCCATATTTCAGGAATCTCAATGAAACCTTAAAAAAAAATAATGAGTTAAGTTCAGAAAATGTAAAATATAAATTAAATCAATACTGGAATTTGGCTATTAATAGTGATAACTATTCCTCATTAGATCTATGCAAAACTATTTTGGTGAGACTCCAATAGTTCCGTTGTGTGAGGTGTGAATGTATATATTTCAAAGTGGTCTGGAGAATTTCGTTTTTAGGTGAGGATACATTTTTTTCGTTTTCTAAAAGAGTCGTTATGCTTTCAGTCGACTTCTAGACGACATTTTATACTATTTCACCTATTTTTTTAGAAGACCCGTTAAATTAAGGCAGTAGTGTCAGTACATGAGTCTTGCTGAACGTGGAATTGTCAAAGAATTTCGAACACTTAGCAATGACAAAATCTGAAAAAATTGGGCATACGGAAGGTGCTGCAAAGATTAATTATGCATTATCATAATATTATAATTAACTAATTAGTGAAAAAATTAATTGTTCAACAAATTACCCAGCAAACCAAGATTTTTTTTAAACGAAATGAATCATTACTTTTTCATAATACGTATGAATTTTTCAGGATTTTTTCAAACTTTTTTAAGGGGGTCTTCTAGAGTGTATACCCATTTTCGAGGTGGTTTTTTGGGAATTAAAGTTAGAAAAACGGTTAAATGTACAGTGTTAATACTTTACAGTTATATTAATACATGTTTGATGCAACATCTTGAATTTTTTCAAAGTATTTTATCAAAATTAGGCAAGATATAAAATATTGAGCAGGTCATGTCGCAAAAATTCTTTTTAGACGGGCGTCTAAAAACAAACGTTTTTATTCTTTTTGAAGCGCCGCCATTTTGTAAATGTTTCATACATTTTTTTATTAGAGGGGCGAACGATAACCATATTCGTAAAGAATAGAAGAAAAAAAAACGTTTCAGATGACGAGGAGCACCACAATCTGCATGCCAGTCTAAACAGAATTTTGGCGACATGACCTGCGCAACATTTTATATGTTGTCTAATTTTGAATAAAATCCTTTGAAAAAATTCAAGATGTTGCATCAAACATGTATTAATATACTGTAAAGTATTAACAGTATTAACAGTAATTAAAGTATTAACCCTGTACATTTAAACGTTTTTCTAAATTTAATTCCCAAAAAACCACCTCGAAAATGGGTATACACACTAGAAGACACCCTTAAATTGCGTTTTTTTTAGACAAAATGAAGGATGAAAACCGCAGTTTTCACAGATCAGTCAGCTGTCATTAGAACAGTCAGCTTCGAACTTTTTCGCCCCGCAAAACAGGGTTGAAAGTGAAATGAATTTCCTTCCAAAGGGCTTATGGGAAACATTTATGTCGCGCGGACCTGTCTTTTCAAAACAAGCATACGAAGCACCGTTTTTCATGCACAATTTACAAAATCATCATCACCGCACCGAGTCTATCGAAACGTCTATCATCGCATCGAGTGAAGCAGGTGTTTTCGTATTTAAAAAAACTGTGCTTTTACCTTTTCTTTGCTTGGTTTCGTTCCCGCAGGACTATTCTCATCTTCGTTTATGCATATAGAAGAGTTACCCGGTGGAACGCAATTTCTGCCTCCTTGGCAATTATCCCTGTGAGCGTACTGTAATAATGATCTATCTATTAGACATTGAGAGATTTGAAACTAAGGAAAGTAGTAAAGCCAACATGCGGAAGCGTGTGGATCATTCTGACAATTATTGACATGGGTACCACCCCGCTGTCTTATTGGCAGAAGAACTTTAAAAAAAGCCGATTGTATTGAATTATTAGTCGCAAAAAAGAAAAAAAAAAAGAATTGTAATGAAATAATCCATAATAATCCACTTTACAAAAAAACATATATTTAATAAAAAAATTCTCAGCTTTTCGAAAAAAATACAAAATAAATAATTCAGATATCCTAAAAAAACTGGTTTTAAAAATTATTAGTCGATTTTCACTACTTTAACGCTTTCAGATCCGAATGATAGTAGTTTTTTGTTGGGAAGCAGACATTTTTTCACGCAGGAAAACGTCTTGACTTTTTGTTGTGAGTGATTATTAATCCTGTACTAAAATAATTTTAAAAAGGTAATCGAAAAATCGTATTATTTCGATACCCTTAAAGGATCTTTAAGGCAACCCTGAAAAAATCGGATAAAATTCAAGCAACTATCTTCATCCTTATATTTAATATATTCCTAGTAAAGATATAGCGAAATCGGCGAGGTAAGATGCGACCATTGCTGACCATGTCAGTAATTGCCAAAATGACCCGTGTATAAGATGGAGAGTTGTAAATCCCTAAATCTTTTGTAGATACTACAATTGTTGATGCTACAATTGGTTTTGTAATTGTTAATTCATAATTGTAACGCGAAGTGATTATAATATAGTGTGTACATTTTTAATTGCTGCCAAGAATATTTACTTTCAATAAAAGTTCATGGTAATTTTTTCGGAAAAAATGAGGACACGTGGTCAATGCATTACGAAAGTAATGGAGAACTGAAATCTTCCATTTTTGTCACAATTGATGCGTTTTTTATTGATTTTTTTTATTTGACATAAACAACAAATTTCAATGCATGATCAGTGTGCCTGATGACACCCCGACCAATTATAGCGCGACTAGAACGGCTTCATATAAACATAGCTGACTGTCATCAACTATTTAGAAGGCAAACGAGGTATCTATACAGCTATTCAAAAGATCACACATCATTTTATAATCGCCACAGGTTATTATTACTTATATCACACTCACAAAACAGACGTACTGCAGAGCGTTGTAAGTCCCCATTACTTTAAGGAGGCATCGTCGGTACAGTCACGTCAATTGCGCACTAAGATTTGAAACATTATTTAAATATACTTTCGGAAGGAAACAAGTGTCCAAAAAGGTGGATATGAATTAAAGAGATCCTGTTTAGTATAGAAAAAAATATATGCAATAAAAATTTACAGAAAAATAGCTCAGTTTATGCTAATAACCAATGGGACATATTATAAGCAGTTTTTTGGAAGTCAAATTGGTAATTTCAGGTCGATCTTGTCGGGCGACAGCTCGTTTTGTTCGTTGAAGAACATTTTACGAATTCACCGAGTTATTTTCTTCAGTTTATTTGTCGATTAGGAATAAAATGAGATAAACTCGTCGTTTAATTTTCTTCTCTTATAAACAAATGGCTGTAATTTGTGACCTATGAATATAATCGCAAATGTTCAACGGTAAATTTGTGCATTGTCCGTCGATAAACAAAATGAACCGTCGCTCGACAAGATCGAATTAAAATTACGAATTTGACTTCCAAAAAACTGCATATAATATGTCCCATTAGTTATTAGCATAAACTGAGCTATTTTTCTGTGAATTTTTATTGCACATATTTTTTTCTACACTATACAGGATCTCTTTAATTCATATCCACCTTTTTGGACACTTGTTTCCTTTCGAAAGTATATTTAAATAATGTTTCAAATCTTAATGCGCAATTGACGGACTGTACCGACGATGCCTCCTTAAGAATTAAAATTTACACCAAATTTTATTTTCCAATTACGGTTTTATAACAATAACCTGTAGCGACTATAAAATTATATGTGAACTTTTGAATAGCCGAAAGAAAAACCAAATTTTTAATTAAATTTTCGGAGAAATTGTGTGAAGAATGGACAAGTACAGTCCCCCATTATTTTCGCAATGCATTAACAGCATTTCTCCATTTTTCCAATAACATTACCATGAAATTTTATGGGAAATTAATATTTCTGACCTTTAATGAAAAGTTTACACATCATATTATAATCATTATGAGTTATTATTTAAAAAAACATAATTACAAAGTCAGTCGTACCGTAATTTTTATAAAAATGAGGGATTTACAACTTTGGTACTTTAACATTTATTTGTAATAAGGGTTTACAACTCTGATAAGATGTAAGCAACGGACAGAAGGTATTTTCGCGAAGGATCTCGCGCCAAAAACTCACCTTTACAGAGGCGATGCAGCCGATAAGAGCGATGATGTTGCATAGCATGTGATAGGCGTTGAGCAAGAGCGTGAGCGAATGTGTGACGTGACTGGCAATTATCTCGACGACGAAGAAAGCCACGGTGAAGAAAAGTACGAGATAGAGCTGGACTGGTTGAAGTCGCCTGAACCATTCTTTGACAGCCATGACCCTGCGGTCTCGGGAAACGAACGGCGTCTGGTTAGCAGCGCTTCTTCGCTTCTTCTGCCCGCGAGTGATCCTCCGTTGCGGCCTGAAGAAATATCCGCGCCTCGCGCGGGATTTCTTTCTTCACCGGATCTACCGTTCGTCACGGGTCAGCGCCACTGTCGCCACTCGTCTTTCCTTATATTAATAAATAGTCTATTATACTGTGGTAAGATAATTCATCAGGCTTCGTCTTCAACACGTAGCTCTACAATTATAACAGCTTCTTTCACATTTTTTGAGGAATCATCACAGTGTGACATTTTCAAAAAATCGTTTTTTTTTTTTGCATTATCGGATAGTATACACTGTTATAAACATTCTCTCAAATAAAAAATCGAAATTCGAATTACTTCAAATGGACCTGGCATCGCCGATTGATCGTAAGTAAACGATTTATATGAAAAGTTCTCATTTCAAACGTCTTTTTCGAAATGAAGTTTTTCAAGTGAACACCGGTTCACTCTCAAAGGAAGAGTTTTCAAGATATCCATTTCAAATTCGGACAGAACATCCTTCTCGTCATTCTCTACCGTTCCATGGAAGATTTTTTTTTATCTTCCTTTTTTTTACGAAAAAATGTCTTTTCGTATAATAATATATAATAATCTTAAATCTAAAATATTATCTAAAAATAGTATAATAATCTTTTTGAAATTTTTGTCTCAGATCAGGATTAAGGCCGCAAACCTGCACACCATGCGGGACCTTTTTTTAACCGGACTTTTCAATCATTTATAACAATATTGAACAATAAATAAATCAACTCACAAAAAATAATTTTGTACTCATCATTAGTACCTTGATTTGTACAAAAAAAGCCAGACCGATTAGTTTATCCTAATCATTAAAAAAAAGCGAATATCAATGATTTTTCGACGGGTCACAGTGTGATGATCCCTTAACAATTCACCCTGGCCAATTCTGTCATTGAAATTTTTACTAATAATCACCGACGAATGTGTAATTGACAATAATAAAATTAATCAATAGAATAATATTTGGCGGTGGTTTTACTGGTATGAAGCGCTTCATTTCCTTCATTTTTTATTATTAAAGGAACAAAAGAAAGACGTTAAACACATTGTTTGAAGATAAACACGAACAAAAATAACAACAAAAAACAAAATTGGTTAAAAAGTCTGTTAATTAATTTTGGCGAAATGGGAGCAAATGTAGACTTAGCCGTTAAAAATCAGTCGAAAGGTCGACTACAGAACTTGTCAGAGCTATCATTAGTGAATATAAAAGTGTCTGAACTTGATTCGCTTTAAATTAAATTTAGATTTCCGGAGTCGTTGACGCAGAATTAGAAGTAAATTTAACTTCAGCACATAGTTAGATAAAGCGTGCCAGGCATCCCACATAGAAAGAAATATATGTAAAATCTATGGTGCCAAAAAGTTCTGTATGACGCATGTATTTTCCATACATTTTTGCGAAAATATATGTCATATGTGGAAAACATAAGTTAAATGTGTTTCTACTATATTTAAATATAGTGAAAGCGCTAAAAACTTCCATATGGAAAATATATGTCAATATGTTTTGCATATACAATTACTTTCATGAGGGATGAATGGATATAAGTGGATTCTGGGAGCAAAGAAGCTCTGCTCGCATTGTTGATGACAAGAACTCAATGATTGTTACATCGTGCGAGTGATGAAACACTCGTTTTTGTGTAGCATACTTGAAAAAAAAGCAAAAAAATTTGTTTTTAAGGGAGCCAAGTCAGTCAAAAAAGTTTCGATCTATTATAACGTTTACTTTTTTTAGCTGTCCGATTAAAAAAGTTTGAAATAATTCTATACTATTAAGATCACAGCGAAGAATTTTTTGTCACTGGACCCACCAGTTGAGTCGACCGATTGCTTTAAAACTGGGAATATGGATTTTTCTCTATGCAATATCACATATCCTATAGATGAGTTGTAGGGATTTTCTTTATGGTTCTTTAACCCAAGTTACAGAATAATTTAATAATCAGTGACATGGATCTTTTAAAGTATAACTTAAAAAAAGATGTCTATAATTAATCTATAGGAAATGTGAATGCGAAGAGATTGTGCCCTAGCAGAGGCTGTAATCCTATGATTAGTTTTCTCTGGACTGCGCAGAAGTGCAAAAACCCATATTCATATGGGTTTTTGCAAAGGAAGTGCAAAAACGCAAGTGCAAAAACCCATATTAATATGAGCTTTTACAGTTCTTCTTACGGGTTTTTGCACTTCTGCGCAGTTTAGAGAAAACCAATCATAGGATTACAGCCTCTGCTAGGGCTCAATCTCTTCGCTTTCATATTTCCTATACAGTAATCGTAGGCATTTTTTTGTAAGTTAATACGTTAAGAGATCCATGTTGCTGATGCCAATTTTATCATCACTTATTAAATTATTCTGTAACTTGGGTTAAAGAACCATAATGAAAATCCTTACAACTAATCTATAGGATATGTGACATTGCGTAGAGAAAAATCCATATTTCCAGTTTCAAAGCAATCGGACGACCCAATTGGTGGATTCAGTGACAAAAAGATCGTTTGCTGCAATCTTAAAAGAATAAAATTATTCCAATTTTTTTCATCGGTTAGGACAAAAATAAACCTTATAATAAAAATAATTTTTTTTTACCGACGCGTCCCCCGTGCATTCCCTCTGAGCGCGGTCAATGGCGGGCTTCACGTGCGTTTAACTGGGGGTCACGTGACCGGGCCTGCTTTAGTTGTTACGAATATAGATTCCCGTGACTTCGGGTGCTCATCGTCGTGGGCTGTGTCGTGTGCGATTAAACTTTGTTGTCTATATCTTTTCGATATCAGTAGCTATTCTTTTATTCGCCTACCATTTACATTACAATTTTTACGTAGATAATCCACTTTATGCAACAAATGTTGCATTTCACACCGGTTTACCCCTATTTATCTTCACTGCTTGACTCTAATGTAACTGACATAGTTATACAAATTAAAAATAGCAAGTTCTGTTAAACCTGGACCCTACCAATGACAAAATTTAAAGTGCAGCATCGCTGAACGTTAGTTTTTTGTTTCAGAAAATTTGTCTTCACTTACAATGGAAATTGGAATTCGCTGTCACTTGTAATAACGTTTGTTGCTTTTTACAGGAGGATCCGACGTGAAAGTGTGATTTGGCAAGCGTCGCGATGTCGGTCTCTATGTCGTCGTGTGGAAGACGAAAAGCATTCGTCGCGGCAACGTCCCGATGTCAACTAGCAAACTACCGAACAGTAAAACTGGCGATATGAAATATATGCGTTCTTACGCGCATCGGTATCTACGATAAGACAATCACATTTTCGCGCCGAATACTCGACGCGCTGACCGATGGTGACTGATAATTCTTTTGAGGAAGGAAAATATCGCAGCTACTGTGTGACTTTTTTTTTGCTAGCTGGGGCCGATGACATTCCCTCATAGATTTGAAGGAAAAATATCCTTCTGCATGCTGATGACTCATAATAGTGCAACGACCGTGTTACATGGTCTTATTTATTGATACTCTTCGAATTTATAGTCCCAAGTTTGAACTCAAATTGAAACTCAGGTTCCAACTTATTTTATCATTTTTTTTGGTACTTCAGCATATTCCCCGCTCAAGTTCGGAATTAAATTTGAACTTGAGTTCAAACTTGGAACTGTAAATTCGACCTTCAGACCTTTTTTTTAAACAAAATAAAGGGAGAAAACCGCACTTTCAGAAAATTGGAAAAACTTCTGAAAAAATTCATAATTATCCAGAAAAATTAATGAATCATTTTCATAAAAAAGAAAAGTGGCGTTGCCGAGTAATTTGTTGAACAATTATATCTTTTATAAATTCATTAATAATATATTTTTATATTATTATTATTAAGCAGAATCAATCTTTGCAGTCGTATGCCTAATTTTTTCGAAGGCTAAATATCCTTCTGCACTCTTATGACTCATCATAGTGCAACGTCCGTGTTACATAGTTTTATTTATTGATACTCTTTGTCTATAGTCAGCAACACTTCTTCGTTGTTTTATTTAAATCTTTTTTTAGATGAAATAAAGGGTGTAAACGCGATTTAAAAAAAAGACATAATTCGGAAAAACATCATGTAGATTCGGAAAAATTAATTCATCATTTTTATTTTTAAAAAAGTTGGGTTACCGGGTATTGTGTTTAACAATTCATTTTTGATTAATTCGTTAATAACACATTTTTATATTATTATTATGCAAAATTAATCTTTGCGGCACCTTCCACATGCCTAATTTTTTCGAAGGAAAAATATCCTTCTGCGTGCTGATGAGTCATCATATATTGGCCACTTTGTCTGTAGTGAGCATTCTCTTCTTCTTCGTTTTATGTCGTGACCTCCTGATGCTTACTTGGACCTTAATTTAATTAAAGTATTCAATGAGAAAATTGAGTTTGTTAATCTGTTTCTTAATCTTCTTAGAATACATCAGTGGCTGTCAAATAAAAGATGCATCGTCGAAAGTCCTTGTAAAGAAATAGAAGGAATGCTCGCGTATAACGTTAAAATGTTGAATTGAATAAATGTGAACTCACTTAAATTTGTAAATAACAAAAACGTCCTAGAACAAAAAATTTTTTGAAAGTCTCCGCTGTTTGCGATTTCTTGATACTTCTAATGCGGCTAGTCGTTCTTTAATTCATTTCCAGACGCCTGAGGGGATTTCTTATCAGAAAAAGTCGTGTGATATCTCGTTTAAACAGACAACTGATGGACCCAATAGCGACGACGTATTGACTCAAAGCCCGGGAGATAAGTCGTTGATTGCTCGACGGTCAGTCAATGGCTATTTAGACTCGTAACTCAAACAAACTACCGAATAATAATCCTACGGACACTCATCGATTTTTCGAAAAACCTGCATTTTTAACAATGCAGATGGCACACCTAAATGCCAACTTGAGGACAGAGTTGTAAAAAATCCATACGTTAATTTGATACCTATAATTGACATAATAATTATTATTCGGCAACGATTAGATATTCAAATACCGCAGCAATTGCTGAGACATTTTTGTCTTCAAATGAAATTATACATACATTTCTCATCAAAGCGAAAAGACATCATTGATGCAATAAAAAAATAAATAGGCACTGCAGTTTTTAAGGTGTTAATTGAAAAGTATAAATATTTTTTATGGACATTGCTGGATTATAAGAAACATTTGATAATAATAATTGAACAATCAATTTTTATTTTTAAATAAATTTTAAGTAAACGGGAACTGCATCTCTGGTTTTCGTACACTGTTAAAAATATTTAGTGACGAGTTTCCATTATAGAAGAGCTTCCTTTGCTCTTCTACATAAACTGGTATTTGAAATTTAATACACAAGTGAGATATAAAATAAGTAAAGTAATTTTGACGAAATCCTATGAAAAATTGGAAGTTGAAGGGGGACTTCTATCGTAGAGCACAATTTTTCATTTTATTTTTTTGTGGGAAAACGAATAAATGTAGACAACTGCGGTTTTTGCTACTTGTTATTTACGTTTTATAGTATTTTGGCCATCCGAAATAAATGGCAGCCACTCTCCTGACCACTGTAATTATGCGATCGGCCTGAAATTGTGCATACATACCCGGGAAACATGTCTTCATAGAGTGACGTAGGTTTTTTTCGATAACTTAATTTTTCGATTTTTTACTGATATTTTTATACGAAAAACATAGGGGAAAAATCGTTTTCTTTTTGCTTAAACGCCGCCATTTTCTTAATTTTTGCAGTAATCGAAAAAAACCTCCGTCATTCCACGAAGACATGTTTCTTGAGTATGTATGTACAATTTCAGGCCGATCGCATAATTACAGTGGTCAGAAGAGTGGTGGATATTTATTTTGGATGACTGTGTTTAAGTACCTGGGACGCCGACAATTTTTTTCTTTAAAAATTCCATTGTCTACTATAAAACGTAAATAACAAGTAGAAAAAAACAGCAGTCGTCTACAATTATTCGTTTTCCCACAAAAAATGTAATGAAAAATGGTGCTCCATAGGGTAGAAGTCCCCCTTGATATAAAAATTTGTAATTTTACTACACTCCTGTATTCAATTCAATATATTAGCTGCTAAATTTCGGGTCATGTACGATTGCAAAGATTTTGAACAGTGATATCTTTGACATCGGTTGACCACTGGCCACCACTGCTCCAAACCAAGTGCGTTAACTCGGGCAATTGTGCCCGGGGTATTCGGATGCAGGACAGAGCGTAATAGCGGTATTGGTGTAACAGCTCGGTACGATGTGATGGTGGTATGTCGTGGTGGTAGTGACAAATGAGAGGGCCGAGTACAAAAGTGCTGTTGCCTCTCGGCGCTAGAATTGGAAGGACGCCTATAACACTAGTTGCCAACATCCGGAGAACTCGACGACGACGACGGTGGCGACGACGACGACGTGTTTTCGGTCACGAATTATTCGAGGCTCTCGATCATCGTCGCCGTTCATTATTCATCCATTGAGCTGTTCATGCATTATCAACTGTTCGTTCAAAACATGAGAAATGCTTCCTCTTTGAGGGTCTCGAGATTTTACGTTCGTTTCCGCTATTACATTGCCGCTACTTTATTTTCCGTAAGAAAGCGGCTATTTGTATTTCTGCGCACTGCTGAAATGTTGTTTCACAAACGAAAAAGGATGAAATATATATTCTACACTATTACAAATATTTGCAAATTTGCATTGCCGAAAATTTAATTCGTCAGCTAATGTCTTAAATTTAATATAGGAGTGTAGAAAAATTACACATTTTTATATTAAACTTTCTAATTTTCATAGGATTTAGCCAAAATTACTTTAATTTTGTATCAGACTTGGGTATCAAATTTCAAATACCAGTTTACGTAAAAGAACTTCCTTCGCCTGTAATGGAAGTCCATTAAAAATATTTTTAACAGTGCCTGTTAAAAATATGCGTCCTATGTAGAACTATTAAAAAACATGAAGAGCTGAATTTCTGAGACGTGAACAAGGAAAAACAAAACGTACTCCGGAAATCAGATATTACAATACGTTGTTTCGAATATAACGAAGTGAGCTTAATACGAATTTGAGAATCGTTATAGATTTTTATCCGCATATAATCAGGAGTGTCCGTATGACTTCTTTTTTAAAATATATATTTGTTATATTGTCATTGAGTTAACTGTTATTATTCTTCAACAATCATAAGCAGTTTTACAAAAAGATGTTTACACCGTTTAATAATTGCCGAGACATTTTTAACGAAAAATTCCACAGCAATTTTGCACGATGCATTGGAAAACGAATGAAGGTCTCTACGTTTTGTCACAATTTTCTTGTCCGAAAGTTTGCTTAGAAATCAATGTTCATAGCAGTCATTCAAAAGTTTAAAAACATCAACGTAGTTATAATTGTTATTTAGCAAGATATAATCATTATTTAACAACCATAACGTAATTATAAATGTTATTTAGCAAGTTATAATTATTATATAACAACTACAACGTAATTATAAATGTTATTTAGCAAATTATAATTGATATTTAGCAGATTATAATTGATATTTAGCAAATTATAATTGTTATTTAACAACTACAACGTAATTATAATTGTTATTTAACAACTACAACGTAATTATAATTGTTATTTAACAACTACAACGTAATTATAATTGTTATTTAACAACTACAACGTAATTATAATTGTTATTTAGTCTTGGAGTAGACATATAGGGGAGGTGCGGGCAAAACATGCGGACATGCGGACAAAACGGGATAGCGTTTTTTTTAGTTCCAACTATTTTTGCGGTAAAAATGGGACAGACCCCCATTACGTGAAAATCGCGTCTACACGACACAGTTCAATGCATGTAAGCGGAATAAAAAGATTTTTAACAATTTTGAGTGTTTTAAGCAATTTGGCTTTTGAAAGTCACCTTGAAAACAATTTTTTTTTACAATTTATTTTCTCGCTAAATAGCCATTAAAGATGATGTTGAGTATCATCGAATAAAAAAACGCGAAATTCCGAACTTGGAGGTCTGTCCCATTTTGCCCACACTTTTTTTGGCGACGCTCAAAATTGATGGTTGGAATCGAATTTTTGGATCACGAGCAATGAATGTACACTTTTGTTTTCGTCATAAAACCATCTTTCGCTTATGCGTCCCGTTTTGCCCGCACCTCCCCACTTTACATTTTGTTTTAAATAATGGAGGCTCACAGCTCTCCATAGAACAAAGACTGTTTTACATGTTATATGCATTTACCTGTGTTGTAATTTTCAGACGTATCACTCTCCTTGTCTTATGGAAGTTTTAATCGTGTCATCGACGATGCACAAAAGTTGATGGCAACCGAGTGGCAACGCTAATTAACGATAAATGACGGACCAGCGAAATTCTTTGGTTCCTCGGTTTTCGATTTGTGTCCGAGTGGACGCGGTGATGGTGAACGATTGGTCGACACTTGCAGTGCTTCTGATGCTCTCGAGGAGCAGGCAGCTTTGATAACGTCAAATTATTATCAAGACCCACATCGCAGATCGGCTCGACGATAATTGTTCAACGCTCGAAACTCGAAGGCAACGAAGATAAAACCGTCGATTTGTAGGTCTAAAAACACTGGGGCTATCGTCGAGCACTATTGGCACGTGGACTCGCGGCAAAAAACAACTCAATTGTCCGATCTAACTGTGCGTAAATATTGCAACGACGATTCTAAGCACAACCACCGATACGCTGGCAACAGAGTTGTAAATCCGCGTTAGTTTGAGAAATAAATGATGCAGCACGGTTTGTTTTGTAGCTGTGATTTAATAATAGTAACCCGCGGCGATTGTAAAGCAATGTGTTAACTTTTCAATAGCTGCATGGATACCTCGTTTTCAATAAAAACATTATGACCTCTTGAAGAAAAAAGGAAGAGTACTAATATTTTCAGAATGCATCAACCACTTTTCTCCATTTAAACTTTATTTCTAATAGATTTAGGGGTTTACAAGTCTGGAGTTAAGCAGCAGAGTTGTAAATCCTCATCAGTTTAAAAATTAAATGTTGCAGTACGGTTTGTTTTGGACACGCGATTTATCAATAATAACCTGCGGCGATTGTAAAGTGACATGTGAAGTTTTGCATAGCTGCATGAATACGTCGTTAGCAATAAAAAATTCTGAGCGATTGTAAACAAAATTAAACTCTATTACGTGAAATTTTATTCAGAATAAATATTCTTTGCAGCTGGTAAAAAATGTAGACTTTATCTAATAATATCTACAATATAATATAATCTCATTCTCGAGTGTCGAAACTTTGTAAGATGTTTTTTCTTCTATCACGTTTTTTTTCCGCTTTTTGTTTTTGTTTTTGACCATTTGATTTTACTTGTTGATCCGTGTGTTTGCCATCGTTGCACGATTTTTGTTGTCAAAAGGCTTGTTCGCAGTCCAATAAATATAAATAAATAAATAATTACCCCATGTGATTATTATTAATTATAATCATTACAAAAGCAACTGCACCGTTAACTTTATTTCTTAAAGATTGAGGGATTTAGAACTGTGGCCAGGAATCGAGTTCCGTCGCGAAATTTCCACACTTATATATTCAAATCACTTATCTCCCGGGTTGCGCCATAAATCCACGTTTTCCGAAAAAGGTTTTTCAAACTGACACCTTGTTGCCGCGATTTATGGCCCAAGTGACGCGTCACGCACGTGTGTTAATACACATTTTCGTGGCGATTAATAACAAAAAGGTCATGCCAAGTGACAGTATTTGCATCGGATCCACTTTCGTTATTATTGTGCTAACGTGTTGGCAATTACATTAGTCTTTTATCGACGTCAATCCGAGTTGCAAGGATTTATGAGGGAAAACGTGGAAGAATTGTTTACTCTGTCACGCGCGGCACATGTCGTTTTTCTATACGATTCTCTTTAACGTCCCTGGAATAACCGTAACATTGGACAACGTACGAGTGACGCGTGTCACTACAGTTTTATTGTAAGGCACTCGGTGGACTGAGGCGCGCGGCGTTCACGGCGATCGGTACCTGGCCAGCCTCTCCCATTGGACAACCTTTGCGGCTCCAAAGCGATAAGAACGGGATGAATGATTTCATTGACCGTTGCATAAAAAAAAACGGCCGATTGTTTGCGCGAAATAGGCTGTTAATTAGTGGCAAATTCAGGTGCACGCCTGCCTTTCGTATGAGGATTCATTGAAAAAAAAAAACACGATTGCGTAAATCAATGACGTATTTCGTGTCCGATTGGTACTGTAACATTTATTTCGAAATATGTACTAATAATACAATTTTTTGTTTTGTTTAATGTACCATATCTAAGTAAAACTGGCAGAGATTATATTAATCCGGGGAATTGATTTATCATTTTCACCAAATTTTGTAAAAGGATTCTTATTAATTAAAAAGTTTTTACTGAAAGTACAAAAATGTCCATTCAGTTTTTACTGATAGAGAGTAGTAAAATTTTGTAAAAAAATGGTGGATATATATTTAGTGTTTATTTTACAAGTGCTTCAACGTAATTTAATTCTTCATTCAATAAAAATCGTCTCTTAAAATATCGGTTGCACAACTTACCAGGGATTAAGAGAGTTTCCAGAATCGCTTTGTAATGTGCAGATATATTGCGTACGTACAACTCGCACAGTTCGAACGATTTAATGCTCCAGCTAGGTACGATATTGAAGGCATATTGAGTTATATATGGGGCATTCCACCTGGTTTCGACCTGGGTCTCACCCTTGACCCTTTCAATTAGGTCCGCTATGTTTTGTATGATTGATATAACTTTAAAAGGTCCCAATTTTGCATTTTTACTATTTTTACACGATTTGAATTATCTACGATTTTCTAAAACAAATTTCCGAATGATATGTATTTAAAAAATCTGGAAAAATGCTGATAAACTTTTTAGGGAAATAAAAATACTTAAAGAAAAAAAATTGTCGTGAAAACAAAATAGATGTAAATTTCAGCCCATTCTGGGTTTAGGCTTAAAAAGATTTATACCCGATACGGGATTTTTGAGAATTTCTTCAGATTTTGAAATCCAGGCTAACAAGCATTGCATTTTTTTAAAATACCAAATTCAAAATAAAATAAAACCTAAATCAAGCATGAAAGAGAAAAAACGGAAAAAAACGTCCAGTTCTTTTTGGAGTTGAGACAATAATTTAAAAAATGGTGGAAAAATTCGAGAGATCGAGGGTCATCGGTATCCGAGGTCGAATCGGTATGGAATGCCCCATGTATATATATATATATATATATATATATAAGGGATTTTCCGTGGGACTGGGGTTCCCGACGTCAGTGGTTAGAACAGCAGTGTGTTTCTGTAATAAACGTGATATATTTTCCAACAGGTTCAAAACTATTATTTTACAAAATTCTCACCTGTAATAAACGAAACGACATTTAATGTTCGTAAACCCGCATTTCTGTTATTAACCGCCGTAATTAATAATTAGTGTGCGCCGAAGCACAATTGACACGTGTGTCGTCTTATCTCTCTGTCTCCCTCACCGTCTACTATACCGACACACGATGCTCGGGAGCGCAGCGCCCTTTAAAGGAATATTTTCCTTTACATCATCCCTCCCGCGGGAAAAAAAATGTTTACATATATATATATTTTTTTTTTTATTTTTTTATTTTTTTTTATTTTTTTTATTTTTTAGTTTAAAATGTATCGTCCATTTAATCACTGTCGCTTCTTTCTTCATCGGCGTTTTCTTCAGATGTTGGAAGTGGAATTAGCTTCGACACATGGAAGAGGTTCGACTCTGACTTCTTATGACCTGTGTTGATCTTGAATATAGAATTCGAGATTTTTCCGATGATTACGTATGGTCCGATCCTCAGCTCGTCGAGTTTTTTCCTATTCAATTTGTTCCCGTTTTCTACGAAGACTTTGTCACCCACGTTGAAATTTACATATTTCCGATGTTTGTTGTAGATTTTTGTATTATAGTCATGTGACTTTATTGAATTTTCCAAAGCAGTCTTCTTGTCTTTGGTCCAATCTTGATCGATTATTTTTTTCCTTTTTAATTCCTTCGGCAATATTGCAGCATCCGTGCCGTTCAGTAGATATGATGGTGCAAATCCAGTGACACTGTGATTTGTGTCGTTGTATTTCTGTACACATTCGTGCGCAATCGTTGTCCAGGCCACCTTCTTTTTGTTTTCGTTGATTTTACATCTTATTCTATTAATTAGTGTTTGATTTAATCGTTCGTTTAAGCCGTTTGAGAAAGCACAGTCTGCTGCCGTGAATATTATTTTAGTGTCTTTCTTGTACAGAAAGTTTTTAAATTCTTTTGAATTTATACCTGGGTATTGGTCCGAGAGGATCATACCGATCGGTTCGGTTTCGGTGATGCCGTCCACTAGTTTAATAAAGTCTGTTGCATTTTGCGTCTTAGACGTTAGAATATAGGCGTACCTTGTGAAATGATCCGCCAACAAGTGAAGGTATTTTTTCGTTGATCTTGAACCACCGAATCCCCCCACAGTGTCTAACGAGACGATTTCGAAAGGCCTCGTGGCTGGGCCTAAGTGTGACAATAAACCGTATTTTGGCTGCCCTCTTGTTTTGTTTTTTATGCAAGTTGTGCAGCTTTTGCATGTTTTTTCGATGTTCGTGATTAAGTTCCTCGCTGTATAGTATGGACATATAGTTTTCTGCATTTGTTTAATGCCAATGTGACACAGATGTTCGTGAGTCTTCTTAAGAAGCTTGGTGCTGAACTCTTCTGTTAATATTATTTTTTCTGTTTTTTTGTTTTCTTGAATAAAATATTTTCTCTTGATATTAGTTTATCCTTTATTACCGCTATTTCTTCGTTCTTTTCTTGGTCTCCCAAAATGTCTTCCAGTGTTATGATGTTTATAATTTTCAGTTGTTCATCCGTGTTTTCATTTGGGTCTAGGACTGGATTTCTGCTAAGGCAGCCAGCCTCGATATTATTTTTACCTGATTCGTATTTAATCTCGAGATCGTATTGAGACAGATAATACGTCAAGTCCCCAAGTTCTTCGTCGGTTCTTGATTTGATGTTTAGATTCTCCAACGGTTTGTGATCTGAGAAGACTGTAAATTTCCTTCCTATTAAACGGTGCTGCCAGTATTGTACACATTCTTTAATCGCCAGGCATTCTAAGTATGTGGCTTTTTTCTTTTTTTGAGCTGCGTTCAGTTTTTTCGAGAAGTATGCCACTGGCTTTTCCACGTTGTCTTCCTGTGGTTGTTTTAATACAGCCCCAACTCCTAGGAGGCTGACGTCTGCGTAGATATGTATTGGTCGATCCGGGTCGAAAATTGTCAGCACAGGCTGAGTGCATAATATTTGTTTCATCTCCTCGAAAGATTTTTGACATTCTTCAGTCCAGTTGAATTCTTGACCTTTCCTCAGTAGATTGTGTAACGGATCCAGTTTTATGGCTATTTTAGGCACATACTTATGGTAGAAATTGATTTTCCCCAAAAATTGTCTCACGTTTTTTTGGGATTTTGGTATCGGGAAATTTTTTATCGAGACCAAGTTGTCTTTTAGTGGTTTTACTGAATTATTTTGTATGACATGACCTAGATATTTTGCTGAGTTCTCAGCAAAACTGCATTTCGAGAACTTGAGTCTGAAACCCTCTCTCTTTATAGCTTCGAATAGCTTTGTTAAATGTTGAATATGATCTTCAAAAGTTTTCGAAAATATTAGTATGTCGTCTATGTAACTAACCGTGAAGTCTGCCAATTTATGTTTTCTTATTATGTTGCTCATTATCCTTTGGAATATGGCTGGTGCGGTTTTTAGGCCGAACGGTAGGCAGGTCCACTGGAAATGTCCCTCTTGCGTGACAAATGCTGTTTTATGTCTGTCTGAGATTTTCAGGGGTATTGACCAAAACGCCGAGTTTATGTCCAGTTTGGAGAAAAATTGACAATCCCTTGTTTTTACCATGAGGTCTTCGATAAGTGGGAAAGGATGTGATTGAGGCACGACGATTTTGTTTAGGTCCCGAAAATCTATACACAACCTCGACTTCCTGTTTTCTTCTCTCTTGAACGCCAAAGTTACTGCAGCTGCGAACGGGCTGTAGGAATCTTCGATTAGTTTCATTTCCAGTAGTTTCCCGATTTGTGACTCAATTTCTTTTCTATCTTCGGACGAACATCGGTACGGCCTTTTACTGCAATATTTTTCCACTGACAGGTCGATGTGGGCTTCGTAGTCAGACACTGTCCCGATGTCGTATTTATCTTTTGCGAAAATGGTTGCATTTTCGTCTATTAATTTGTTAATTTTTGATTGTTTCTCCCGGTCCAAGTGATTTATTGAGATGCTAAAATTTGCCTCTTCAAAATTTTCGTTAAAGTTCACCAAATATCGGTGGTCCTTGGCCGCTTGACTTTTTTGCATCTTTTCATTGTCGTTGGTTTCTACATTACCGCTCGTTGTATCCTCGGTGACCAATTTTTCTCTTTTTTGAGGAATTGTATTATTTCCTGGACACTTTTGACTGATGATCAGGTTTTCATCCTGCGTTAGTTGAAATTCCTTGATACAGTCTAGTCCTACTAGGAAATCGTAATCGAAGTTTCTTTCGTCGACCACAAAGACAGTAATTTTCTTTTCAATATTAAAGATCTTTGTATTTATTTGTATTGTGCCATTCGCTTTTTTCACGCCACTAATCGTTTTTAAATGAATATTGTTTGAACTTCCTGCTTCTTCATTGTTGATTTTTAGTAGTCTCGAATTTATCAGTGAGACGTTTGATCCAGAATCGTAAATCCCAGATATTTCGAGATTTCCATCCAGTACCAAGTTTATTTTGATCAATGGCGGCACAATTAGTTTTTTGGATTATCTTCTTGCAGGTCACATTCCAGTTGTGAGTTGTTCACGAGTCTTATTTGGTTCTTTCCTTCCGTGAGGTTGGATTTGTTTTTGAACCAGCACGAATCTTCCGGGTGGTATCTATTCTTTTTCCCGAATTTCTCGCATGTTTTGCATGGTTTTTTGTCATCTTGTTTTTCTTTCGGAGTCTGTGCTGCATTTTTCTTTTTATCCGTCGTGTTGTTTTTCACCAGGTGTTCCAGACTCCTGATTTCATTAAACATATCTTTTGTTTCTTTTACCGTTGTTTTATTAATTCGGTTCGTCACAAAGTCTGGTAAACCGGCTGCAATTAAGCTTATCAGTATTTCCGGACTCATAGACTTATTCATCTCCAGTAGTAGTTTTTCTTTTCTTAGAGCGTAGTCCAATAAAGATCCGCTGATATATTTGAAGCTGATCGCGTATTTTACCGGCGTCCATCCTTTGTCTACATAGGTTTCGCAGAAGCTATCTTTCCAGTCAGTCCACTCTGAATTAATCGTGAGTTTTGTTAGCATTGAGCTGTACCAGTCCGTACAAGAGCCTTCCAAAAATAGTCGTAAAACCTCTATTTTTTCTTCATCTTCTTGTAGACTCAGACGCCCACATTCGCTTTCGAATAGCTCCATCCATTGTGTCACATTACTGTTTTTGTTGTTGAATTTCTCTAGTACAAACTTCTCTGCTAGTTTATTGAGATTTTTCCTTGACTCCGTTTCTGTTCTAGAGAATCTTTCTAAAATCATCGTTAATTCCTCTCTTGAGATGCCACCGGTGTTGCTCGTTTGTCCTGTAGCTTGAGGTTCCTCAAATCTTTCTTCCAATATGTAATCAGCGAATTGTATATTTCCGCCGTCATCAACGTAGACCGCTTTCAGGGCATCGTTTAGTACGATCGTAGCAGACCAAAAAGGACGAACGTGCTGTAAAGTAAGAGTAGCGCTAGCGTCTCGTCGTGAGAGTCTCGTGAGGCGGCATTATAGATTTCTTTTAATACTTGGCGTCGAGACGCTACCGCGTCTCTTGATCCACACGTTCCTCTTCTGGTGTCTTTTTGTGATTGCGTTTCTCACTTTTTTAAAGGTGTCTGTTTTAGTTAGTTCTGTGTGTAGGCTTATATCTTGAAATTGGCTCGGCACATCAAAAATCTCACCGTCGACGGTGCTGATTGAGGTTTGCGAACATTAAATGTCGTTTTATAAGGGATTTTCCGTGGGACTGGGGTTCCCGACGTCAGTGGTTAGAACAGCAGTGTGTTTCTGTAATAAACGTGATATATTTTCCAACAGGTTCAAAACTATTATTTTACAAAATTCTCACCTGTAATAAACGAAACGACATTTAATGTTCGTAAACCCGCATTTCTGTTATTAACCGCCGTAATTAATAATTAGTGTGCGCCGAAGCACAATTGACACGTGTGTCGTCTTATCTCTCTGTCTCCCTCACCGTCTACTATACCGACACACGATGCTCGGGAGCGCAGCGCCCTTTAAAGGAATATTTTCCTTTACATATATATACACAAATGGTAATTTATAGTATTGTATTGGTGTATCTAACAAAGGAAAGTTAATTGCGGTTTTACGATGTTTGATACTCGCGACTGATTGCCGCTATATCACTGACCGACTGGTGCTCCATGGGAGCTCTTTTACTTTCGCCTGCGCTCCGTTTTGCGCTTATCTACCAATTGTTTTCTCCGCGTGTCGCGTTCGATAATACAAATTTCGTTCTCGCGCTCGTGACAGAAATCACGAGGCTGCCACTTTGGTTAACCTCGGTTCGGGTGACGCGTTTCAAAAACCCAAGAGTTTGAGAAAAGTTTGAAAAATCAGTTGTCGCTGTTATGATCACCGATTAGCATCGAATTCGATGAGTCTCTGGGGCTTTGCGAAACGATTAATCATGCGACGAGGCGGCAGCGGCAGCGGCAGCACGAACGTCGAGGATACCGATACCGATACGGCCGACGACGATATCACCGAGAGCGAAGAATCAGCCGCCAATAGAAAGCTCCACTTTCTTGGAATTCCCCTGTACAAATTGTCGTACAAGCGATTACCGAAGAAATGCATTAAATTCTCCTTTCTTTCTCTCAATAGTGCAACATTCGTGAGTGCAAATTTATGCGATTACTTCTTGGTGGGAGAAAAATCGGAAGAAATCAAGAATATTCGAGGCGCTGAAAAGATTCATTTTGCATAATAATAATTCGAAAATGTTATTAACAAATTGATCAAAAAAATAATTGTGTAACAAATCATCCGTCAACCTAACTTTTTTTTCAAATGAAAATGATTTATCCATTTTTTTTAAAGACGTACACATCTTTTTTCGAGTTTTTTTCTAATTAAAAAAAAAATCATTTTTTAATGGCTGAGCTGTATTTGCGAATAATTTACTTGATAAATTGTCTGGACACTTTGTGGGTGTAATGGATGGTTTTATGACAGACTTTGCACACATTTAAACAAAAAATAACATAATTTAAAAAAATTAGAGAAAATACTGAAGAAATTCGTGCATATTCAAAAAAATGGACAAATAATTTTCATTTGAAAAAAAGTTAGGTTGATGAGCGATTTGTTGAACAATTTTTTCTTTTCATCATTTTGTTAAAAACATTTGGGAATTATTATAGTGCATTTTCGAATTTTCCGATTTTTATGTCATCGTGAAATCTTGGAAATTTTCACTGAAACTCACATTTTACCGGACGCTAAAATTATCTTAAGGATGTAGGAGCGCGAAGTATTCAATTCGCATAAATTCGAGAAAAGTGCGAAAGAATTGCAAACACTTCTCGATGTTCTTAATTCTGCATAATAACAATTATAAAATGTTATGAACAAATTGATAAAAAAATCTGTTTAACAAATATTTCGTTGCCCCAAGTTTTTTTTGCATGAAAATTATTCCTTTATTTTTCTGTATATACATATTTTCCATACAAAAAACACACAAATTTCAAAGATTAGATAAAAATCTGTTATTAACATTTTGGAATTTATCATTAACATTTTGGAATTATTATGATGTAAAATTAATCTTTTCAGCACCTTCAGTGTGCATGCATTTTTTCCGATTTTCAGACCATCGGGAAGTGTTTGCAATTTTCTCGTACTTTTTTCGATTTTATACGAATTGATCACTTCGCGCTCCTACATCCTTAAATGTGTAGCAATGCGGCTGTGGGATAAATGATCGTTATGAAATTTCGTAGCTTGCCGGTATTACCGCAGCAATAATATCGGTATGGATGTTGGCCGACGGGATTCTCATGTCGAGACTGCTGGGTCAGAGACTCTTCGTCACGATTCTTCTCTTCATTGGGATATTCGCGGCGGCCGTCTCCTTCATCGGGATTCTGGCTTTTGTTAAGAAAAAACAGAAGTTCCTTACGATTGTGAGTTCACGAAGACCGAGATTATTGATCATTCACTGCACTATGCGCGAATAATTTAGAAGAAATTTCAAATTCCCATATTGGAGAAGGTTTTATGTATAAACTGGTATATTGAGTTAAATACACTAGCGTGATGTCAAGTTGCTGTACGGTCTATAAAAACGTTAAACTTACTTTAATTTTGATAATTTAATTTTTCTAATTTAATTGTACATTAAGGTTTAATTTTTCTAATGTAATTGTAGTGGAGGGTGAGGCAAAACGGGACCGCGTTCTTTTTCAGTTTCGATTATTTTGCGGGGCAAAATCGGATGATACATTTCAACGCTAATAATTTGAATGTAACTTTTTTTAAATCCATTCTGAGTGCTTTAAGCAATCTGGCTTTCCTATTTTTTTTTTTTTTTTATCAAGAACGGAGCAAAATACGTTATTCTGTTCTTTTTTATCTACATTTTTCAACACAATTTTCAACAAAATGATGTTGAGTATCGCCTAGTAAAAAATAAAAAATAAAAAAATACGAACTATTTTGCCTTGCATTTTTTATGCCGACGTTCAAAATTGATTACTGGAATTGAATTTTTGGATGAAAAGCAATAACAATACACTCTGGGCATCGTCATACAACCATTTTTCGTTTACGCAACCCATCTTGCCTCGTCTTCTCCCCCACATTAAACTTAACACACCAGCTCATGCATGGAAACAAATGGGTACTTTGAATTAACACTTGTTTTTTTTTACAATGATGATACCGTTAATTTGGTCCCATATTAATAGAACGATACCTATTTTCAGTACATATTGTGCCAATCGATATCCCTCTGCCTCGTATTCGTATGCGCGATTATGAGCTTTTCATTTTTCGAGCAAATAACGAAAAAAGTACGCGACGACATGGTTGGCACCATAGTGAACTATCGCTCTTTGGACTGGGTTACCGAGGCTTGGGATAATACTCACAAATACGTGAGTCAAGAATTGTGCTACATCCTTTTTTTAGTCGCATTTCTTCACTATAAATAATTCGTTTTTATAGCTCAAATGTTGCGGAATCAAGTCGTTTGGTGATTGGTACGATTATCGTATGACTATTCCTCACAGTTGTTGCTCGGCCACCGTAGAACAGGTAACACGGTAGAATACAGATAGTTATAGCTTCCTAATACATTTCTGAATAGACATTTATAGTAAAATTATATTCATAACCATTATTTCATCAAAACAACTCGAAGAGCTTATAAAAAAAAGTGTTAACTTTTCTCCGCAGTGCAAACAAAATGAATTTTTACTAAAATTGCACCTCAAAAAGAACCATTAGAAATTAATCAGTACGGCTCTCATTACTTTTTCATACATTATAAATATTCCCCATTTCACGAATGTCTTTGTCAATTTTATTTCTTTTTTTTTCTTCCCAGCAGTTAAAAAAATGCGAACATATTTCAATGAGAATTGCAGATATATGTTACAAAATAATTACTATAAAGTCGATTATATTATACTATAAATATCTATCTAATATATATTTTGGGAAGTTGTTTGTTTGGTTGTCTGTCCGACCTACCCTTGATTTAAGTCCGCTCCAAATTGTACGGACATTTTTTATTCAATTGCGCATTAATTTCACAAACAATTTAATTTTTCCTCAGGCGTTTCGCGTGTTTCTATAACTTGCTCGTAAAATATAATGTTGGACATTTACAACCTTGCATGACAATTTTTATTAAGACTCATTCAGGTGAACCTTTTACCTTCTCTACTCTGTCATATTATCGGTGATTCGATTGCTTTACAGTGTCTAACCATGACCGACGGAGTTGCTTACAAATCCGGATGTTTGAAGAGCGCTGTGCTTCTATTGAAATCTCACATTCACACGGTAGCTCTGTCCGCCCTCTTCATATCCGTAGCTTTGGTGAGCTGCCAATTAATTTGACACGCATATTACCTACGTATACCGAATTATCATTGCAATCGGTCTTTCCGCAGGCCGCGAGTCTCTTCTTCGCTCTGGGAGTAAAGAGACGATTCCGGACTTGTCGTTCCAACGGTGCCTGAATTGTCTTTCCTAAGAAGCAATACTATTCTTTCCCCTTTCATTATTACCGTCATACAGATCACACGACTTCAATATAATTAGTAAAGAAAACTAATTCGTAAAGTTTACGCCGAAACGTTTTTTTTTTTCAACTGCAAATTTGCTACTGATTGTTAATTTCGAACACTTTTTAGTTTAAATATGAACAATCTATCGCGTGAAAGACGAAATAAAAAAACGTAAAATTTTATTCAGCGTTAACGCTGTCCCCAATACGGTAATCCGACGTTGATGATAAGACTGTTTACCAATTCTGTCTGATACACGAGTAATTTGAGCGTAGGTAGCCGTGCAAAATGATCTGTTGTTTCGTTTTTTTATGATAAAAGGAGTGTGGGTTGTGGGTGCATTTCAGTCTGGTTCCATCCAATTACAGATATATTATATCATAGCAAACATCGTTGACTATTTACAATAAATACAGTCGATTAGATTATATAAATAAAATATATATCGTATCATATAGTTTAGGTTTACAGCAACACGTGATGACAGTAAACAGTTAGATCAGCGGCAAAATAGCATAATCTACCTAGGTAGTGGTCGTAGCTATAGCGTGGCTGAATTGTGCTCTTATTCGGCTCCCATTATACTCCACACATCTCGCTTCGTTCGTCACTCCTCTCTTTCTCTCTCTCTCTCTCGCGCTCTCTCTCTTGTATTTATCTCTCGTGTCATTCAAAATTTCGCCTAAATCGCAAATACGCGTCTTCTAGAATCGAATAAATTGTGGACCGGGCTTCGAGCCATCGGGTCATCACCCCTCAATTCTCTTCCTCAGACACCTTTCTTTCTCACTCGCATCTCTTATAATCCGCATTCTTAATTATTCTCGCCCAAACTACCGTGTTTAATCGAAGAATTATAAGTTTCTATAATCGCGACGCTCGTCCGCGTCGTCGAACGAATGTAAGTCGCTCCGAAGGATACGCAGGACGAACAACTTCACGGAAGTTAGAAAAAACGTTATCGAATTTTTAATTTATGTCTGTGTGTCGATTTTTTAAAAGATTTTTTTCTCTCTCTCTCTTTCTCTCGTTTATTTTTAATTAATGTTGTTTGTCGTCAAATGTTTTCGCGAAGGGGGCCGCGCACAACGGCGACCACGCCTATATACCCTACACCCTTCTCTCCCGCTGCACATTTTTCTTTTTTTTCTTACATCATTTTCCTTGAATTTGTCTACGTAACGGTGATACATTCAATATCGCCGTGCGTATAATTTGACACCTTGATATTTAAAAATAGTTGATTCTTTGAACCGCCATCACACGAGTCCTTGGCGATCGGTTTTCAATTGGTTGTACAGGACTGTCCGGACTCAGGCGCCATCGAAATTGCTCAGAAAAACACCGAGTGGACTCTTTCTCTCTCTCTCTCTCTCTCTCTCTCTTTCTCTCTTTTTCTCTTTTTCTCGCACAATCTCACATTCCATATATTATATTTGACTCTGATTATTACCACCGCGACAACGCAATCACGATCCGATATACGCGTGGTCCAAACATTCTTGAGTCAAAAATACATGACGAAGCTTGCCTATGCTATAAATATATATATATTTATGTATACATATACATGTTTATAAAAAAACATGCAACGTCAGATCGAACTATCGAAAACGCACACTGGTCCCCGTTAAAGGTCATCGAACTCGGTGACAATTGTGCATTGTTAGAGACTCGTATTGTGTATATTATTTACCAAGTTTTTTCGTCTTTGATATTGCTAAAAAAATACGGATACCAATTTTATAATGGCCTGGGGTTCTAGTTTAACGGATATGTTTGTCGTAAACGTGAATCAATTTTCTATTAGATTCGACAGTTCGCTAACGGGACCTCAAAGGCTCCTTTTGCTAATTGACGACCGTGTCACGAAATCCGAGTACCTTCGAGGAGAACCAGCGTCTTTCGCGGCTCGATTTCAGGCGGAATGTTCCACACACACATATATATATATATATACATATATATATATACATATACATACGTATATTTAATTTTTTTTATACACTTAGTAGTAGATAATTATCTATCCAGACAGTTTTCATGTCGTTGTGCAACTATCTATACATAACAGGACGCGCCACATGTTAAATCGTAGAGTCATCAGCGCGCGCGCGCGCGGCATCGATCGACAGGGTTTTTTTTTCCGACCCCTCTTCGCAACGGGCAAACGCAACAAATTTGGCAAAATGTCAAGAGAAGCGAACGTAAAGGTCTGTCCCAAAAAGGCTCGTTGCGAAGCGATCGGGACGACAACGAACCAAAGCCGCGTTGTGATAGGCTTAAAAATCGCGGATTTGCTTCGTGGTCGTTCGATCGCTCGGTGCATCGAGGTTCGTCGGGCGCGGGAGGGTATGACGACAGACGATCAACGAAGAAATAGTTGCTGATGAGTCGCAGAGGTTGGGTCCACGGGGGTTTCGGCTGCTAACGCCGTAACGCGCTTACGCATTGCGACCAATGACGAAAACAGCACGACGAACGTAATACCGAACGTCCATCAATTTTTACTTTATTTTTTTCCTTTTTTTTCTTTTTTTTCTTTTCTTTTAGTTATTACACTTATTATTTCGCGAAGAAACATAGGATCTCTTGTCGTAGTTATTAATTTCTGTTTTTTTTTTTTTTTTTTTTTTTTCGTTTTCTTCCATTTTTTACGGTTTCTCATTATCATCGTTATTTCATATCCAGCAAGCACAAATATGTATGTCTGTTTAATACATAATACGTATATAACGTATACCGATAATGATTGACTCGACGGGTACTCGTTGCGTTGCGTGGACGCGTGACGCTACTCACACCGGCCGGATCAGCCTTATATTCGCTCCCCTTCCGCACTCATAGCTCTCCCCATTTTTAATATGCATTCTTTCCTTTGCCCCGTTTTTTCTTCCTTTCCTCTATAATTAAATTCACGCCGGCGCCTCGCACATTTTCCTCTCGCTTTCTCTCTCTTTCCTCTCCTTTGGACGTTACAGCGCTATAGGGTACGACACATTCACGGGCCACGCTTAATTTCATCTTCATTTTAAAAATACGTTTTTAGCCTCTCTACAAACCGCCCGAGCAGTGGCTGTCGGGACTTCGCGGTGACCCTTAATTCATTTTTCCGTTTCCAGAGTGTTCCGCCTCTTACGAACGTGGAGAACGTTGCACCAAATTCACTACTTGGAGGATAAAGCACCACCACCTTATACAATCGACGACACCGCCGAGCTGTCTTCGTTTCACGGCCTGGTCCTTTTTCGTTCTCCGTCGAAAACGCCCTGAACGGACGATTCGACCGAGCTCCGTTATTTCTGCTTCTCGTTTCGATATTCTTTTCTCACTACCGCTCAATCTTCTTCTTCTCCTTCTTCTTCTTCTTCTTAGAATAAATATAATCCTACCGGTCTATCGCGTAGGTATAATAAACTGTGCGACCTTGTTCGAGGGCTCTCCAGGCCATTCGTTGCTGAGAGTCTTTCGTCATTTGCCCAATATATATCTCGTCACACACGGAATTCGGATTTCAATTCAACGTCCGTAGAAACATTTTCACCGGGCTGTGGAATCGTTTCGTCTCTCGCATTCTTCACACGCACTCGTAATCGTTATTCACACGCGATCGTTTTTTCTCACTGTACCTTATAAACGTCAATGTAAAGCTAAAATTATTGACTAGGTTCTCTCTCGCGCGCTCTCTCTCTCTCTCTCTCTCTCTCTCTCTCTCTCACTTCTCATTCGACCGCAACGAAACGCACGTATCCCAACGACGAATGGCCGAAAAAACAGCGACGCGCGTCTAGCGCGACGTCAATTTTTGTTTACCTTGTAACCATCTCTGTCCGTCACTCTCACAATATTGTCCGATCGACGCGACCGTCGAAACGATCGCGCGCACTGTTTGGGGCCGGCGTTTGCGTTCGACGCACCGCCCGACGGCCCGATCGATCATATTCACTTGTTAAGCGTCTTTCGAATTCCGTATTCGTTACACGAGTCTAACGGCGTCCTCGCCGCGAGGGTTTTTCGAAAACTCTCACGCGGCCCCGTCGTCTCACTCTATACCCGCGCTCTCGTTCGTCTTTGATAATTCATTCGTAATTTCACAGCCGTGAGTTTCTTCACGCGATTCACGGTCCTCGCCCTACGTGGATACGAATTCTCTTCAGATCCTTAAACATTACGACCCTATTACGGCTCTCAATATAATATAACATTAGTGTTTTTTTTTGGCATCTTTGAAATACACAAATAGACTTTGGTATAAAACTTTTTGATAGTGTTTTTTTCGGTGTGTACGTGTATTACGCGTGGCTTTACTTTACGTGTGCATCGGGAGTGTTTGCGCGCTTCTTTCTCAATGTAACCGTAAACTCCGCCTCGGATACATCCGCTCTCCTTGTGCTGTAGACACGCGGCGAGTGACTTCGCTCTCCTCGAGTCGCGATCTCTTCCTCGTCGTCGTCTCTTCACAATTCTCAACTCCAATAATATATATATTCCGTCGATTATATAAATCACACGCACAGAGTTCGTCTAGGGGTCGTTTAATTGAACCAAGTGTAATCGCGTAGTAGTGTCACGGATGATAGGTAGGTAGGTAGGTAGTTGGGTAGGTAGGGGGGGGGGGGGGGGGAGGGAGGGTATTCAAGGTTGGGGGGTTGGGGATTTGTGTGGACGGCTCTAGCACATCTCGTCGAGTCGCCAGAGTTTGCAGGCGGCGGCGCCTCTCCTCCTGCGTCGCTTCTTGCTCAGCGAATCCGAGGCGGCCTTCTTCACGAATCTAATGTTATACGGATCCTCCGCGAGTTCCGGATATATTTGTGCGTCGTGAATGTACTCGCCCTCGTAATTGGAAGCGCGACCGACCTTCTGAATCTCGTCCTGCTCGGCGACCATCCACTCGACGCTCGTCGGCGTGTTCGCTTTGAGGGCCTCGGCCTCTCTGTGCCAGGCCTTGCGAACAGCCGTCGCTTTCGCGTGATGCAGCAGCCGTTGCTTCTCCTTCTCCGCGGTCGTCCCGTAACGCAGATTCACCACGTAACTCGCACCGTGAATTTTAACGTCGACCGCGGTGCTGCCGCTTCCGTTTTCGCTCTCGTGGAACGTCGTGTTCACCTGGCCGCTCAGACGCTTCAGTTGATTCTTGTCGTCGACCGACTCCCACGTTTTTTCCTTCACGAAGTAGAAGGCGTCCTGCTGGGCGCTGTGAACGACGAAGGTGAACGGCAGGAAGTAGGAACGATTGAAGACCGTCGTGAAGACGTCGCGATAGATCGGATTCGCGGCTGGAACGCTCGAGACGACCGCCTGACCGTCCGACGTGCGGGACACGAGGATTCCTTTGCCGAACGGAGGGTCCGAGGCTGCGCCCAGACGACTCGGCATCAGCTCGCTCAGATCCTTCTTCAGTGCCGATCGCGGCGGCGCGGAGAGACCGACCGCGTCACCGGAGTGCCGTTGGGCTATGTGCGCCAGGAAACCCGACTGCACGCCCAGGTTGTTCGTTCGCTTCTTCTCGCCGAATATCGAGGCGCCTGGACGCTGCGGCGGCGGCACCAGGCTCTCTGGTAACTCGCCGGGGAACAACTGCGGCGCCAGGCTCTTCAGGTCGTATCCGAGATGCGATAGCCATGATATGTGATCTGCAATCAAACGAACGTCATTGCACCATTTCATTCCATTTTCATTCTGGACTGAAAAGTCACAACATTTTCAATCGCTGCTATACACATTTTCACGCTTCTTTTGTTCTTTTGTTTGTATTATTGACTGTCCCTCTACTGGTTGGTTCGTCACTAGTAATTTCGGCTGGGCAATTTTCGTCTTGTTGTCAACGAAAGATTACACCTCGAATCTTATAAATATTTTCGAAAGTTGATCGTCTGTTTGTCTGTTTGTCTGTTTGTCCCAATGTCCCAATCCAACGCTGAGCGTCCCGACGCCAAGCGTCTCGGTGTCGGGGGTCCCGAGCGATAGACATTTATTGAAACGTTTCGGAAAAAAAATGTCATAAACAAATAAAAATGTTGAAAAAAAGAAGAAAAAGAAATCAATGTGGTTACTTTATGAGACGATTCCATGAATTTGTTTAATAAACATGTTTGAAATACACAATGCCTGATAACCAAATACGTTACGCGAAAGCTATGCGAACGCGCGAGCCACAATGACCTGTTGGTAATATATAATTTGTCAAGTCACTCTAAGGAGATTTAGAATCAGCGGCAAAAATTTTCCATGGGGCAAAGATATACGAGACGAGAACCGAAACGAAAGGACTAAACACCAAGTGAATAATTGTCTGATCTTGAACGAAATTTCATGGGATCCGACTCAACCAACCTGTTGGTTGACTGTGCTTCTCGGTGTGTCTGACGTTGATGGGATCGTTGCCATTGAATCTGTAGAGGTGAAGATGCGTCGGCGTTGCGACCCTGTCAAGAACGTTTTCCCACAACGGCGACATCCACTCGCCTATCAGAGGATCGTAGACTTTACCGTTCGGCATGTGCACCAACGAAGTTACCTGGCGAAGAAAAAAACAAGGTTCTAAATCGGCTCGCGACGACAAAACGTAATGCGTAGTGATATAATTATTCTCCGAAAGAGCGACGTGAGACTCTCTCGTGTCACTCACCTGATCCAAAAGCCCACCGCAGAAATCAACCGGAAGATAAAGATATGGATTGGAGTCGTAGACGATGTGTCCGTAGGGCGACCTCATGAGCTCCCGGATGCCCTCGCCGTACTGATTGAATATCATGATGGGCGTTCCACATTGATCCGTAGCAATGTAATACTTGTGCCGATAAAATTGTGCGTATATCAAGTGTCCTCTGTCGTCGTAAACGAGCGACATGAGCTTGCCGTCGCGCGGGCTGTAGATTTGGCTGACTTCGTGCGGCCTCTTCTGGTTGTTGTAGAAAAATTGCGTCACGTTTCCGTAGTTGTCCTTCCGCGTAGCCAGACGATCGAGATGATCGTAGTAGTAACGAACGTCGAACCTGCGAATGATCGATTCCCAAAATGAAATAACTTTGGTATTCTCCAGCTTTTTTTGACATGTTGATAATAAATATTGTAATTTGAATTTGTCGAATAGGGGTGAGTGGGGCACAATGTGACACAGTGTGACACGACTTTTCCTTCGAAAACATATTAATAATTACAATAAATCATGTTCGTTGGTAGGGAAGTACAATGTGACACTGGCACAATTTTACATCTCTTATTGTTCTTGGTTGCATAGATTATTGGTTGAAATATATTATTCGTATCAGAAGAAGAAACGGGTCCAATATAGAAAGAAAACAATTTCAAAAGGCATTGTCGAGGAGAACAAGATGAAAAAGGCGGTACTGCGAGTGGTCAATGAAGGTTATGAAGTTTATAGTATAAGAAGAGCTGCTGACGCAATCGTATGACGTTGCATTGTATACCAAAGAAAAAAGGTTGTACAACCTACTGAAAAAATAAAAAAGTAACTTGTTGGAACGTTGTGCACCATATTTTACATCAATTGTAACATTGCGCCCCTCTGTTACACTCTACTCCACCGGTGGAACACAATGTGATATTTCGCAAACTATTTTCAATTGAATAGTATTAATATCTTCGACCCTTCACAACTATTGATTGTAGCTACTTTGCACATCCAAAGGTTTAGAGAAGTCAAGTATGATTGGAATCCATTTGTAACACTATTCTAATTAATTTTAAAACACATTTAAAAACACAGTGTCACACTGTGCCCCACCCTCCTTCACATATTTCTCTTCTTACATGTGACACTTGTATATCCGTGAATATCTGACTGTTGAAGGATCAATACTTTTGAAATAACGTCGAGATTACAAACCTTCCCTTCTTGATGGCTCTGACCAGGAGTCCCTTGGCGTTGTAATTGAATCTCTCCTCCCTGGCGTTCTGCAGAACGAGGCCCCGGTTGTCGTACTTGTAGAGCCCCTCGCCGCACTTGACGATCCTGTCCATCGCGTTGTACTCCATCGGTATGGTGTTACCGCGATAGGTCAACGACAGCATATTTCCGTTGCCGTCGTACCTGAAGCTCCACGGCTCCTGGGCCTCGACCCCGGTCAACTGACCGTCACAGTCCCACGTGTAATTCTTCACGTTCGTGTAGCTATTGACGCCCACGTTCCGCGTGTCCGTTCGCGTCTGATTGATCCGAGCCCGCGAGTCGTGCGTGAATTCCATGCGAAAGACTTCGAGCCCGTGAATCGTCACCGTGACCTCCGTCTCGAGGAATCGTTTGTCGCTCGTGCGGGAAAATATCGCCGTTCCATCGTACACGATGGTCTCGTTGGGCTGGGGTCGCGTGACCTTGAACTGGCCGATCTGCTCGAGAGCTCCCGTTCGTGGGCTGTAGGCCATCGTGTGCTGCGGAAGCGTCTGACCGCCGATTCTCCCCTGCACCGTGATCAGCCGGTAGTTGGAGTCGTAGTCGAAGGTGAATTTGGCATTGCTCAGGCCGGTTTTCGCCCCGAAATCGATGCGCTCCTCGACGAGAAGCCCCGCGCTGTACTGATAGTCCCACTTGTACTCCACGTCCTTCTCCACGTGTATCACCTCCGAGGGCAAACCGCTCTCGGTGTACTTGATCTCGCTCTTGCCGTCGCCGTGAACGACCTCGGCGAGCTGGCCCGACGTGTGGTAACGATAGACGATCCTCGCGCCGTCGCCGGGCAGAACGGTCTGCAGGAGATTTCCACCGTGACTGTAGTGCTGAAGGTAGGATCGCGAGCTTCCGGGCGGCGTGTAAGTCACCCGGAGGAATCCGAGGGAGGCCTGGCAGGAGAACGAGTGCTTCGTGCCCGAGGGAAGGATGATGTTTCGCAGCCCGCCGTCCTCGTCGTACTCCAGCGAGAAGTGACGGATACTCGGGAGCGTGATCTTCGACACCATGTTGAAGTCGTTGTAGGTGAATTTTTTCGCGCCGTCCTGGCTGTTGCTCACGCCCGCGAGACGACCGCCCATGTCGTAGATGTACGACTCATCGGAGGCGCCCCACTTCCAGCTGTCGATGCGATTGAACCTGCAATGATTTTACCGATGTAACAACAAATATTTTATTCATTTTTACTTCCTGATGGAGGAAGTTTTGTTTTCGTGATTTATTTTTTCGAGATTTTCATGGCAGTACACTCAGAATGATCCAAAACGACGAGAAAAGTGGTTTGTACGAAACGTCTGTATGTGTGTGTGTGTGTGTGTGCAGATTTCGTTATTTTCATGATAACTGCCATAATTTTTGAAGAATCTTCTTCAAATTTGTCACGCGCGTTGGCTATCATAGAATACTGTATGGGATTGTAGTTGACGCGAATCGGTTAGGAAATTCAGATTTTACAGCATTTTGAACATTTGGAAACAATTGTTTTCACGCTATAAATTCCGCAAATTGAGAGATATCGGGCTACAGTTTTGTAGGTAAATGGACTACTATCAAACCATGATCTGTACCAAGTTTGATGGGAATCGGCAGAGTGGGTCTAATGTTATTGCAATTTCAATTTTTTTTCAAATGTCTGTAAGTACTTCAGCTCCTGTAAATTATGAGACATCCGATTGCAATTTCGAACGTGTCATTACGTTTATTGATTATTAATGATGAATTTCGTCAAGGAAACGGTCATTATGTCGGTAAATTTCGATTTTGCGGCATGAAAAACAAGAAAAGCCGACACGAAACAAAAAAATGGGGAAAAAATGTTTGCAGAATTATCTCAAATTTGGTTCACATATAGACAACCATGCACCACGTTTTGAGTACAAATTTGACGCTCGTCTGTCCGGCCGTTCAAATTTTATGGCATTTTGAATATTTAAAAAAATCTCGTTCTCGCACTGGATCGTACAAATTACAAGATACCGGGTTCTGACTTGATCCACACATTAAATATCATGAAACAACGTTGGGTACACGTTTGAGACAAATCGATTCAGTGGTTGAAATCTTACATTTTTATTTACAAAAAAAAACCTGCAAAGTAGAATCTTGCAAATTGCTTCCTCAGTATTTTACACTTTTGACGATGCTTCCTCTATGGGGAAGCCAGAATTGATCGACATACTTCCTCATACAGATAGCTTCGTTAAAAGTGTAAAATACTGAAGAACCAATTTGCAAGATTCTACTTTGCAGGTTTTTTCCCAAGTGTAGGGGGAAAAATAGAAATTTTGAAAAATTCTCGACAAACCTGTCGTAAGTGACGTTGAGACTGTGGCCGTGCTCGTAGGGCTGCCAGCTGAGCGGCAGTCCCGCGGGATCGAAAGTCACGGTGAGAAGCGGCGTTCGCATTTTGTCGTAGAACGTCTCGCGACTGAAGGCCTGCTCGAACTCGACACCTATGACCCTCGTGTCGTTGACCCAGATCTCGCGATTCAGCGTCTGCTGCAGATGACTGACGTCGCCGACGAGATTGTAAGTCGTCGTCATCGTGTTGGTCAATTCACCGAGTGTCAGAACTTGGTAGCTCCACATCGGCAGCATCTCCGCCTCGACGGGCAGCGCGGCCTCGAGCAGCGGATGCTTCGTCGTCGCGGCGCTGAGGGTTCGTCCGCCGCTCGGCAGGAAGACCTCGAGGCTGCTGTTGGTGAAGGACGTGGCTCGTTTTATCTTCGCGCCGTCCGTTATCGTCAGGCTCCTCGATCGTTCGCTCTTCATCTTGAACTCGACAAATCTCTGCTTGTCGCCACGCGAGAGAGCCTGAAGCGGCGCCGATATCCTCACCGAGAGGCTCTCGTCGGTCGTCAGTCCGGATGCGAGCTTCATCTTCTCGCCGGTCGGCAGAGTCACGTCCGAGACGCGTCCGAGGCTGTCGTAGTTGTAGATGTACGTCTCGCCGCCCCCGGAGCGGCTGGTAAGCAGGCCGGTCGAGCTGTCGTAATCGAGGGCGATCTCGGATCTTCCGCGCTCGGAGAGTCGCACGAGGAACCCGACGCCCGATATCTTCAGCTCGGACTTGTGGTCCTGGGTGTTCTCGATCGAGCTCACGACGTTGCTGTAGTCGCGAAGGAACTGAATCTTGTTGCCGGCACTGTCGGTCACCGTCGAGAGTTTCCCGAAACTCGTGTTCTTGCTGTAGAGGAACGAGTAACGCGTCTTTCCGGAAGTCAAGTCCTTGGTCGCGACGTGCTGGCCGTAACGGTTGAACACGTAGATCTCGTTCGAGGGCGGGAACGGAATGTGGAACTCGCCGCTCTCGTCCAGAGCTGGGAGATACGGCTGCAGTGCCAAGATGTGGAGACTACCCTGATCGGCGACGTGAAGAACTCCGTCCGGCGATACCGCGAGAGCCGAAATCGCGGTAAATTTCGCGTTCGAGGAGAGCAGCGTCTCGGTGCTGCTTGTGTCCTCCGTGCAGGAGCAGCCGTCGGGCTCCTTGCTGCTGGGTGTCGTGTTGTTGCACTCGCAGAGGCCTCGCAGCCGCTCGCGCTGCTGGCCCGCGAAGTGCGACATTTTCCCGGAGGAGTCGACTATCCTGATCGAGTTGACGCGGTGGGAGTCGCTGTCGGCGATGTAGAGCTCGCCGCTCGGGCTAAAACTCACCGCGAGAACCGAGCCGAGAACCTCGTCCGGCTTCTTCGCGTTCGGCGAGACCGTCGAGTTTATCTTACCGAGCTCGCCGTTGTTGGCGTTGCTCGTGCAGTGAAGCGGCGTTCCAGCGACCACGCGAACCTGTGGAAATAAACATTTCCAAGTTTCATTGATTGTCTTTTCGTGCTCTCAAGTCCGGAGTGATATCGATACGTATATATTGTATTGAGTGATCGATCATTCACAAGCAGAGTCGCAATTCCCTAAATATTTTCGAAATAAAGTTGATAGTGCATTTGGTTTTGTAATTATTCATTTATACATAATGCGCATATTTTTTAATGCCTGGAAAGAGTATTTATTCTCAATAAGTAAATTTCCGGAAACAAAATGGACAACCGCGAACTAATTTTTTAATAGAAAAATTGCTCACAATTTGTTTTATTGAAAATGACGTATCTATACGGCTATTCAAAAGTTGTCACACATTATTTTATAATCGCCGTAGGTTACTATTATTACCTAATTAATTTATGGTGCAATTTAGCTGATATATTGTATTTAGCGACTTTATATTGCGAGGAAAAGAAAATTTGGTTAATATCCTGTTTTTTTTAATTCAGGCGGTCGAAGAATCGATATGTTTGAAATAACGGCGAGCGTAAATATAGTGACAATCGAAATGATAATATTACAAACCTTGAGGTCGCTCGTGAGCTTGAGGACGAGACGGTCATCGATGAAGTGAAGGGTGCCGTCGAGGGGACTCAAAGTGAGACCCGTCGGCCACTGGAGTTGGGCCTGATGAGCCGAGATGGCGCCGATGCAGGGCGCCGGCGACCAATGATTGTGATGACCGTGATGACCCACCAGAGTGTGGATGATCCCGCGCGGATCGACCGCTCGAATGTTGGTACCGTCGGCGATGTACATCGTCTTGTCGGCCGCAATGGCGATGCCCTTCGGATGAGCCAGTTTGGCGAGTATCGCGGGTCCCTCGTCGCCGCAGTGGCCCTCGTCGCCGGGGATGCATCTCTCGCCGCTGCCAACCACCGGCTCGATGTTTATGCTCGGATCCGGCACCTGATCGAGCGACAGCGCTTTGAGAATTCGGTGCTTCTCCGGGTCGCTGATGTAGAGATGCCCGTCGGCCGGCGAGACGCAGAGATAGTACTGATAGGCGACCTGAGTCGCGCTCAATATCAATACGGTGTAGACGTTTCCCTCGGGAGTGATTCTACGAACGAGGTTGAAGTCCCCGACGTAGATGCTGCCGTCCGGGCCGCTCGTCAGAGCCACCGGCGTCAGGAGCTTCGCGTCCTTCGCCAGACCGTCGCAGTTCTGACAGACCAGATTCCTCTGAAGTCCCGTGCCCATCACGACTTTCACCGTTCGCGGATACTGCTTGAAGTGGAGCGTCGAGCCGTCGCCCTTCTGCAATATTCCCTCGTGAAAATTGTAGTGATGATGAATGTCGAGGCCCCAACCGCCAACGTCCGAGATATCGACGTCGAATCCTTGGAGCGTCGCGGTCTGCGTCTCCCAGATTACGTTCGGGCAACTCGAGTGCTGATAACCGATCGAAATACGAGCCTGCGCGACCCCGTAAACTTTTTGCTTGTACACGTTGCGCTTGTTCCACGCGAAAGTGTGCGTCAAGTTCGGATCAGCTTCGTAGGTTTTTGTGTGCAGGGAACCCTCGATCTCCACGTGAACGTGCACGTGAGTCAGGGACTTTGGTATGAACGGACCGGTCAGTTGCATTCTCACCGTCGACAGATAACCGGCCGCTTGGCTACTCTGATACATCAGGTGAAGATTCGACCCCGGGATCGCGATGCTTTCTTGGACAATCTGCAAATTTGTTCGAGTCATCATCATCATCATCATGATATATGCCTACACTGAGCCTTTTCTTTTTTTTCACGATTTTTCATCCGTTTAGAGAAGTAGAAGCGTCAAGATTGAATTTATTCAACTAATGACGTAAATGTTTATTGACGTTATTAACCCTCCGTGTGTAAACTGAGTCTTTTAAGGAACAGTCGAAATTTCGAATTGGAATTTCCCTCCAACGAATGAAATACGCCCCCCCCCCTCCCCTAAAAATCTATTTAGTAGTGTAGACAAAAGGTTCAAGTGGAGCCCGGGTCTAGCTGATAGCAGGCAAACACCGATCTGTGCAACTCGCGACCGTTCCGTCAAAGGGTCAGTGTACAGACGGCGTCGGTGTTTTGATAGGTAAGCGGATGCAGTTTTCTTTGCTTTTCTCGTAGTTTTTCGGTCTTTTTACTGTATTTCGGACTAAAATACATGTTTCTTGGAATTTTATGCTTTTTATGGCCATTTTCATTGTATTTTTTTATGTTGAAAACAAGATATTTTGCATTTTTTGCTTATTCTTCCGACATGTTCCAATATTTTGCGTGGATATTTTACGTTTTACGTTTTTACGTTGATTTTACGTCGGATAATTACCGTTCAGTGTACTTATAATACGCCAGACTCCGTACAATATTCGCCACATTCAGGTACTGAAATAATTCAACTTTTCAAAGCCCACCCCAATGACCCTATATTCCCCTAAGCTAAGGCTAAGCTGCAAAACCCAATAACCGTTTTTTTATATTTGTTTATTGCGAGGTTATGAATTTTCTAGGAAAACCCCGTTTTTCCCATTTTCGACTACAATTCAATTTTTATTAACAATAGTTATAAACTTTTGACTTCGGGAACTTCTGGGCCGTGTAGTAGACACTTCGAGAAATATCCCTGAATTTTTTCAGATTTTTTGAAAGCTTAGAACATTTTGAAAACTCTACTGTTCCCTGAAAAATCCAGTGTAGAGACCGTGCATAGAAAAATATAGTTTACACACGGAGGGTTAATGAAAATATCTATTTTGCGGAGTTAACAAAAAGAAGAAATGGACAAACATAGTCTAAGACCTAGAAACAGTATATCACAGACCTAAGACTTGAAAAAGGTTTCTTTTTCCGTATACAAATAAGATCACGGTGGAATTGGGCTCTTAGAATTGAGAAATATAATTCATTATTCACCTGGCTTTCAGCAAAGACCAAACTTTGTCCCGGCAGTGCCCCGACCTTTTCGGGCATCCAAGTGCTCACGATGATGGGCCTGAGGGTCTCGTGGTCGTGTTCCAAGCAGGGCTCGTTTTCGCCGATCAATCCCATCGATATCCCTGGGAAGCCTATTATATTTTATGCAGTAAATAATAAAAAACTGAAACACGAAACACTGGCGGACGAAACAAGGACAGCACAGGGGTGGTGGCTCGTCGGATCAACCATATGTTTGGCGCTGGATCGGAAGAATTCAGCGCCACGATTGATGGACTTTACAAATTGACTGACATTTTTTAGTTTTATTGCTGCTACATGAATTATAATCATGTAGCAGCATGAAGTGTTCAATTTGCATAAATTCGAGAAAAGTGCGAGAGAATTGTAGACACTTCTCGATGGTCTGAAAATCTGAAAAAATGCATGCACACTAAAGGCACTGAAAATATTAATTTTGCATAATAATAATTCCAAAATGTTATTAACAAATTGATTTAAAATAAAATTGTCTTATATTAAAAAGTCCTTAATTCGCGCCAACGTGAGTATTGTTGTCGATCTATTCGGGCTCTGCTTGGTCGTGGACCGTGATGACCAGTAGTCGTTGTTTACTAGAGTGAAATTTCACAGTTTGTCGCAATTTAACATAAGCGCTGCAGCGCGGCTAACCTGTCCGCGCGCGTTATTGTTCCCCTAGCTTAACTAAAATGTCGTTGACCCAAGTTTTTTTCGCATGAAAATGATTCATTTATTTTCTGTATACGTATGCATTTTTTCAGATTTTTATCTAATTTTTGAAATTTGTGTAAGATTAGATAAAAATCTGAAAAAATTCATACGTATACAGAAAAATAAAGGAACCATTTTCATGCAAAAAAAATGTTGGGTTAACAAAATATTTGTTAAACAATTTTTTTAATTAATTTTTTAATAACATTTTAGAATTATTATTATGCAAAATTAATCTTTTCAGTACCTTTAGTGTGCGTGCATTTTTTCAGATTTTCGGACCATCGAAAATTGTTTGCAATTCTCACGCACTTTTCTCGAATTTATGCGAATCGAACACTTCGCGCTCCCCACATCCTCAATTAAACGTTCGAGTGATTTTAAGGAAGACGAAATGAAAAACTAAGCTTTGAGATAGAATCTTCGGAGCTCGAAGAGTGAATCGCAAAGAAAATTGATAATACATGAGAATGAGAAAAAATTGAGCAGTGTGGTTGCTAGTTGTGCGACAAACTTACCGACAGCCGGGCTCGGTGGTTGGCTGGATTTATAGGACTCGCCTTCCTCGCTCAGAGCCATTACTACCGGTGGCAGGACGACTATTTGATTCCATGGCACGAACACGGTTCTTGTCAGAGGCTTAAATGGGCTGCGTTGAAATTGAAGTGTCACAGCGCCACCGCCGTTGACGAGTACGTCGAACCTGAATCCAAGTCGCGCGCAACGCGAATGTTAGAGGCTTCAAGATTCACTAATTGCGCTATTCTTACTCCGAATCGATTATCCGGTCACCAATAATTATGCACGCTTCCTTTGTCGATATCCATCTTTGATTCCACTCGGGGGTAACAAACCGAAAAAATGATTCATGCCGGTATGACGTCGGATCACGCGACCCTCTTATGTGATTCTGCATAATGCCATATAATACTCTGATATATCACTAAAATCGCGGTTTTCTCGGAACGTCGTAATTGGACAATTGACTTCCTGTCAGCACCCTTTTTCGCGATGTCGAGAAAACACGCGATGTAGAACCTCGCACATTGCTTTCTCGTTATTTTTTCACTCTTCACAAAGCCACCTCTCTGCAAACAGTAAACTATTATAGGAACGCGATGTGCAAGGTTCCACTTAGCAACCTTGTTTAAAACAAATTGTACATACGAAAAGTTCAATGCTCCAAAATAGATTTCAGGGTCTCTATAGAAACGGGTAAATCGAACATTTATATGTTATAATGCAGTTATAACATATAAATCATAGCATTATGTTATTGGTAATTCGTTATTCTAGAAAAAGTAAGTGTATTACTTGTAGCATCTCTGATGCAAATAAACATTTGATTGAAGTTTAAAAAATCGAATTGTTTGGCCTAAAGCAGAGTTCTTTGCAATCATTGAATAGCTATTGATTAGATTAAGGAAAAATATAAATTAGTTCAATGTGATAGCGTTTCATTAAATTCGGCTCATGTAAAGAAAAAAAAAAGAATATTAATGTAAACATATTTTTTATTGTTGATAAAGAAATATTTCATAGGACGAGAGTTTTAAGAGATTTCTTTGAATCACAAAATCTTTCTCTTGGTGTACAATCCAGACCCTTCCACTGATATTCATCAAATTTAATATCTAGTATCGCGAAACGTTAATTCTCGTTCCTGTAAAAAAAATTCAATTGAGTCGAGAAGAGTTTAAGTGAGCTTTAGTTAGGAATAAACATTTAAAAAATCAGATTTCAATCGAATCCGAAGTATTTAAAAAATTGGATATCATATACATATATCGATAGTCGTTAGTTTGACCCTGCAGAAAATTTAAGTTCCATTGGTTGCAGTTGACGTACATTATTTCGTCGAAAAGTCCATTTTCTGATAAATTCAAGATATTGTCAAATCCGAACCTCTATATTGATTCGGCTCAACGTCAATCTCAAACATGTATAGGGTAGAAGCACCGGTTGTGGCCACTGTACCAGTTGTGGCCATTTTCACTGTAATTTGTATCAAATTGTTGCTTTTCTGTATTTTCATGTTGATACTTCGAAAGAATGCATACAAATTAACAAGATTATCGATACAATTTTGTTTTGTTTTAACAATACAAATAATTCTGTCCCTTCGAACTCGGTGGCCACAACTGGACCAAAGGTGGCCACAACCGGTACTTCTACCCTATGGGCGAAATATGGACGTTTAACGAAGTTTGCAGTAGCTGTATGGTAACGACAGACATGACTAACAAGATTTAAAAATTTCAAAAAATCTAAACACATACGAAACCAATATTAATTTCAAAACCTATATGCAATAAAGAGACTTTACCGGAAACAAAAGATTTCAGTTCGTTCGGTCAAGTAGTTTTCATCAAAACTAAGCTTTTTCTATGAAGAAATCTCTATGAGGAAGGGAAATCAATGCCTTTGAAACAAATTATTTAAAAAATCGAGCACCGGGAAGTGGCTTGTTTAAGGAGATAGTCTGGGTACAGTCCCGTCACACGTGAGTTTCGAGGGACATTTCGAACCGCTTTCGATGAAATAAAAATCTGAAAAAAATCAAGCATGTAGAACTGTACTGAAAATATTGATTTTGTATACTAATAATTCCAAAATGTTATTAACAAATTAATGAAAAAATGAATTGTTCAACCATTTACCCGGCAACCCAACTTTAAAAAAAAGAAAATTATTCATTCATTTTTCTGAATACGTATGAATTTTTTAAGATTTTTGTCTAATTTTTTTAAATTACATTTTTTAAGCAAAATGGGCGGCGAAAACCGCAGTTTTAAAAAATTAGACAAAATTCTGAAAAAATTCAAACGTGTTAAAAAAAAATGAATGAATAATTGTCATTGGAAAAACAGTTGGATTCCCGCGTAAATGGTTGAACAATTAGTTTTTTCATTAATTTGATAATAACATTTTGGAATTATTATTATACAAAATCAATCTTTTCATTACCTTCTACATGCTCGATTTTTTTCAGATTATTATGCGCCGACACTACCTCCTTAATGTGTGCTTGACTTATCATCAGACTCTAAAGAAAAATGGAAAAGTTAGGTATGTCTTAGCATAGTAGTTGTTGCTATCGTAGTAGTAGCTTTCTGTAACAATGGTCATGCGACCTTTGGTTTGGGAGCTTAATGTTTCGCAAGAGAATTCGCCGTGCCACTGGCGAGAACCGGGAGCGTTATACTAATACCCGATTGCCAATACCCTAGGCTCAAATGTGGTGATTAGCGAGCTTTCAACATCATCAGCTTTGATGTGGTGGAGCTCTGTGAACTCCAGCCTTCTCCTTCGACCAATCTGTCCCTCGGCCTCGTGCCGCGAGTGTGCACGTTCACTCAGCCCTTCCGAATCTCTGAGATTACATGTATCAAGGGGTGGTATCATTTCACGAAGCTCTATAGTTCCGCTTCCAATTCCTATTCCCTCTGTGCGTCGCGTGTGTGGACGTTAAACCGGATATCATTATTGTTCATTGATGGAAATCGATAAACAGTTTCACTGCCGAGTAGTGTTACTATCGAACGCAATAACTAAGAGTCGTGTGGGATATCGATAGCTTAATTAGCAGAGAATTGACATAGTTCTATTAAAAGAACTTTATAACTCGGTGGCCATAAAAAACTCCACACCAATTACATTTTCATCAACCCCGAAAATTGCATGTAGAGTATCGTGTTTCAATTCTTGAATATACCTAATATCTAAAGAATATACCGTACGAATATCGTGTAAATTTAACATTTTTTAATCTTTCCATGTTGAATGAACGATCAGGTAATGACGATTTTTCAATAGTTTCGCTAGAGTATTGACGATTTATAGGGAAGTAGCCGATGTTTTGGATATCTTATTGAAAAAGCATTTCTTTGGGGATCATTTTATCAGCGATTTTCATGTTCGGACGCTTAAAATGATCCAAATCGTCGAGAACGCTTTCAAAAGAGTTTTCAAAATATGTCCAAACGAATGTGTGTGTACTGGTAAGTCAGTACCTCGAAAATTTCGACCTGTCTATCTGAAAAATTACTTTGCAAACAGAATTGAAATTTGGTTTTTATTTTTAAAAATAAAAAAATGCAATAAGAATTGTTTTTTTTATTTCGTGAAACATTCTGTTCTACTCCAACAGCAATAAATTATGACTTATGGAGCTACACCATTTTTCACAAATAAAACTAATGTTCAAGGATAATTCGGATTCAATTTGAGTCGGGTCTATATAGAGGATTCGATTTGAAAGAATTTTTAGTTTTTCGAAAAACTGACTTCCGTCACTACAGTTTATGTCAGTTTTGAGCGATAAATCCTCATTTTCCTACACGATCGAACGAACATTCAACAACATATGATATTAAATTTTCTGAAGATTGATGCATGGAGAAAAAGAGAATTAATAATTCTATACCGCACACCAAAAATTATCAATATTCGGCAGTCCTTCTTTACCGTACAATTCTAAACCAAAACTTTGTTCTCCAAAACAAAAGTATTACGTTCATGAAGAATACAGCCCCATAAAAAACCCTTGCAAGAATATTAAACCCAATGATTACATTGGGTATATATTTGGTATATGGGCTAATATATTAATATTAGCCAAGTGAAACCCCTCGGTAGATATTTAATAGATGTATATTTCTACAGAAAATTGTTTGAAGTGAGTGCATTGTAAGTCCATTGAAGTGAGTGCGGCAGAAAGCAATTTCTAATTATATTTCCATATTATGACCGCCGGCTATTTTGCAGGTCTCTTCGCTTGCGAGTATAATTAAAGTCATGTCTGTCGCAACACCCCCGGCTCTTCAGCTTAATAATAGAGAACCTGCAGCATGAGCTTAATTGTATATCGTATCATACTGATTATTTTTATCTGTTTCATCTGCCATTACCGCTACTTATGTTTGGCCTCATTTAATCTAACATCTTTCTCTTTATTCATTCTCGCCGCCTCTTTTAATTTCTGTACTTTGCTGTTTGCTATACTTTGGTCCTGGGGGGAACCATATCTGGATCAATAAAATCTTTTCCTACCTATTTATTGTAAAATCATCGTCGCGATCGCCGTGTAGGCTTGTCCAAGAGGCAATTTCAGTGCATAAGGTGAACGTTACACTGGTATTCGAATTAATGGACCGCAAATACATAAGAAGTGCTGTGTGTACATCAATATTCGGCAGTCCGTTTCCGCACAATTCTATCCACCACAGCACAGATCTAATACATTCGTTCCCTCAAAAAGTCTATCTTATACACGAATTTTCGCGTTTGCATTATTTATGTACACATGCTTTTTCAACGACATTTCTTATCATTTCGATTTCGATCCTACATATATCGATGATACACATTGCTTGCTACACAGACTTGAAGCCACACACCGAGTTGACACTATTCGATTATTCTCAAGCATTTAACAAAATATTTTATGTAAACTCGAAACAATTGCACACAGCTACTGCACAGACTCTTTACTACACAACCCGATTATCCCACAGTGGGATGTTAATCCATCACAACCGACGGAATGCAACATTTTCCAACACATTTCGATCCTACACATTACCACTGTCAATATCAACTGAAGACAATATCGTATGCAGTTATAGTAGGACCCCGAGCAATTTGATGTGCAGACAGAAGTTCTCAAGCGAGTCCGCTGATCGAGTGCACTGAAATATAAATGGCGGCATACTGTGGATATGGATATGGATATGGACTCGCGTGTGATCCTCTGCCTGCAAATCAAATTGCCTGGAGTTCTACCGGCACGAGATATTCTCTTGAGTTGATATCGCCAGTGGTAATATGTAGGATCGAAATGTGTTGGAAAACTTTCTATTAGATCGGTTGTGATGGAGTAAAAGGCGCTACGATGCTCTTGTAGATAATCAGGCAGTGCAGTCAAGTGTTAGTGCAGTAACTCATATGTATGGTAAAATATGTGTGAGATTGATTTGAGTTGAAATGAAATGTTTTTTTAAATGCTCGTGAATAATCCGATTGTGGTGTCAAGTCGACGTGAGGGATCAAGTATGTGTACCAAGTAACGTATAGGATGGAAATGTCGTGGAAAAAGCGCGTGAACATTAGAAACGTTATTGATAAATCTATGAATATAACGATAAAGGAAACGAATGTGTTGGATCTGCACTGTGGTGGATGGAATTGTGCGGGTATGAAGGGCTGCCCAATATTTCGGTGATAACCTTTCATTCTGCACAATTCATCCATCACAGCACAGATCCGACACATTCTATCTTTTACAACTTCTAACTTATACTCTAACGGGGTGCATGTCTAATGGGAATTTCAGTAAAGTGTAACGGAGACTGGATGAATTATCCATATTTTGCTTCCTCAGAGAGGAAGCTTTCTGTTCGAGACTTTTTTTTCGGGATTTTCATATCAGTACCCTCAGAATTGTCCAAAACGTCATGAAAAGTGGCTTGAACGAATTATCTGTATCTGTGTATGCGCAGATTTCCTTGTGTGCACGATAACTGTAGTTTTCGATTAATATTCTTCAAATTTGGCTCGAAAGTTTGTTATCGTAGAACGAGGTTTGGGATTGTAATTGACGCGAATCATTTGGGAAATTCAGACTGTACCGCATTTTAAACATGTTGAAAGAATCGTTTTCACGCTATAACTTCCGCAAATTAAGAGATACCGGGCTGACATTTTGTACGTAAATTGAATACCATTAAACCATGATTTATAGCAAGTTTGGCGAGAATTAGTAAAGTGTTAAGGTCTGTATGTATTTCAGCTCCTGTAAATTCTGAGACGTTCGATTGCAATTTTCAACGTGTCTTTAGGATTATTGATTATCAATAATGAATTTAGTCAAGGAAACGATAGTTATCTCGGTAGATTTAGGTTTTGCTGCTCAAAGTGAAAAAAAAGAAAAAAATGAAAAATGCTGTCACAAAAAAAAAAATTCGTATTTTTTGCAGGGTTATTTCAAATTTGGTTCACATATGGACAATCATGGGCCAATGTTTGAGTACAAACTTGATGCAGATCTGTCCAGCCGTTCAAATTTGACGATGTTTTACATTTTTTGAAAAATCTCGTTCTCGCGCCGGCTCGTGTAAATTACGAGATACTGCGTTGTAATGTAACCCACACATCGACTACCATCGACTACCATAAAAAAAAAACTTGTGTATAAATTTGAGGCAAATCGGTGGAGCGGTTAAAATTTTACAATAATTTGATTTTTTAGTTTAATTTGAATTTGCTTCGTTAGTATTTTACACTTTTGATGAAGCTTCCTGTATGAGGAAGCCAAAATTGATGAACATACTTTTTCATAGAGGTAGCTTCGTGAAAAGTGTAAAATACTGAGGATGCAATTCGCAACGTTTTACTTTGTAGGTTTTTATTACATGTAGAAAACTTGGCTTTTGTACACGAAATCGAATATTTCCAAAAATTAGCATTTAGACATTTCCTAAAGGTACGAGGTAAGGTTGAGTGATACCAGATAATAAATTTTGCGAGTAACAGTGGAAGATCTCAAATAGAATCTTATTAATAGCCTCCTGATAATTGTTGATTCTTTACAAAGCTTCTTATGTTGGCAAATTAAAATCGGTGAGCATCATCCTTCCTCCAAGAGATAGCTTTGTAAAAAGTGTAATATAGTAAGGACGAATGAACGATCTCTAGATACAATCGTCTCGTGCAAGCATATAGATGGATGAATCTATGATTTAAAATAAGTTCGACTGGTATTGTCGACCGATAATTATTTAATTTTCCCACAACACAATGTTACCTTTAAGGTAATAATGAATAGAGTCAAAGTGAAACTTACCATCCGCCGGCTCTGGTGAGGGTAAATCCAAATCGTGAATCCCTGTCGACGGACACTCGTATCCCTACTATTCCGAGTCCTTGTTCCGTTACTACTTGGCCTCGCATCACCGCTACACGGCTGTTACAAATCACACATATAACGACAGATTCTCGGTACGAGAATGCAATTATCGGGGTGGGGTGAAGGCTCGTCGACTCTGGATAATGCATACTCGTGCTGCCCTTGAATATACAGCGGCGTTAGGACTCGCGACGTTTTTAAAGAGCAACTTCTTGAGATCTCGTTATCAAGTTCGTCAAGTGTTTTCAAGTATTATTCCGAGTGAAAGGTCTCGCCCTCTCTGTTTCCAATGAAACCGCGCGAAGAAGCTCTCCCGAAGCTCGGTAAATAACGATCGAACGTTATTTGCAAATCGTCGAAACGGGCAAGTGAATGACGGAGAAACTCAAAAGAATGGTAAAGCAATTTTGGCGCCATCCGTGTGCGTAAATTGGTTTCAATTGGAGTGAATCAGCATACACCAGAGTCGACGCTTCAGTGCAATCCAATAGTCTCACTTCGCAGCCAATGCAGTGCCGACAATTCGACCGGTTTTTTGTATTTCTGGTTCTACTCTAATATGAATCGCCTAACTGCAATTTGCAGTTGGCGGTGGAAAATCCATTTTTACAAACGAGAAACAGGTACAACTGAAGCGTTATTACGACAGTTATTTCACTTGTTGTATCCGGCGGAGCCCGAAATGAGATACGCGTCCGAGTTGACAGACGGACTGCGCAGTCGGCGTAGTGAGAATACAGGTACTCGGTATGACAGGTAGTTGAAAGGGGAGGGGGGATAGAAAAAAAAGAAAAAAAAACACCATTTTTCGTCCCGAGGAGAGGATATTGTTTCGTGAAGTAGAACGCATGCATATATATCATGTATAATAGGTATGTATATGAACGGTATAAATGTCGTAAAATAGGGAGTTGGATCGTTACGATAAATTGAAAATTGTTGTAAAGCTTGGTATATATATCACTTAAGCAATCAAAGTGTGTGCTGAATATAGTGAAACGAAGGTATAGAGGCAATATAATAATAGGTGTTGTATAGTTTTGAGCTATATATGCATGATATCGCATGTGGACTGCAATATCTCTTGGTTATCCGATAAGTTGCATAAATATTAAAAACGCGTTACTTAACAAGCTATACAGTTATTATGTACCGATATGTAGAGATATATAATATAATCATATGTAGGTATCTAGATATCGATCAGTTCCTAAGGAGCTGCGAATAAAAGGAGAATATCGTGTTTTCTTGGAGGATCACGCATCCCCCGTATTTTGATCGATGCCGAGCCCGTAGGCTCGCCAAGCGCTTAGCGCTTTCTTTTGTCACCCATTTAACGACACATTTCTCTCGCTAATGATCTCGATGCAAGGATGCACCGTGCCTGCACCGTTTTAATGACTTGGGGATCAAACATGCCGGGGTGCTGATCCTCCAAGTACGAGCACAGCAAGGTGGCAGGCACTGTCGTCAACTACTGAATATTAACAAAAATATATTCTAAAACCATAATGTAATATGACGAAAAAAAAAAAAAAAAAAACAAATGATAAATCAATCGAGTATATAAGTAGTATAATAATACGCTCGAAAAAACACACTGAGATCATTTGTTACGGACACCAAAAAAACGTATTGATGTAACGTAAAACGAACGAAAGAACGAGCGGTGTCTCTTCTGAAGTACCAGATTTAAGTTACTTTTTTTTCTCTCTTGTTTCGTTTTCCAATATGTGACTCTAACGTCGTTCGTTATATCAATTATTATATTACGAGTAAACGGCGCGTTACAGTCGAGGCCCCTTTGGCAATGCTAAAAATGTTTGGTATTTTCACGCAATGTGCCTCTAATAATAATTACTCTCGTGTCTCTCCTCCCCTCTTCTATTCCTCGTCTCTACCTCGCTGCTGTCTTCGACTCATTTACACATTACGTCTGTGGTCTCAAGGCGAGAACGAGCGAAGACTCGACAACATGACAGCACATTGTATTGTTTAGCTTTCTTTTTTCATCTTTCGATATTACGGAGAAAGCTTTGGTTTTCTTTTCTTTTTTCTTTCTTTTTGTTTTTTTTTTGTTGTTGTTGCTGCTGTTCTTTAAAACGTTATTATTGACTAAACAACTAAACGCCAAATTTTAGGCAATGACTTGTTATATTCTCTCACACTTCCGTGAAGTAGACTGACAAGACGTTGGTTGGTCGGATCAACGGGACCAGGTTTTTCGGGTGGTCGTATTTCGGTTGTTTGGAAAACGGGATAGACAGACACAAGGTTTCGATTGTTGTTGGGCTTGATGGCGGCTCGGGGTTGTGGGGTTCAGTTGGCACACTGTAGACGGTTTAACAGACGCAGACAAGGGACGAGGAGAGAGGAGACTTTGGGTTTGTAGTATCCTTATCTTTCGCATAGTTTTGTTAATTCTCGAGTCCTGCCTCTTTTGTTTCCCGATTGGTACAAAAAATGTTGATGGCATGTGTGATTCGTGTCAATGTAAATATATAAATAAACGATAAATACAACTGAGTAGATGTGTGCCTTGTGTGTGTGTGTGTATGTGTGTGTAAGTGTGTAAGTGTGTGTGTCTGCGTGTTTGTTTCAGCACGGTACATCTTCAATGAATATTAATTGAAAGTAACCAGTGTGTAGCGCGCAATAAAGTCAGCGGTGTGTCATAAAGCTAGGACGTTCACTATAGACAGGTTCGACAAGGGTACACAAAGAGCAAGCCTGGCAACACAAACAACACAAGACCAAAGGTTTCTCTTCGTCTTTCATTATTTTTCATCTTCCTTTTTCATCTCTTTCGTAACGTACTAACAGGACTAAACGCACTAGTGGGGGACAAGAAGACAAGACATAACAGAAAAAGTAAAAAATTTCAGAACTTAATTCAACAACAATCTGACGACATATCACAAATAGACACAGAGACAGCTCGTACAGGTTTTGGTACTTAATGTACGCGAGAAATGGTCCCGTATACTTCGGCCACGTTGCGGATAGATGACGCGGATTATTTTCCTCACATTTTTTCTCACGATTAATCAAGTTACTTGACTCGTTTCTCCGCGGGATTCTCAACAATTCTTCCCTATTTTTTCCCGAGACACGTGTAAACCAATTGGAACGCCGTCGATGAAGTCAACGTGGTCGAAGTCCGAGTTGGTGATGATGATCGAATAGCGAAAGTATAGTGTATACTCGACAAAGTACAAGGAACAAGCAGAAAATTAAACGGAAACTGAATGACCCAACGGTATTAACGAAGAAGAACGAATTGTAGGACAGAACTGAACAACTTTGAGAGTACATAAAAGGTGAAATAAATTCATAGCGCAGAGACGTCGTCGATGGTGCATCGACGGGAAGACGCGGAAAGAGCAAAATTGGTATTCAATATTATCATTTACGAAGAAAATGTAACAGAACTGAGGAAACGAAGTGCAGGCCAAGAGAGTATACGGAGCCATTATGAAAACATGTAAAGATGGATTTTGGTTAACGAGCGACGATGCATAGATGGTTTTTTGGACATGAACGATTTTTTTTTAGCGAGAGCTGAGCTGCAACTTACCACTGTGTAAAGGAACTCCAGAACGCACTACGTGTGGGAAAAACCAACGAGAAGAAAGGGCGTTACCACGGTCACAGAACCCGCTTAATGTGCGGGCAAAAAACACAATGCTCGTACGCAACATTGCACATGACGCAAGGTATATAACGCGCGAAACTCGAGTGGCAACACATCTGTGGCGTTGCGGGCTCTTTCTTTCCCTTTTTGCTTTGATTTTATTTTATACTTTGTTTTTTCTTTTTTCTTTTCTTTCTTTTTCTTTGTTTTTTTTTTCTCGACAATGATTATTACGTGCCGGTGATCGTGGTAGCCGGTGAACCCTTTGCCAGAGAACCCGGACACCCGTCACACAGTCGGCAGGAGCAACCACTCGTGATTCTGTGCTCTCGAATCAATGGATCACGAATGAAATAAAGCAAACGAAACTGAGAACGCGTTACGCACTCTTCAGACTCTCATATTCATGCTCTCTCACTCCGTCTCGCGATTGCGTTAATTTCAAAAAAATTCTTCTCTGTTTTCTTGTTGCTTTTTGAAGGGGGCCGAGACCCCCTCGATCGCAGCATTGACGTTCGCGCGTTTTTTACTCTCACCTCTCGTTGCAATGTTCCGTACGACATTACAGAAACAATATAGACGTATAGACTCACTAATCAAGCGTCACCTCATCGTACACGCCGTCCCACCTCAGTCATCAACATAAATTCATTCGTTCGCTCATTCATACAACACAGAGTGATTACATAATGACAGACACAAGTTGGAAACTACGTAATAACATACATGTATGTGAAAAGAAACTGTTGACTATAGGCGCATCGGTGGAAGACAATTATGACAACAGTACACAATGAAACAATCGCCATCATTTTTTCATTCTCGCGAGTGAACAACGTTGAGATTTCTGGCACTCGGTTCACCAACGATTTTGCATCACTCGTGCCAAAAAAGTGTTTTCTTTTTATTATTGTTTTTTTTTTCGTCACGTTGTTCGTAGACAAAAACAAATTGTGGACAATAATTATGGACTGTTGAAAATATAAAGGTCGGGTGAGAGAAGACACTAAACACAGATGAGGAATTAGCGAATATGATATAAAACATAAGGGGCATTTGTTAAAAATAGAATAAAAATACAGCGTTTCGGCTGGTTCGACCGGTTTGGATTTGTTGAAGGAATAACGCAAACGGGTTTTCGGCTGCGTGCTTGAAAATTGAAATGGAAAAACGAAAATAGATAATAATTCTGGCGTGAAAACGATACTGCTGTTCGACACGACCCCTTGGCATTAGTGATGCGACGTGGTATTTCGGTTCTCATGGTGAGTAATGCGGCGAATCGATATCGACAAAAGCGAACATAAAGAATAACTCTTTGCTTGTGTATTATTCAAGCACTCCAAGATCGAGCTTCGAGAAGTTTGCTGATCGATCGACTTTCCCGTAATTTTAGCAGAACCGCGTTTGAGTATAATCGACTTTGACTACTGTGCAGTCGTGAGTTTACTTCGGAACTTTGAGCTACAGCCACATCGATATCTAGAGAAAAGGATTGTTTATGTGTCGAACGTTCTTTTTTTTTCCCTCTTTTTCTTTTCTTTGGTACGCAATAACTCATGACACGTCAGGGAACCCTTTTTCCTGTTCGGTAATTTCGGCTGTTGACAAGGAAATCGTTCATTTTGGACATCACACTACACATCGCACATAAATGTGTATTTTTTGTGAGCTTTGCCAAATTGTTTCGCCTGTAGATAAATCATTTTTTAAACGTATTTTTTTTGTCGAACACAACTTACTACGTCCAATGGCTTTCAATTGTGTAACAAAAAATTATAACTTTTTCAACTGAATGCAATAAGGCAAACATTTGCCGTAGATAACGATAAAACAGAGCAATTTTACTCTCAACTGCAGAAAACGGTACAGACAAATAAAAAGAGAAGTAATACACCGCAATTAAACACAATCAAGCGATACCTCTCTCCAGCAGTTTGATTTTTTACTCGGCCCGACGTCTCTCGTTGTGTTCAAAGTGAACAATTCCACAATTTTTTTTCTCCGTTTTTCTACGTTACGTTTTTCCAACAACCACCGTGTCGACGCCAGCCTCGCCGATTTAAAACGGAGCGTCGATATCGTTTCGCGAATTACTCGCGTGTCAGTCTAAAGTAACTTTCGAGAAATTTCAAACTTGTGTCTACCGTGGATAGTAGTATTCATTTGAATTGTCCGGTCAAATTGAGAGATTGATCGGGATTTTACTCCTTCGACACTGAGAGAGAGTTCGATTTATTAGTACTCGAATAGTGCAACGAAATCGGAGCGATATCGTGACTACTAATCTTCGCAATTTACCACAATCTCTTTCGGCAATGAGCTCTCGATTAAATAGCCCGAAAATTCCAAAGTACGATATCCAAAAACACCACTACAGTAGGACCAAGATCTTTTTTCTTCTTTTTTTCGGCGCGACGTTAGCATATGTATGTTGTTGTTGAAATTGAGGTAGCGCAAGTCCCGCCCATGTCTATTCTACGCAGCGGGCTAGCTGCCTCCCCGCTACTCGCTACGTCGATCGATACCGTTGCTGTAGCGGGGGGCTGTCGAATGAATCTAACTTTCAAAAATTCGAGGTCCTACTGTCTATGTATATATTTACTGGGCAGACGCGAATCTCTAGAGCTTCTTCGTAGATGAGACTGGATTATTGCCGATTTTTTCTTTCCCACTCTCTCTCCCTCTCTCTCTTTCTCTCGCTCTCTTTCTCTCATATTCCTTTCTCTCTCGCTCTCAATCTCTCTCTCCCACTCTCTCTCTCTCTCTCTCTCTCTCTTTTATATCGCTGACGGAACTGAGCCACTTGGGGGCTCGGCTGTTGGGTAAGTGATGGTCTTGGTAGTGGTTAGGGTACACACATAAGGGTCAAACACTAGACAAATTACACGAATCCCCCGAACGCAGTGGCACCACAGTGGCCGAAACCCTTCTTGTGGTTCCGACCTCTAGATCTCATGATGATGCACCTCGCACAGCAGTGCCGAACGAACAGAATTACTAGCGTCTCTGTCTGTCTTTTACTCTCTCTCTCTCTCTTTTTCTCGCCCTCTCTCTCTCACACACTCGCTCCCTCTCTTGTCGTTTATACCTGTTCATTGTAATTCATGTACATCGTCATGGTCCTTAAGGATACTCAACGACAAGTTACTCACCAGTACTAACGGTAAAGTTGAAAATAGTTTAGAACAACTCTTGACCCTTTCCGTGGTCAACGTGACGTGACGTGGACTTGATTTTCTTTTTAATAGCTTGACACTCTAATAGCGTAATAAACGCAAAGAATTTGTCTAACAAGAGGACATTTTATCCACGGAAAGGGCCAAAGAAGGTCCCATGTGGCATAACGAATATTACAGGTACGTCACATTGGCATTAGAATCGATAGTGCGTCTGCACTCGACGATCGGACTTTCTTTTCTGCCTCTCACCACTCTCTTTCTTTCATGCCAATTCGCGAAATTATTGCCTCGTATACTTTCGCAAGGTGGATGCCCTTGTCAATTAACACCATATTCAATGACAGTAGACAGAATTCACGCGGGTATTTGAGAGAATAATTTGGAGCTAATTGCAAAAAATCTTGCCTGAATTGTAAATACGAGCAATAGGTCGGTTCAAATAATTGGTAATCGCGAAATATAATATTGCATTGTACTGTGGTGTAATACCAAAATATTTTATCACCTGTAAGGATAGAACGTTTTATTGTCATTGCGGGCAATACTCATTGCCCCAAAGAAATACGTAGGCATTTTAAAAAAAGGAACAGAGTAAAACAATTTCCACGCACTATATGACAATAATTCGTTATGCTTCCGTAATGCCTTATGTCAACGACAACATTTATTTCCTGAATCGTCTAACAATTGCTGCGGCCTGTGACTCGACGATAGAGGTAACAGTTGTCAATCAAGGAGCCCTCTTCTTTTAAGGGGGTCCTGTCGTATAGAGTTCGTTTCGCATAACTTCGAGAAAAATTAGAGAGAAATTGCAAACACTTCTCGATGGTATAAAAATCTGAAAAAATCCATGCACATTAAATCTACTGAACAGATTAATTTGGCATAATAATAATTCCAAAATGTTATTAACAATTGACGAAAAAGATAATTGTTTAACAAATATCCCGGTGACCCACATTTTTTAATGAAAATGATTCGTTTGTTTTCCTGAATATGTAAGCATTTCTTCAGATTTTCAATTTAACTTTGAAATATGTGCGTTTTTAAAATTAACATATCATTTTCATTAAAAAAAAATTGGGTAACCAGGATATTTGTTAAACCATTTTTTTCATCAATTTGTTAATAACATTTTACAATTATATTTATGCCAAATTAATATTTCCAGTACCTTTAACGTGCATGCATTTTTTCAGATTTTTATATCATCGAAAAGTATTTACAATTCTCTCTCAATATTCTCGAATTTCTGCGAAATGGAGATTATACGACAGGACTTCCTTAATTATTCTCAAAAGCTTCAAACCTCTTCAAGGTAGCTGAATACATGACAGATCGGATATTGACAATTGTGTGAAAGTATATCAATTTTTCGTTCGATAAATTAGGTAGACGTAGAAAAATGTATATGAATTATATCTAAACCGCGAGAATCTATTGCTCGCGTTTAACAATTTATCGCAGAAAAAAGAATGGTGTTCCGCGAAAAAGCGCGAAATCGATGTTCCGTTGGGTCGTCAACAGGGACATCCACCTCGCGGTTAGAGCCAAGTATACGGTGAGAGCCGCCGAATGACGTTGTAGACATGAAATATTAATGAATGGACCGTAAGAAAAATGCAATAAAAAAAAGACATTAAAGCTCGTACATGTGGAAAGAGTGCGACGAGACGAGATAGTCCTTCGGTCGGCAGCGCGTTACCGAGGTGATCGTCGATGCACCTGGCATTCGGGGGAGGGAGAAGTGGCGGGTCAAACACTGGGAAGAGGATGTTCGATGTTGGGGGGTTGGGGGAGCGGGGGGTGACGGGGGGCGGTGGTGGCGGTGGCAGTGGCGGTCGCCCGCGGGACGTGGCGGTTGTCACCCGGCGGACTTCGAGGCTGTTCGACGATTCGACAACGATTCGTTCGACGTCGGAGAAAACCGGGCTCTCTCTCTCTTTTTCTCTCTTTCTCTTTCTCTCTCTCTCTCCCTCTCTCGCCCTGACGCTATGTACGTTAAATAAAAGTCAGCCGACCGGACGTCGTTGCCACTTGACCGTCGCTCACGATGGGGAATCGAGGGGCTGCTTGCTCGACGCTGCTACCGGTTTGGTTTGGTTTCGTTTGGTTCGTCGCGCGGTCGACCAAGAGCCTAGCCAGTAATACTTTTTATTTTCACTACCGCCGATCGTTCGACAAAGCCGGAATTCTCGTTCACCTACCTCGGTCTTTCTCTTCTTTTCCAACTACTCGCTTTCGGTTCGTTGCTTCGTTTTTTTTCTCTTTCCTTTTTCCCCGTCTGTCTTATTTTTTCTCTCTCTCTCTCTCTCGCTCTCTCTCTCTTTTTTCTATCAGCATCGAGCTTGTCTATGTCTTTTTCGGCTGACCTAGCAAAGCTCAGGGATATCGACGAAAAGCCGAGAGAGAATTTCCGATTATCAAAGAGGCACCACGGATCGTAGCTCCTCGATAAAATCGTGTCGAATCTCCGATTTTAATTTAATCGCAATGGAATCCCGCTGCTGTAGGAGCTGCGCGGAGGTTCGACCGTGCTTTCTCTACTTTACTTCCTCGGTCCCCATCTGCGCGCGCTATGAACACGGATTCCTCGTGACTATGACGTTCTCGATTTGCGGTACTCGATTGTTTACCGGAATTCGATACGCGATATTTCATAGATCGAGTGACTACCGAATGGCTTCGCTCGCGACCGATGAGTTTACTCTTGCACCGAAGAATCAGGCCTTTTGGACTCTATTCCTCTCGCTACTTTTTCACATTCGACTCACGTGGACGCGGATAATCCACTCTCGAAAACAATACTCTAAAACGAACCACATTCGGATGAGAAACGTTAATAAATCCGAGCTGAATCCATCGTGAGCTCCTGTCGTTTGTCAAAACGACGTCTGGATCATTCTTTTCCAATTACATCGTCACTCTCTTTTATTTCCTTCGATGGAACTTAGGTGTTTTTTTTTCTTTTCCGAAAATACGAAGCGTCGATTACGTCGTATACGAATCGCGTTGAATCGAAAAACCCCTCGAGTTGTTTGACGCCCGTCAAACTGTCATCAAAATGATTGATAGCGCGGGCTAACGGTTTTTTTTTATTACTTTTCGTCCAAGTACTCTAAAACGCCTGATCAACGACCTTGTCATTCCTTTTTCATTTTTTTTGTTGCTGTTAAATCACTATAATTTATATCCCTTCCATTTTCTTTTCATCTCTCTCTCTCTCTCTCTCTCTTTCTCTCTTCCGCCAATCCCGCAAATATTTGTCGCTGTTTTTTCGCTCCCGACTTATTCGTTTGTTGTTGTTGTCATAAAGCAATGCCGAGCCTACCTTTCACTGTACTCGTCCGTGTGGGCGTAACTCTGAACGCTCTTCTCCTCGATGAGAAACTTGACTCTCTGGAAGAAGGAGGCTGTGACGCTCGGGGGCTGCTTTCGCAGCAACACCTCCACCGGATCGCTGCTAACTAGACACATCAAGTGCTCTGTGCACGCTGAGTGCGTGCAACACTCGCTGTCCGAGCAATCGAGCATTCCGTCTACGGAAAAATGCACAAGTTCTTATTCAGTGAAAAAACGTACCTACGTCGTGCAATCCGCCGATCAGTTTTACCTTCCGCAGTCTTGGCTTGTACATAATATCAAAGATAACAAAGAACAGTGTATCACTGTCATTTTGTCTTCGTTGCATCTGTTTATTCTTTTTGCTTAACGGGGATTTCTACCCTGGAGCACCATATTTCATTTGATTTTTTTGTGGGAAAACGAATAATAGTAGACAACTGCGGTTTTTTTCTACTTGTTATTTACATCTTATAGTATACAATGAAATTTTTAAAGTAAAAAAATGGACGGCATCCAAGGTCCTCAACACGATCATCCAAAATAAATGGCTACCACTCTCCTGATCACTGTAATTATGCGATTGGCCTGAAATTTTGCATACATACTCGGGAAACATGTCTTCATGGAATGATGGAGGTTTTTTTCGATAACTTAATTTTTTATTTTTATTAATGTTTTTTATACGAACAACATAGGGGAAACATCGATTTTTTGTTTGGACGCCGTTATTTTCTTAATTTTGCAGGAATCGAAAAATACCTCTGTCATTCCATGAAGACATGTTTCTCGAGTATGTATGCACAATTTCAGGCCGATCGCATAATTACAGTGGTCAGGAGAGTGGTAGCCATTTATTTTGGATGACCGTGTTTGAGGACCTGTGATGCCGACAATTTTTTACTTAAAAAAAACCATTGTATACTTGAAAACGTAAGTAACAAGTAGAAAAAACCGCAGTCATCTTCATTTATGCGTTTACCCCCAAAAAAATATAATGAAAAATGGTGCTCCAGGGTAGAAGTCCCCCTTAACATATTCGTATCGACTATATATTTGAAAAATCTTGGATTGCTCCTGATTGCTTATTCCGATGGACCCCCATGGAAATAAAGTATGTGCAACATTCATCATTTATTTTTTCCGAAATAATCGAAAGGTATATAAAAGTGAAGAAACATATTCGAAACACATTCGACATATGTTGTATTTTTGTGTAACACATATTTTTTATTTTTTTTTTCCATGGGGGGAGAGCCACGCGGGATTCCTACTTTTACCTCCTAATATCTCCAGTCTTTTTTTGGCATTAGTGAAATTCCCGTTTGGGTCACCGAACAAGCTTTGATCTTTTTCGTTGGGTGCAAGTGGTTGGAATATGAAAACTTACTGCGAGTACATCGCGGGTCATGTGCACGTAAACTCACCCTGATCGTTGTCGATATCATCAGCGCACTCCATTTCGAGACCGATACTGCAGTCTCTTCCTGCCCAGCCGGTCGAGCACTCGCAGCTGTATTCGCCGTCTTGAAGGGTGCAAAGTCCGTGTCTGCTGCATGAGTTTTCGCAGCCAGCTATTTTTATTTCAATAAAGTAAACAATTCATTTAACCACGGACAAATAACGTCGAAAGCTGTTACGCAATTGACAAAGAAAACTGTGTCGTAAACCTCTAACATTTGATTTATAAATATTTGTTGTATTGTCTTCATAATCATTATTTTGCGATAACTATATGCAGCTTCTGTAAAAAAATGCTTAATAACTGTTTGAATAACTACGAGAGCACTTTTTAATTCAATTTCATGAAAACATTCTCGAATGCAAGTCCCGTGTAAACTTAATGCATTAGAAAATAAATGGAGGATCGTGCTATAGTTTTAAAAGAAAAAATCGTGAAAGTTGATTAAAAGACAATTTCTTTTTATCAGTTGTTGAAAAGTTGAAATATTTAATTACAAGCACTGTAGGTTCGTATTATAAAAAAACCACTGCAACAATAATTTGACTACAAATTTGTGTATGTATTTATATATTGTAATTCGGGGGCTTAGAACTCGGAAATGAATGAAATGTCAACTCACGCAAAGTACAATGCCTTCCATTCCAGCCTTGGCTGCAGACGCAAGTACCGTTCTTGCACTGTCCGTGCTCGGCGCAACGTAAATCGCAAGGCTTCTGATCGCATTGAGTACCAGTCCAGCCGTCGTGACACCTTTTTCGGAAACGACTCAATGAAATACTACATAATGGAAGAGACGACGTGTAAATTAAATGAGAAAATAAAAAAGAACTGACTTGCAGCTTCCTTGCTCACACGAGCCGTGCGGTCCGCACTTGAGATCACAACTCGGTTGCGAACAATCGACGCCGGTCCAGTGTTCGTCGCAGATGCAGGAAGCCGTCTCGAGATCGTACGAGCCGTGATCCGAGCAGCCAGGCAGACACTTGTAAACCCTCTGATCTACCTGATCGCACCTCTCGCCCTGCCAGCCAGCTTTGCAATAACATTTTCCAGCTACGCATGCACCGTGGCCTCCGCAATTCGGGTCGTGACAGTCGGCTGGAAGTTAAAGAGAAATTGGAGAAACAAAAAACACATATTTTCGTATTCAATTAACACAGTAATATCGTTTACGAAAAAATATACATTTAGGGAAAAAAAGAAATAACATCAATGACATTTTTTTTTCAACAGCACCAATAACATAATTCTTTGATATAAAGATGCAATTTATGGGAATGATATCAAAATTGTTGATTCGTTAAATTCAACTTTGGCTGTTTCAGTCTTCTGTTTCAACGAATTATATATATTCACAGCGAAGAAATGTTTTGTCGGAGCTATTTGAAACAAAATATGTCATTGATTTCCGTAATTTTTTTATTGGGTTATTGTCAGGATAATGTTTTTTTATTGCTCTACGGATTTTGAGGAATAATTTTGGAAGTCTGATAATCGAAGACCATCCAACTGCGTGGATTTTTTAAATAATATTCCGAGGACATTTTTAGCCAAAGGTGTAGTCACATCGTGTGGCGTCGTTAATTATCTTCTCAAAGACCTTTTTCTATCATTATCGTACTTCCTCGAGAAGATCAAGGGGAAACGTAGGTCTCGAAGATAACTGCGAAACTTTTGATCTTGCGAGACCCTCTCGCTCCCCGTGGCGCCCGCAATTTCCACGAGTGACAGAGGCACGCGAGTATGGTCTACTACCGGCGCTGATTAAGGCCAGACCGAATGAATGGACCAACTTTTTAAATTATGCTTTGGAACAATCGCACCTCTCTCTCTCTCTCTCTCTCTCCTCTCTTTCTTAAGGTTCAACTCACACTCCCGGCTGCTCCACCATTTCGCCGAATCTTTTGGAGAATCAAACTTATTTGCGAACTGTCGTAGGGCTCGAGGTCTCATCATCGCTATTTCCTGGCTCTATGCGCGAACCTCGTCGCAATATCGAGACGCCGCGAGTGGCATCGATTTTCCAAACTGGCTGCGATATGGCATTGTCACGATCAACCAGAATCAAGTCGAGGAGTTTCAACTTTCTGTGCATTAGTCAAACCGTTGATCGTCTGCAGATACGTCGCGGCCACCTTTCGTTACATTCAAACGGCTACTTTTTGGTCATTTGTCAAATAAATAACGTGAATATATAATTGTGCGTTTGAACTTCACAAAAAGCCTTTAAAACCTGTTTTTTTTGCAATGATGTTATAGAAACGTTTGCACAAAACAAAAGTATAGATTAACACGTAACAATGAAGCAGCGTCCGTTACTTTTCATTGCTGCATTAGCTTTTTGTTACTTTTTTTCACGATGTTCATTGCGCAAAATGTGCTCAATGGACTGTATATAAACGTTGAACGTGCAGCGCTACCGTCAGGGTTGTTCAGTGTTCGAAAAAAAATTATTGAGAATACTTGAAAATATAAAATCAACGTGGGTTGATTAATCTTCAAAAATGGAATAATTTCTCTTTGAAAAGTATTTTGAATACAGTTTACGAAAACAAAGCGCCATCTGTGAGTTATTTACCGGTTATATGACTTTCATTAAATAGTTCATAAAAGAGAATATAAGATAAATATAAGAAAATTTGTATTTGAATTTAGCGAAAGGTGCTATAATCGAGTGACGTCGTCGCTATACGAGATGGATGTAGTTTCGGTTACACGATTTTGATACGTTGCTCAACGCCACGGGACATCCGAAATAGTTTCGGCGCGAAACGGCGAACCCGCGGTTAGTTAAATCGACGTCTCGCAGAGCCGGAAATTAGTGGAAAATTAACGGATTCGGTTTGTGAGATTCCGCGCGCGTCCCCTCACGACGGCCCCTTCGCTGAGCGCGATATAGTTCGGTGGAGATGGTTGTCGTTAGCTCGTATGTAAATTCGTCGTGGTCGTCGTTGTACGCGTCGCGAGGAGTCTCGGCTGCAGCGGCGGCGAGAGCATTAATTATAGGTCTTGGGGTATGGCAGCGATGGATTCTCCTTGCGCGTTTGCTGAATAACGTCCCCTGTACTCGCCGGCGAGGCGGACGTCCGTCCTCTCCGCTCGGTTACTAATATCATCTCGAATCTCTTCGGACGTCAACAGAAACCGAGAGATATTACCAACAGGACGCATGCTTGAATTACGAGGATATTAACGGGATCTGCTCCGACTGATATAAAGGAATTTCCCTGCGCCCCGGAATAGACGTACGGGAAGATGGGCCAAAATGGGACAGCGTTTTCTTTTTTCAGTTTCGATTATTTTGCGGGGCAAAATGGGACAAACCCCCATTTCGGTAATGTCGCGAATATACGATACATTTCAACGCAACTAAATAACGTAATATAATTTTTTTTTGCCATTTTGAGAGTTTCAAGCAATCTGGCATTTAAAAGGTCGTTTTAAAAAAATATTATTTTTTTTGTAACATTAAAATATATGTATATATTATCATTACTGATGATGTTGAGTATCACCCAGATAAAAAAACGGAATTGACGAATTTGGCGGAATTTTGCACCACATTTTTTTTATAAAAGCATTTCTCGTTCATGTGCCCAATTCTGCCTGCCCACCCCTATATTCACGGGAGAATAATCAGCGTCATTAAGTGATCTCATCGTTAAACCGTAATCTGTTTAAGGATGTGGGAGCGCGAAGTATTCAATTCGCATAAATTCGAGAAAAGTGCCAGAGAATTGCAAACACTTCTCGATGGTCTGAAAATGTGAAAAAATTCACGCGCTCTAAAGGTACTGAAAAGATTAGTTTTGCATAATAATAATTCCAAATTGATTAAAAAATTGTTTAACAAATATTTCGATGACCGAAGTCTTTTTTGCATGAAAATGATTCCTTTATTTTTCTGTATACGTATGAATTTTTAGAGAATAGTATCTAATCTTTAAAATTTATTTGTGAAGTTGTATTTTCCATATAAAAAAACAGAAATTTCAAAAATTAGACAAAAATCTGAATGAATTCATACGTATACAGAAAAATAAAGAAATCATTTTCATGCAAAAAAACTTGGGTCAACGAAATATTTGTTAAACCATTTTTTTATCCATTTGCTAATAACATTTAGGAGTTATTACTATGCAAAATTAATCTTTTCAGTATCTTTAGTGTGCATGAATTTGTTCAGATTTTCAGACCATCGAGAAGTGTTTGCAATTCTCTCGGACTTTTCTCGAATTTATGCGAATTGAACACTTCGCGCTCCTACATCCTTGATCGGGATGAAACTCGCGATGTTTCTGCGTCGCCAACGAAATATAATAACGCGGTAGTCGCATCTTATCGGCGTCGCCGCGAGGAAGCTGAACGGAGAATTGGAAAAAAAGAAATGATTATTTGCACTCACGTTCCGCGCAGAATGGGCCCTTCCAGCCAGGTATGCAGACGCACGAGCCACGCACACACTGGCCGTGCTGATTGCAATCAGGAACTTGGCAATCACTGAGAGGAATGTCGCACTCGGCACCTTTCCAACCGTCCTCGCAGTGGCAAACGCCGCCCCCGTACTGCCCGTGGGACGAGCAAAGAACGGGACACACGCTTTTGCTGCAATCGGGACCCTGAAGAATTTACAAAAACACATTTTAAAGCCGCAATCAACGGACCGCTCGACTGGGCCGCTACTTTCTCAGCCCAATCTTCATTGGCAAAACAGTCGAATATGCGAAAACATTATCCGCAAAGACCCCAGTTCCGGCACACACGTCCCCATTTCGGATCTTTCTTGGCAACCTTTGCACCCAACTTTTAATGAGTCTCGCTCTAAATGAGTCTCTCTTGCGGCGTAAGATTACCCCCCCCCCCCCCCCCCCGCCCCAACGCCGTTTCAACCAAATTCTTTTTTAGCTTTATTTTTTCATCTTTAAATGATATGTACTTTATTTAACTTTGTTTTTTGTATTATTCATTAAAACAATAAGGAGATTGGAGAGATCCATACAGGGCAAATCAGTGGAACATATTATCGATCGTTTTCACCAATTTTTATGCTTTACTACTTAATTTGTTTAGCCAAAAAGTGAACTGACACTTTTCTACTTTTCACACAAGCGTTTTTTTATTTAAAACTTTCCACGGAAAATGCTTGTTAAATTTACAACAACGAAAATGGTCATTTTGTCTTTACAGAATTCGTCGAAACGACAAAAAAATGTTTCATTTATATTTATTAAAATGGAGGTTGTAGTTGGTGATTTATAGTTTTGAGTTAAAAAGTCAGTTGGCTGCGGTGATTTGATTTTAGGTCAACGTTGTTTCAGTGGTAGAGTTTGCGAGCGTTCCAATTACATTATTCCTGTCTGACCTACATTGTCGTTCATTGTCATTATAGCGCGGAGTTTTATGACAGTCTTGTGGTAAATAAAAACATAGCCTCTGTATATCCTTGGATTATAGATAGCTTGGATGAAAATAGCTGGATTCCAATTTGGTACACATCTTTTAGTCATGTCTCAATTGTGGACTGATGCGAATACACTAAATTAGACACGAGTATTGATAGTTGTAAAAGTTGTATAAACATTTTAAATTGTTTTTTGTATTACGAACAATATTGGAACCTCAATCATTATCAAGTTTTAAATGTTGTCTCTTGTATTCCTACAAAAGAGTAGTGAAAAATCGATCTAAGGTTTGTATAATAAAAGTCTTGTTTTTGTCGCGAATGTAAACACGACGTAGATTGTCGAAATCGAGAAAATGAATCTACAAGCTGACTGACTATTATTCCGAGTATCTGAATGCAATGTTAGACCGTAAAAAATTGGAAGCCCCGCAGGCAGCGGAGGAGCGAAGACAGGCGATGTGGAATAAAGACGTTTGAAAGGGATGACCAACCTGATAGCCGTCGATGCAGTCGCATTTGCCGAGATAACAGGAGCCCCGTCCACTGCAGTCGTTGGGACAGGTTGTCGAGACTCCCTCGGCTTCCGTGACGACGAGAGTGACCTTGTAGGACTGCAACTCGTCGTTGTAGACGGACAGGAACCAGCGGCCGGTGTCGAGATACTGGAGGAGGCTAACGTTGACCAACATGGGTTCGGGTATCGTTCGCTTGACGAGAAGATGCTGATAACCGACCGGCGGCTGGTTGTTTCCCATGCTCGTCCGCTCGCGAAGCCTCGCCGATTCGTAGTCCTGCTCGACGCGGCTCGCGGTGTTCTCCATGAAACTGACCGCCCCGAGTCCCACCTCTCTCTTCAACCTATGGTCAACTCGGCCACCCTTGACGAACTTGACAAAGTCGTACTGCGTGACACTCGGCGCCACGTTGCGTCTCCCGTAAACCGCGAAGTTGGCGCCCCACGGTAACGTCAGATTCAGTCGTATGAAGGCAGGCTGCTTGTTGCGAAACTCCGAGTTCCAGAAGTGATACGGCGGTATCACGGCGGAATGCGCGACATTGTAAGCCTGAAGTTCCAGCACAGCGGGCCATTGTTGAGCCGATTGTTGTATCTGCGGGTCGCTCTGCTGCTCGCCGGCATTGTCGGACGCACTCGAATGCTCCGCCGTGCTCGTTGGCAAAGATTCTGCCAAGATATAAAGCACAAATGGTTTTACGGTTTGCCACGGGCGCGATAACAAACTATGCGCCGTTCCCGCGGCAGCGGCGGCAACCCCGGCAATCGTATCAAACTATGGCCGAGATTAATGCTTTGTGTCCTCAAACGAATCGCAAACTTCAAGTATGGCTATATTGAGATTCTACGCTGTGGAGTTTACCGCTTCCGACTCTCCGGCATCGCGAGTTACTCAGTCACAGCCTGGATCATTTCAGTGCAGAAGCATCCTTCAAGTTTCGCTTTACTGGATAACGAACGTATATGCGCGTATAGCCGCTGTTCAAACTCATTGGTGTCACTTGACGTTGCTGTCATTGATTCGACTGTAGCGACCAAAATGGTGCTAACGATAACGAGGGAAGTTGAATGAGCAACAACAAAAAGCATGATTTTTTCACAGTTGTTGTGTTTCGTCGCTCAGCATTGACGTATTTCAACTTGTTTTCAATCTATCGTTCGAAGGCAGCGAATTAAGGATGTGGGAGCGCGAGGTGTTCAATTCGCATAAATTTGAGACAATTGCAAACACTTCTCGATGGTCTGAAAATCTGAATAAATGTATGGACACTAAAGGTACTGAAAAGATGAATTTTGCTTAATAATAATTCAAAAATGTTAATAACAAATCGATTAAAAAATTGTTTAACAAATATTTCGTTGACCCAAGTTTTTTTTGCATGAAAATGATTCCTTTATTTTTCTGTATACGTATGAATTTTTTCAGATTTTTATCTAATCTTTGAAATTTGTACATATTTTCCATACAAAAAAAAAACACAAATTTCAAAGATTAGATAAAAATCTGAGAATATTCATACGTATATAGAAAAATAAAGGAATCATTTTCATGCAAAAAAACTTGGGTCAACGAAAATTTGTTAAACAATTTTTTAATCAATTTGTTATTAACATTTTGGAACTATTATTATGCAAAATTATTCTTTTCCGTACCTTTACTGCGCATGAATTTTTTCAGATTTTCAGACCATCGAGAAGTGTTTGCAATTCTCTCGCACTTTTCTCAAATTTATGCGAATTGAATACTTCGCGCTTCTACATCCTTAAGCGACATATTGCGTTCCGTCAATGTGAAAATCAATTCATCGAATAGGTTTAGCCTTTTGCGATCACATTAATTTATTCTCCACTCGTGACTGAGAACGCGATTGTTCGTAAGACAATTCACTCCAAATTGCAATTTAGGTTCGTCGCAACGTTACTCATCATCGCTTAAATAGAAGGCAGTTTTTCAAGGCCCCGGGGAAAAATATAACCACAGTTTTTCAAAATATAAAAATTCCATTGACGTGGGAAGTGAGCCGTAGCAGAGTAAAATTCCATGAGCTGTTTGTCCATGGTCATACGCAGTCCTCAGGACATAGTTTTTTCAATCCAAGTTATCAAACGACTGCAAAATATACGCGACCAACGAAAAACCATTTCTTCCCACTGACTCGATCCGCTTAACGAAGCTGCTGCAATAAAATTGACCGAAACTGCGTCACTCCCAGTGATCATGAACAAAAAGCACGAACGGATATTTGTTTCTTTTGGTAATAATGAAATACTACAATGATTTTACTTGGATAGTATTTAGTTTTTATCTTAAGGTGACTTTCTCATGTTTAAGTATTTATGATTTTTCCAAGTGTGCGACACACATTGAGAAAAATGATAAGTCTTGGAAGGAAACGCAAAAGTTTGATTCCTACTTGGTTTATCATAGTCGAATGCCGGAGAGGTATGATCGTAGATATGGCATTAATCTCGGTCATCCCTTGTCGGATTTCAGCAGGCAATTTAGCAAATTGCGTCCGCTAGATTGACTCACCTTCTGTTGGTAATTGGGTCGATATTGGATCGTGTACATGAGCGTTTTCGTGTGTCACAGCTTTGACGTCTTGGTCCAGAATGCAATTAGTGCTGTCGATAGGTCGCATCGAGCTGACTGCTGAAAATTATAAATGAGATCTTGAGGCATTTTCATTTTATCATTTTGTCGTTACTCTTATTATTATTTCATTTCAATCTTCGTGACTGATTGCTCGATGCCGTCAATTCAAGGCTTCGCGAGAACAGAAGCTGCTTATAAAATTACTTTGGGAAACGTGTGACGGGAGATACTTAGGCCTGGTGGTTCGAAGCGAGGGAGAAGTGAAGCAACGCGACAAATAGTCGCCTGCGGTTAAATGACCCGGCTCGAGCGTCAGAGATTAGACCCTCACTCCTGATGGATGAACTTCGCCCATCATCTTTCCCGAAAAAGATGGTTGCTCGCTTATTTCCAGCTTAGGGTTTGCCGATCGATATCGGGTCGTCAAGGATCCGGCGTCTTTCGAGGGTGTCCTTATTTCATTGTACGGATGTCAGTTTTAACATAGGTTTTATTAATTCTCAAATACGTAAGTACAAAAAATAACGCGTCTAGGGATTGCATTTCCGTCGCCTGAAATAAAAAATGAAGGTAGACCCTCGCGATTGCTTCGTCGTTAATTTTCTTTTTGTGCAAAGACTCCTCTATGAGGAACAACTCCTCTATGGTTGGAACAACTCTTCGGCTTTTTTTGTCAGCAGCTTCTTCTAGTACTTACAGGCAGAGTTGCAAAACCCTAATTTTTATGGAAATGAAATTGATGGTACAATTGGCTTTGTAATTATGTTTTTATAATAATAAATGGTAATTATTATAACATGATGTGCACATTTTGTTAATGGAGGCAAGAAATATTAATTTCCCATAAAACTTCATGGTGATCTTATTGAAAAAATGGAAAAATACCGTTAATGCATTGAGAAAATAATGAAGGTCTGTGCTTGTCCATTTTTCTCACAATTTATCCCAAAATTTAATTAAAAATTAGGTCCTTCTTATGGCCACACAAAAGTTCGCATATAATTTTATAATCGCTACAAGTCACCGTTATAAAATCATAACTAAAAATGAACTTTAATTCCTAAAGCAATGGGGACTTACAACACTGCCTGCAGGACATGGAGGACACAATAACTCTTCAAATGATTGGAGAATAATTATTCACTTGTTCTAAACGTATTTTTTTCCTGCTCGAAACATTTTGATTACTCGGCCGTAAAAATCCGCTATTTCTTTCACGAAAACAAAGCTGCTTTCTCTGTGCGAATGCGAAATATTGGAAACATTCTCGTGGAAAGACATGAAAAAATGTCAGCAGTCGCAGTGTCGCGTTTGGATTTTTTTCCCGATAGGGCTTATCATGACGCTTCAGTATCTCGATTGAAATGCAGTCTGTATTCGAATTTAGATATTGCAGTTTGATTATTTTCCGCCGGGCCGATGATTCTCGCGCGGCTCTGACAATGCAGGAAAATCGTTTTTCGAGGAAGAAAGATGTGTGTATTGGTGCGGAGCAGCGACGGCACGCGACCGCCATAGTTACAGCCGCGAGTGGCGCACGAGTATTGACACCGAATATACATATACAAGTGCGCGGAATATGTAGTATATAACTGTATAAGTTGGGCGCACAGAGGAAGGGCTTTTGGGCGAGCTAGCGAGCTTACGGAAGCTTTGCTAACGGATATATAAATTCGGCTCCGGTGGTGCTCGCTCTATCCTTTTGAATTCCGGCGGAACGGCTCTAGATTTCCCAGGGCGGCCGCTGCAATTTAACCGGACGAGAGAACGAGCGAGCGAGCGCGCGAGCGAGAAGCTGCGTTTCTACTGGCACACCTCGGGCAAAGCGGAAGTCCGCGGGCATGAATCGTGGATCGCCACCGCCTAAAGTACTATATACCAGGAGACCCTTAAATTCACCGTTGTAAATCAGAATATCAAGATAGAACATGTACATTCCATATACACACCCGCACACAAACATCTCTATCCACCCTCGAGTGGAACGCGCGGAAAATGTGCTGCTGCATCTGAATATGAGTATTCGAGGTAAACGCGGAGAGAGAAGGATCCGCTAAAAATTAACATATATCTCGTGGAAACTAGCATACGTTTCTGGCGCGGCGTGCCGCGACTGCAACGCCGAGCTTTAGGACAAATATTTTTACAATTTCTTCTAGACGATATATTGCAGACTTCATCATCGGACTTTTTACGCTCATCACACATCATTTTTACCTACGACCTTGGTATTTTTCCCATAAATTATTCCACTCAATACTCAATGTCGTTTCGGTAAATCGACGCGCTGTCTCCAGCACAGTCAACCGCGCCGTTATCAGACGAGTTTTCGTCACTGAGCTTCCACCTATTTTTCCGATTGAAGTGCTGTGAGGAAGCTCACATCAATAAAAGCATAAGTAAAAACGTTGAAAATGTCACACTTCATTTTCGATTTCAACAACCCGTTACTCAATACATGATGATGATTTTTTTATATCGATAAAAAAGTTTCAGAAAAATTCGAAAATAATATAATATCTTGCGTTATGTATAAAATGTTTGCACAGAGATCGACTATGAATTGCCACCTTTTTTTTACTTTTTTACTATTTTTAACGACTTTTTTTTAGGAAAAGTTACTTAAAAATTGACGCAAACGTTTGCTCACTCTGGGTCGTACCTGGACAATTTTGATATCTAATACCGGATTTTTAAACATAATTTCAATTTAAAAAATTCAGGTCGCACAGTTTTTATTAAAAAAAATTCATGGAAAAAAAGTTTGAGCAAAACAAACGTAAACAAAAGAATGGAAGTGGTTTTCGAGCATATAGAATAGTATTAAAAGTGATGGAGCGAATTGGAAGCGGTGAGGGTTGAACGCTTGCCGAGTGGTCCAGGAATACCTCGTAAATAATAATATACGCATATTCCATAGAGATATATAGTACAGGTGTATAAATATCTGTTGACTCTCCGATGGAAGACAGGACGTGCGGTGTATCCGAATGAGTATTCTCCGTATCTCGTTAGAAATATTCAATAAACTCGAGTCGAACTCATATCGCGGAAAGTTGTGACAGGAAAATTTCGTCAAGTTTATTTGAGAAGGAAGGACGCAAAGAATAGTGGCTGACCCGCGGTGCGGGGGACGTGCGGGATTCCCCAGATTCCATTGATCGCAACGAAAAGTTTCGCCGCAATGTCCAACGGCATCTCGCGTTCTCCCGGTTTTCCCGAAGTTTGATATTTGGTGTTTATCGCGGGGGCTGCGAGGAATGGCCACCGCGGTGAGGACGGGAGAAGAGAGCCGAACAAGGCGTCCGCGGGGAGAGAGAGAGAGAGAGGAGAGCCTCGCGCGGTTAAACTTTTCGTCTTTTTGCGATGAAAAAACTGCAGGAATGAGGATCCGGTCGGAAAGTTGGAATGCGCCAGCGCGCTCCCAGTGCCGCTGCTTCTGGATAGTCTTCTTGTGCTCTGCGCGAGCTCAGCTTTCCCCCTAGCAGAGGACGCGGTCCGGCCCTCCGCTATGCGACTGCTCTATTACCTACCTTCCTGTATGGCTAGACGGGGCAAAATGGGACAGCGGGGCAGAACGGGACCGCGTTTTATTCAGTTTCGATTATTTTCGCGGGGCAAAATGGAACAGACCCCCCCCCCCCCTCCCCCCTTTCGGGAATATCGCGTCTATACGACAACTTCAACGCATCTAATCGTAATATAACTTTTTTTTTACCACGTTGAGTGTTTTAAGGAATCATCACAGACCCGTCGAAAAATCACTGATTTTCGCGATTTTCGCGATTTTTTTGTACAAATCAAGGCATTAATGAAGAGTACAAAATGATTTGTTTTTAAGTTGATTTCATTATCTCTCTATATAATAAAAATATATCGCCGCCGCCGCCGCCGCCGTCGCGGCGGCTGTGTAGGATAATGGAGCTGGCCGGGGTCAAATGACACACGGGAGGCAGAAAGTTAGGTCGGGTTAACTTAGGTAGGGTTAAGTTAGGTAGGGTTAAGTTAGGTCGGGTTAAGTTAGGTAGGGTTAAGTTAGGTAGGGCTAAGTTAGGTAGGGTTAAGTTAGGTAGGGTTAAGTTAGGTCGGGTTAAGTTAGGTAGGGTTAAGTTAGGTAGGGTTAAGTTAGGTAGGGTTAACTTAGGTAGGGTTAACTTAGGTAGGGTTAACTTAGGTAGGGTTAACTTAGGTAGGGTTTAGATAGGTAGGGTTAAGTTAGGTAGGGTTAAGTTAGGTGGGGTTTAGATAGGTAGGGTTAAGTTAGGTAGGGTTAAGTTAGGTAGGGTTAAGTTAGGTAGGGTTAAGTTAGGTAGGGTTAAGTTAGGTAGGGTTAAGTTGGGTAGGTTTAAGTTAGGTAGGGTTAAGTTGGGTACGTTTAGGTTAGGTAGGGTTAAGTTAGGTAGGGTTAAGTTGGGTAGGTTTGAGTTAGGTAGGGTTAAGTTGGGTAGGTTTAAGTTGGGTAGGTTTAAGTTAGGTAGGGTTAAGTTAGGTAGGGTTATTGTTTAATATTGTTATAAATGATTGAAAAGTCCGGTTAAAAAGGTCCTGCATGCTGTCCAGGTTTGCGGCCTTAATCCTGATCTGAATAAAAAATTTCAAAAAGCTGATCAATTTGTAGGAAAGCCGCTATCGTCCTATGGAGACTTTTTTAAATTTAACAAAATGGCGGCGGTTTGAACAAAACGTGTTCGAATCCAGCCTTTTTTTCGACAGTTTTTTTGTTAAGAAAATAGGAAGATAAGAAAAAAGCTTCCATAGGACGTTAGAGAATGACGAGAAGAATGTTCTGTTCACATTTGAAATGGATAGCTTGAAAACTCTTCCGTTAAGAGTGGACACCGTTTTGAGAAACACCATTTCGAGATAAACGCGTTTGAAATGAGAACTTTTCATATAAATCGTTTACTTACGATCAATCGACGATGTCAGGTCTATTCGAAATAATTCGAATTTCGATTAAAAAATTTGAGAGAATGTTTATATGAGTGTATATTATCCGATAATGCAAAAAAAGAAACGATTTTTTGAAAATATCACACTGTGATGATCCCTTAAGTAATCTGGTTTTTAAAAAGGCATTTAAAAATATTTTATTTGTTTTTATAAGCATCACCGATGATGTTGAGTATCACCCAGTAAAAAAAAAATCACGAATTGCTGAATTTGGGGGTTGCCCCATTTTTCCCGGAATTTTTTTTGCCGTCGCTCAAAATTGATGATCGTAATCGAATTTTTGGGTGAAAAGCAATAAGAGTACACACTTTGGGCATCGTCATAAAAGCATTTTTCGCTTATGCGTCCCATTTTGCCCACCCAACCCTATTCCGCTGGGAGTGGCAACGAAACTCGTCGTGTGTGTCTACGCCTGCGTGTGTATGTGCCCCAACCGTAAACTCGCATTTTCGAACGTTGTCTAACTATCACGGGGAAATTGACTCACAGCACAGCGCACCGTGCGTAGATGACCTTATTTCGAGCAGCTGTTATCGAATTCGAGCGTTGCCTGCGGGGCGCGACGTCGCTGCTTCTCGCGACCCTGAAGAATTTAGAAAGACAGATTTACAGCGGGCAGGGGGCTCATCTCGATGGAAATTGGGAAACGGGAGAAACGCCGCCAGCGATTTTGATCAACCTGATGTTTCTTAAAAACGAGTTGACAGCTTCAGGCGTTCTTTGAGAAAAATAAAGGAGGGAAACTAATTAAAAATAGTACGACGTCCGGAACAAGTACAGTTTTAGCCGCTAGAAATCTAGCTACTAATTTGCGTCGCGAGCAGTTCCTTTAAAAAAATTAATACAACAGGGGACAGACCGTAGAAATCCAAGATTGCTCCAAGGAAGGAAATCCAAGGACGTGCAAAAAGCTGTAATTTGCATTTTCGTCGATTATTAAAATTCGTATTTACTTAATCTGGCACTAGCAGATTTCGCTGCGTCTCTTTAAACGAACAATAATATGTCGACCGGTGACTGCCGGGTTTGTCTCGGTGCCGTTTTACCCTCCCTCACCTCTAAAATATGCAATCAACAGACATACACATTATTCTCGACGTCGAGACGCCACCGCGTCTCTTGACTACTGCTTTCCAAGCTGAACTTTCACGGGCGAAACACTGTAGCAGTCGAATATGAAGGCATTCGTCATGGTAGTTGTCCCAGTTTCGAAACACGCCCCTGTGTAGTTCAGATCTTCCAATTAATTTGTTACACTCTGAGTTACAAGTATGACGGTTTTGTTATGATGTAGCATACATTTAACGCAGTCGATCGTTTCGGTACAGTCCCGTCAAATGTGAGTTTCGAGGAACATTTCAAAGCCATCTCGATGAGATAATAATCTGAAAAAATCAAGCATGTAGAAGGTGCTGAAAAGATCGATCTTGCATAAAAATAATCTCAAAATGTTATTAACAAATTAATGAAAAAATGAATTGTTCAACAATTTACTTAACAACCCAACTGTTTTTTCAGATGAATATAGTTCATTCATTTTTCTGAATACGTATGAATTTTTTCAGCATTTTGTCTCATTTTTTAAAATCGCGTTTTTTAAAGCAAAATGAGGAGCAAAAAACACAATTTAAAAAAATTAGACAAAACTATGAAAAAATTCATTCGTATTTAGAAAAATTAAGAAATAATTCCCATCTGAAAAAGAAGTTAGGTTGCTGGGTAAGTTGTTGAATAATTTATTTTGTTCACTAATTTTTTAATAACATATAGAAATTATTATTATGCAAGATCAATTTTTTCAGAATCTTCTACAGATTTGCGGAAAATTCGTCTAAATCAATTCATCTAAATCAATTCGTCTAAATCAATGCGTCTAAATCAATTCGTCTAAATCAATTCGTCTAAAATCAATTCGCCTAAAATCAATTCGTCTAAATCAATTCGTCTAAAATCAATTCGCCTAAAATCAATCGCCTGGAATCAATTCGTCTCAAATAAATTCCTCTGAATTAATTCGTCTGAAATTAATACGTCTAAATTAATTCGTATACGACGACATTGGTTTTCATAAAAGAGACAGAATCCGAATCCGAATATACACCTTTGAAACGAAAAGAAGAATCTGGCAATGAATGTACCACAATTATTATTGTAAACTTGGTTTATCCCGCCATTCTGTCGATTTTCTAACCCATATCTGTGTCATTAGTTGCCGCTCAGCCAAAGTTTTCGACAAATATAGGAAAAGTCGCTAAACTGGCAAAATAAACCGGGTTCACAATACCGAATGTCCCAATGAACTACTGAACTGATAAAAATCTGCTTGACGAAAATAAGCTAAACGACTGTACGGAAAATCGCGTTTTGATCTTGGAGCGTCCGAAATTGGGACTACCACCTTACAAGCCTGGCAGTCCGGCCCTCGGCAATGCGACTCCTCAATTACGTACCCCTCCCCCATACATGTATATTGTATATCAGCTCGACCGGGAGCTCAGGCGAAATTCAGTGGGCGTGTGCCTGCGTGTATGTGCCCCAAGCGTAAACTCGCATTTTCGAACGTTGTCTAACTATCCCGGTGAAATTGACTTGCAGCGAACTGTAGATGACCTTATTTCGCGGAGACTATCGAATTCGCGTGTTGCCTGCGGGATGCGACTCCGTTGTTGCTGCTGCTGCTACTGCTGCTGCTGCTGTCGAGTGAGATAGTGCTTCATCCCCTTTAGCATCAGCATCAGCATCAGCAACGGCACTAACGAGGCTCATCTGCAGCCAACGCTTTCCGTATATATCGATAGCATAACTCAAATTTCTCTGATATATTTGACTATTACAGGAGGATTATCCTCTTCATCCCGTCTAGCCGGTCCGCTAGACTCGGTACTCGGTAACCCCGAGAGAGCGAGGGGGGAGAAACGGAGGAGGGGTGAAGAGGGAGATTTGGTTTTGATGATGTTTATTATGCCCAAGTTAAACTGAAGGGCAACTTGCAATATAACAAAGATTATATTTAAGGTTGGTGATAAGTAGAGGCAAGTAAAAACCAATATTTGTCGTTCACGACACAATCGCCGAAGTCGAAGTTGGGCCGCAGAATAATAAAAATAAGGGTAAACTAATGATACAACGGAAACAACGATATCCTAATAAAAATAATAATAATAAAAAAATAACGTTAATAAAATATATGAATGGAATAATAATAACAGGTCGCAGCAGTAGCAAGCATAGCATTTGGGAACTAAAATCAACGAAAGTGGAAGTTATTGGTCACCAGGGCAGATCGGATTATACTATCGTGAAACAACTAAAAGACATATTGTTTAAACATATCAGGTCAAGAATAATGGTAAGTATAAATAATACCGCAAACGAACTAGAGGTTCGCGGACAATTATCTTTACATAAATGGAGAAATGCCCTGGGAAAGGGAGAGAAAGAAGGAGGGGGCGCGGGGGATAGACCAAACGTGAAATCTGCCGCGTAGGCATTACTATCGATTTTTCGCTCGCTTGCACGAGACGTGGACAAACTACCTACCGGGGCCACGTGATGAGTTTCATCGACCAATTGCATTTCCCTATTGCTGTCGTCTTCCTTGCTTCGTCACACCTACCCTTATACATCATTACGTCTGGATAATACGGAGGATTGGAGAGGTATTTGTTATCGGTGACTATTTCCCCCATGGAAAAAAATATACTTGGAATTATAATTGTTATATATCCATGGATATATAGGAAATTCATACTATATATTGTTTATATATGATATTCTATATCCGAGATATAGAACTTTTTGACGCTTTATATTTTGTTAATTTATATCAAAGGTATATAGACAATACGTACCGAATGTAACCTTTTTGTATTCCCGAAATATAATTAATATATTTTTGGTATACAGTTCAATACATTTCTTATATACAACCATATATATGATTTATATTTAGCATAAATATGAGATATATATTAGTTACATAATTCATGTCTTCAGAATATATAAATTATATATCTGGAATCTATAAAAGATGTATTTATTATAGATATGGAGTATATAAAAATATTGTCAACACATTTTTTTAAAATAAAAAATAATAATGATATGTAATACGACAAATATTACATATCAAATATATATCGTTGATATATTTACTATATGTCACTAATGTATATTCTTTAGATTTTTTGTTTATCGAGATAATATTCTTTATGTACTGTTCCTGTGTATAGAAACTCTATCTGCCATCCATCTATTATATACTCTAGCTCTAATCATAGAGCTTCTATGATTCATAGACACGGAATATATCGAGATTATATTCTTCATACATCCATTATACACGGAGAGAAGGATTTGATCAAATTTACCGGACGCGATAGTAAAAATTGCCAACTCGGCTGGTATTGAAAAGCATAGCCGCCACCTGACTAACAGTACGAAACTATGCGAATTTCTAACATATATATATAATATGTTTTGCTATATTTTGTGGTAAACATTCTCATCGTTCTTGTTCTTCTCGATTGATGGCGTTATCGCTCTCCTCTACCGGAAATTCACAATACTTTTTACTAGAAATATGATAAAAAATATCAGATCCTTCTCTCCGTATATATCCGTCGGATGTATATCAGATATACTGAGGATATCGAAATTTTGCCGCTTTATATAGCGTACCTATATTATATATCCGTGTATATATCTGAAGTATACTTTATTTCCATGGGGGATTGTTACAGCTCGGAATGATTAGGGGCACTAAATCTCGAGCCGATAGAGACTTATCCTCGGTATAATGATACACGCCGTTGCTGCAGGTATTCGTTAAATGTCGCACTATACTCTGGCACCCAGAACCGTCAGCACTCTTCTCTTTGTCAATATTTGTACACTCAGAGCAATAGTGGTAGTCCTGGTTATTACTGGTGAAAGCTATATGATTTGATCCCTTCTTATTATTTTCATTCCTACGACAATTAGAACATATAGCTGCATTGGATGAAAATTGATAGCTGTCGTACTTTACAGTTGCAACGCTACATTTTTTTCTGAGTGTAGACGGCTTCGTTCAATTGCATCACTAATGAGTTGCATTTTTCCAGATTATTTATAGCCCAGATTATTTATTTGCACAGTGCTGGTCGGACTGACAATACAGACCATGTTTCGTAACATCAAAACAAAGACCTGCGAGTCAGAATTTGTCCCATAATTTCGAAACTTCAGTGCAGACATTTTCTCTTGCTGATATTCCAAGTTCTTTCATTCATGAGATTAATAAATTAACCGATCTACCGATGACTGAAATCAGTTGTTATGATCTTCTTTGCAATCCTCTTCCACTATTTCCACGTTTGTTTCCGAGCGAAACGTAGAACAGCGGCGTCTGTTAATCCCCCGAGCAATGTTGGTAGAAATTCCATTCAAGTTCATAGCTTCGAAAGGTCGAGGAAAGGGAAGGGGAAGCCGATTGTAACTTACCGATGATACAATCGAATAATAGATTGTGGAGAAATCGCAAAATTAAATTATGTTTACAAAGACAATTTTTAATGACCTACTCTCTATGTAGCTAAGCGCAGACATGCCCGATTATATTACAAAAGGAGATTTCTTTTATCAAAATGATCCAAAAAAGGTCTCCAAATAATGCAACTTAACTGCAATGTGTTGATAGGATTTATAAAGGAGAAAAATGGTTTTTAGTATTAAAATAGAGAGCTTTGCGTCTGGGAAATATACACTGTAGGTTTTATAGCACAACAGTCTGGTTTTTTCCATACATGAGTGCAAACACGTGTCTTGATATTCCAAGAGCTCGTTCCAATCACTGGAATAATAAATAAACCAACCCATCGTTGACTTTACGATGCTCTGAAATCAATTTTAACAATTTTCCTTGCAATCCTCTTCCATCCCGGCCGTTCCGTTACCACATTTGTTTCTGAGCGAAATAGAAGCACGGCGTCTGTTATTCTCCGCGCAACGTTCGTGGAATTTACGTCCAAGTGCATAGCTTTTCAATATCGAAGAAAATTGCTCGCTCGGTGGGTCACGCTTTATCTCTGTCGCCAAGGAGATATCGATTATATCGATACAGGGGTGCGGCGCGTCGCAAGGAGCGGCAGGACACAATAAGAGGATAAAGAGCGAGAAATGGAGAGTAGGGCGCTCGCGATCGGACCCGGACATTGTTTTCCCGGATAAAGAATGGACCTGCGAGAAGTCCCGGGCTTCTTCGTGTCGGCGAAATATGGAAACGTCACCAGTCAAATATTGCCACATTCGTGGATAAGGGAACCGAGGGAGAGTGATTGCCACAGTCATTGCTGTTGCTCTTGTTTCGCGACGATTCAACGTCCAACTTGAGAAATACAAATCTCCATTCATAGATAAAGCGGAAGACAACTCGTGGTTTCGTCACGCCTGGTAGCCAATTTCACCACTGTGTTCCATACCGTAAGCCATGGGCATATTTTTCAACGCTTCGAAATACGAACTTTCTTTGATTTGTCGTATAGTAATGATGTTGAAGTTTGCATCGTTGAAATGCAACGAAATTCAGAAAAAATATGAATTCTAATTAACCCAAATGATGAAGTAAGGTATAAAATATTGGAATACCAACTAAATGCTATGATGACTTTTTACACCGAATTTCTTGATTTCGGTTAATTAGAATTAATATATTTTTCTGAATTTCGTTGCATTTCAACGATGCAAACTTCAACATCACGTTTTGTATTTATAGTTTACAAAATTGTGCAGTACATGAAGTCTGTTGAAGACATTTTTGTGTATTTCTGCATATCTTGCAGAAATGCAGATAACTATGGTAGAAATAACGATTATGGATCGTACTGTGTATTTTACGACAGATTTTCCCACATGTTTCGGACTTTAGACGAGATCCTTCTCTCCGTGTAGATATTTCAAAGTAGCGAAACGTGCTCATTGCTGTTACAGCGTGCAAAGACCTTGTCGGCAGACATTTGATATCTCCGGTCTATCTGCTGAGTCAATCGTTGGCCGCACCCTTCGGGCGAATCAGCTGCCAGCACCTCCAACGTTTGGCTCCCCCCCGGTCCAACGACCAAGCTGTACAGATTGCTGCCCCTCGAAAAACGGGCGTGCTTTTTCCCTCCTAAGAAGAGATCAGTGGTCGCGAATGGTCGAAAATAATGCGGCAACGGTACAACGTGGGGGACAAAAAAGAAGCAGCAACGACAATCATTCCCCAACGCGAAAGGGCAGATCAATGACACGAATGATGTGACGAGCAGTCGTTTCTCGTTTGAGGACATCACATTCGCGTTTTAAGCTTCCAACGACGACAAGCAAGTGCTTTTCTCTTCCCAGCTGCAATGTGGTTAGAATGACTGTCGAGTGTTAAATATATATCACTCTCGTTCTATTTATTTTTAATCCACGTCCTTCCTTCCTTCCTTCCTCTCCGGTTTCCCTCTTTCCCTTGTTTCAGTCTGCAGCGAGGAGGACAACAGCCGGAGCTCTCGGCGCGTTGAAACCGAGGCAAACAGGCAGATTGGATTCTCCAGTCGATTCACCGGAATGCAGGAATAACAGATGCCAGAGCGGTGGGGGGTCTATATACGTACTCCGCAACTTTAGCCCGTATTCCGGGGATGCCGGCTGGATGGACACCCGCGTTTTCGGATTTGCAATCTCTACGTCCGCACGCTCCGTTCGGACGGAGAATACGAGAGGGACTTTCCGCTTGGCCCGCTTTTTCCTATAGACCCCAAGCGCCGTGTATCTACGTGTGCGGCTTAGTCAGTGTGTGGCTCAGCGTCCTTGTGTGTTATTTCGTGTGTGTGCGCTGCGTGCGCATGCGCGTGTGCGTTAGGATGGTCCTTAAATGCAAAATCTTCGAATGTCTTTGAGGTCACCCCAGATTGTCATGAGAAATAAACGAAAAATAAGATGTGCAAAGAGAATCGATGCATTTTTAGAGGCCGCTGGCAGCTATTACATAAAGGATAAGTTTCAAAGTTTGCAAATTCACGATGAAAATTAAAAATTCACGATTTCTTCGAAGGCACCCCCACTTTCAAAGTATTTCGCATATCTGAAAAAATTACAAAACTTCAACGAAGTCGAAGCATTAACTTTAGATGTCACTACTGACTATCAGACAAACAAGATTTTCGATATTTTTCGCTATTTTTTTACAGAATAGTGTCGAAGGCAGAAGACCGCGGAAGAAAAAGTCATTTATCTGGGGCGAAATCAAGAAAAATTCGAAAGTTTTGCATTTAAGGCCCAGTAAACACGTTTCATCATGGTAATGAAACACGTTTCAACATGACATGCGAGTTACATGCAATGAAACAATGTTATTCTTATGATGTGCATAGCAATTATATAACATGTAATGTACCAGTTGTTGTATAAATATACGGTAATATAACAGGTCGTGTCGTGTAATGTAATGATTATATTAGAATATAATATAACGATGTTATGTCTCTGAGTAGGAAATGGCAACTTGCATGTTTTTTAAACTCCCGGCTGTTCCCGGGCAAAAGACGGGAGTTATGCGTTTCACGACGATCGAAAGATCTCACCTCGAATCTTCGACATGCATGTTTGTCAAGACGACAGAAAATGTCTTGACAAGTTTTGATACAGGGCTTCTATGGCTAGGAGATTTGCCATAAGTCTATGGATTTTTTACATCCATCGTGCCTCCGCGGAGATATATGTCTTATATTAAAAAGTCCGTAATTCGCGCCAACGTGACTATTGTTGTCGTTCTATTCGGGCTCTGATTGATCGTGGACCGTGACGACCAGCAGTCTTTGCGTGAAATTTGACAGGTTGTTCCAATGTGGCATGAGCGCTGCAGCGCTGGCTAACCTGTCCGCGCGCATGAGCGCGCGTTATTGTTTCTTTGAAAAAAAGTTGTAAAATTGATAATTCGTAAATATCGCTTTAACCACTACATTCTTATAACTACTGTATACGTGCGTATGCCTAGCCTAACATGACGTCGAGAGCTGATAAGTTGTCCATTGGCATAGACAAATGAATTTTGCAAATAGCCTATTTGAATATATCGAAATATTGGAAAATGGCCGCAATTGTCGCGTATTCTGTGACTCACTTCATAGAGCACAGGGCAGAGCGTTTGGACTACTTTAAAAAGGATGAAATAAAAATAATTTTACAAACATCAAAAACTCCCGATTGAAAAAGAAGCTTTATTGATAAACAAACTGGGTAAATAAAAATGGTGAAATAATGAAATAACTATTCGCATATCATAGTCGGAAGATTTCCACACATAATGACGAAAAAAGTAATAAAAACGGTAACCAATTATTTCGACGATGCCCAACGTTCCCGGAAAAAAGAAAAGTTTTTTACACCATCCCTCTTTTGATTCTGGTTGGTGTAAAACTTTTATTTTTCCTGGCATGTGTCTAGTTTCCGTGTATTGTTGGTCCGAAAATTATTTTCTATCTCTCTCGCACTCATGGTGGTTTCGCCTCGCCTTAAGGCTATGATATGCGAATAGTTATTTCATTATTTCACCATTTTTATTTATCCAATTTGTTTATTAACAAACCTTATTTTTTACTCGGGAGTTTTTTTAATTTTACATGTAACGTCCAGGCAATATTATCTTTTTATTCGGTTACGTTGCCGTTACATTGCCGCAGTGTAACTGTGTTTTCTGAGGAACCACTCTTGTGTCCGTGTGTCCATGTGTGTTTGTGAGTCTCAGAAAGTGTGCCTTACTTCTCCCTCTATCGCGTTCGAATAACCTTAACGGCATAGGTATTCAGGAGGAGATACCCGACGCTCGGACGTTGCCGCACCCTTCGCCGTTCTCCACGACGACGTTGAATGCTATTTATTCCTTCCACTTTCCAAGGATAAACCGTGGCCCGACGGTGCGGCTGTTCCGCGCAGTCTGGCTGCTTCCACCTTGTCGCTCGGAGAACCTTGCTACTGACATTTTGGACCTTGACCGCCGCGAGGATTTCGGAATATGCTTTCCGTCGGGGGGTCCACTCCTCGCGTGGAATACGAAATTTCCATCCTTTCCGGAATACATGTTTCCCTCCTCCCCGCCGACCCTTGCATTTGTCCTCGGTCTTCGTCTGTTCGTGGAGTCATCGGGTGATGGATTTCTCGGCGACATTTTATATTCCACTTAGCAAACATGAATATACTCATGCAAGCCTACAGTTGTCAAATTCCAAGGGTCGCTGTAGCCCGTTTATACTCACAATCATTTTATTTCGTACGACCTAATCGTTTATAAATCTCACGCCAATTCCTTTTTTTTCCAGGATCATCGAGTGAATAACTGGTACGATATACGCATACGTCGCTTTCGCTACGTCGAACGGGGGCGGAAAGAGGACATTTTTGTGCACGTGTTACAAAACATCATGTGTAGAACAGGTGCGGGGAGTAACGGACTTCGGATGGCGGTTAGAAAGCTTCCGGTTCATGCGGCTTTCATCGAACGTCCGTTTTTTCGCACAGGTACTTTTAAGAGTTATCGTTTCGCAGGACATAAAACCATGCAGCGAGAGAATATTTTTTCTTGATTCAATGAAATTTTCTTGAAATCTCATCCTATAAAACATTTCTTTGACGTTAATGAAATAGTATCCTTAAGTTAATATTATATTTTCTTTGAATGATCTCATCAACCAAATTATAGGTTATGTCGAACAAGTTCTTGGTTACGCACCATAAAACTTAGATATATTATTCAATAACTTGGATGGTGTAACCAATGATTATCTTCTTGATTTGACTTGACTTGATCACAGCATAACAGACCAGATCGCGCGACAAACACCAATACAATTTATCGTGAATGCGTTAAGCGTTGGCGGATCGGGTGCCCTCAAGTATATCGTTTCTTTGAAGCAAGGTAATTCTGTCTTTGAAATTCAAAGAAATATTTCATTGAAATCAATGAAAAAAATGCAATTCATCCATTTCTTTGGGATCAAGTAAACTTTTTCTCTCGATGTGTGACATAAAAAATTCGAATAACATATGTTGTATCTTGAAAAAAGCATCTGATCGAGAATGGCCTATTTTATGCTGTTACTTGTTTTCTTCTGCTTGAAGAGCTCGTTTTAATCGTTATTGGTATTTCATGATTCTCGAGAGACAAACAATTTCTCGTTTAGTTTCCGACTGAACTGGAACGTAGGATGTTTTGGAACACCGAATAACTTGAAATTCATTAGGAATTGTACTTACCAGCCAAATAAGCGAGTATCGCGGTGAGCGCGACTGCGACGAGGATGAGAGCAACGGAGAAACACTTCCACGAACATCTGTGCTGGCATCGTTTGTCGATGTGAAAACGGGACGGCGAGTAAGGTGAGTAATGGGGCACGACGGCGGCTCTTAGCGGGAATCCGGGCATGACCAGCGATTGACCCGGGGCACCGGCGACCCCGCCGCCGGAGCCGCCATTACCGGTCGCCATGCCGCTACCGAGTGAGCCCACTGTCACCTGGTGTTGCGGAGGTGGTAGCCTGTAAGCATCAACACACACACAAACCGTTAATACTGCGAAGCTCGAAAGTAAGAGGAGAGAAATATCACACGAAGGACTAACATTTATTTACTGTTTCGTTCATTTTTATATGAAGGGCAAATCGGAGTGTGTTGGAACACAGGACGCATCCAGGAATGCACATACTTAAACGTCCCAGATTTCACGCAACTTTCAGGCACTTAGAAGCTTTTCTTTACATCACACGATAATACAACTTTTAGTTTGGTGAACTTACAATTGGATTCGATGGAATCTCAAATAAGGGTGGCGAAAGCAAACTTTTGTCATCGAAGGGAGTTCTTTAAAACATGTTTTTTCCAGATGTAGGGTAGAAGTACCACTTGTGGCCATTTTCACTGTAATTAACTTGAAATATTTGTTCTTCCATATTCGAATGCTGATACCTCGGTAGTATTCATACAAATTGATAAGAGTGTCAAGCTCATTTTGGTTTTATTTAACAACATAAGCAATCCTTTCGAACTTGGCGGCCAAAATTGGACCAAAGGTGACCAAAAATGGTACTTCTACCCTATGGGTTTTTCCTCAGGTTCTTCTCAGCGTGAAAAGTATTTTGATAACCGTGATAAATGTCAGGAAAGTAAAGCCACAAGAAGTAATGCCAATGCTACGGCCATCCAGAGAGAGATTATCCTCTGTTTAGTACCGTTTAATAGCGGCAAAATAGCTCCAATCAGGAAGTGGAGAACACTCAAATGAAATCCTGATTACATTGTGACGTATTTGCCCGCGAAACTACGGGGCGAGTTACGTGTCGTTTAAGGGGAGTTTTCCAGGGCACACTGCAGGGTGCATCGACCCGAAACGCATTTTGCCATCGTCTTCGTCGATATTTATGGTCAAAGCGACGGAGTCGACCGGTACCACAGGGTAACGATAGATGGCCAATGGTCCGACGTCTCCCATGGCAATGAAAGGGCCTCGTCAAAAACGAGGTTTTAATATTGTGCCCTGATCCATGAGGCGACGAGGAAGGTATATCAGCCCGATAATGCGGTATATAATATTAATATAGGAACTATAAAGCATAAAATGGAGTTTCCCGATAAATCGTGTCAAAGCTTTCGTCAATGGCATTAGCCGGACGCTGTCGACGTAATTCTCTCTGAAGGGGGATTCTTCTACAGCTTTAACCGTACAACGGCGAAAAAGTCCGAATATCCCATACAAAAATAGAACCGCGCTGTGTGATGTTTGGGGGCGCGTTGCACACGTGCGGGTTCTACTACTTTGGGAAACTCTACGGCCACGACAAAAGGATGAAGGAAAATGCATCACGCGGATTGTCGATTTGGGTAATCGTGGCAGAGATGGCAATGCAGTGGATCAATATTGGATGTTCTCACTTGGACGCATAATAGCAACGACGAGAAGGTTTCGATTGACTCGTTCAACGTGGCTATACAGTATTTCACAGTACCGAAAAGATAATTTTTCTACTTTTGTTTAAGCTTAATTGACTGTTCCAACTGATTCTCTGCGGAGCAGCATAAGTATGAGGTTTTAAATTCCTTTGTTTCATGCTTTCGTGTCACATTTATTTTAAGGAATAGACCACCAAATGTTTCCAATTATAATGTACGATAGGGAATTTCGCATATGGGAAATGATTTTCTAATTCGTGATCAGATTTAAAGAAAGCATCACTGGTCGTTGAAAAGTTATAACTGTTTATACATAACTAAATACTTGATGAATATATGATTTTTCCAATAAACGAAACGAGCCGTTATGCGTCATTAACGAACTAATATTATAGCTTACTCTTAAACAAATATATTGAAACAAACGAAATAGCGTTCCAGCGGTAATACGCATATATTAGTGTTTTCTATTTCTTTAAAAAATGACTCTGACTGCTGTTATATTTTAACACCCGAACTAAATGATGACACGGATTTTTGCGTTTGTGGTGTTACGTCTCACGTAACTCGCGTTGTCTTAACAATTAACTATCAACAAAAATTATTAACGATAGAGAAGACAACGGGTACTCACATCTGGAGCTCACCGAAAGAAGCTGTCAGCTCGCCTCAATACCCATATCATAGTCAATCACACCGCGGTCCCTTCGCTGCCGCGCGTAACATAAACAAGGGTCACCGCTCGCGAGCGCTAACCCCTTTCTCGGAACACCGAGTGCTAGGCGGCAAAACTCGAAATAGCTACACCCCTATGGCATTTTTTCTATTTTAAGCTAGGAAAACTAGTATAAAAGCAGAAGCAAACGTCAACTAAAATCAGTTATTCTACGACCGCCGAACTGCGAGCACTACATCGACCAACAATGTAACTTCGTTACCGGGAGCGTGCAAGGTCTTAAATCTGTAAAACAACGATTGTAAACCTGACTCTAAAATAATTTCGTAAAGAAATATATTCTCGAAGAACTTGTGAGTAAAAATCATCGGACTTCAATTTTATTCCTGCCTGGTAAAAGTCGTTTCAACACATCGTTTGTCTCCCGACACCACATCTTCAACGTCTCAAAAGGGCCAACGCCTTGACTTCATAAGAGAGACCACAGCTACGCGTTCTAGTAGAACGTATTCTTCCAGAGTACGTTCGGACGTAACAGTGGGGCGGATATATTAATAATTGCAAACGCTTCTGTTTATCCCAATCGTTTTGTATGGCACGTCTGTTCCCTGTCAAAGTCTAATCAAGACTGTTCATCAGTCACGCGCATTGTGAAGTCGGTCATCTATTCGTTTGTCAATTGTCATATCCTGTGTGCCTATAATCCTAGATCTCCATATTTGTTATAATATAATAAAAGTACATGCTTGTTCCAAAAAATTGGCGAAACGTCTGTGTAAGTATAGCACTCCTTTGCCAAGTGTGAAGAGCAATAACTACCATAAGGACGATATGTGTCGATGTCTAAGGACCCAAATTGCTGTTTCGTTTTCCTTTTTTTAACGAGTTGCCGAGATTTAGTGAATATCAAGGAAAAGACACTCAAGAGAGAGAATGATAGAGACGAGCAACGAGTGAAATTAAATAGTGGGAAGGAGCACAGCCCGTGGCTTGTCGTTAAAATATGAAGGCGGTTGAAATATGAGGACTTAAATTGTGGGGACAACCAGCTGTAAATAACTTTTTTGCCACGGGTGTGATTAAGTTAAAAACAGAGAGCGCGTGGCAGAAATTAATTCACTCAAAATGCTCACGGAACCCGTCTGCGTCTCTGCTTTCTTCTCTCGGTCCCTCCTCGTGCAGTATACACCACTCGTAGAAGCCAGAGACTCGAGTGGAAAAAGTTTAATGGCGAAATAATGGAGGCTTCGTCGTCGTCGTCGTCGTCTTATTATTATTATTGTTTTTTTTTCATTTCAAAGGACCCGAGCTGACACAGAGAGTTGGACTTTGGCCAGTGATATCTTATTATCAGAGATTAGAGGGGAGCAGACTAACGGAGGCTGGAACCCTGCCTTTGAGTATCTCGCTTAGCCCGCCGCACACGGGTATTATTTGATATTACGTTACATAGCAACCCCCACGTTAGGTTATTAGCGAGAACTTGCGCTTTTGTTGGACATAATTTTTTTAGACCCATCTTCCGAACGAAATTTTGTAAATAATAATTCGGTCGATTGAAGTAGTCGATTTAAGACTCGAAAGATGTTGGTACGCAATCTCGATCATTCCGCAAAAAAGACGGGAAAACATTATTTTCGGCTTTTTGATAAGAAGTTTCAGGTTTACGCTCAAAAGATGGGGAACATTAAAAAGCGGCAGGAAAACACAAATTGGGAATTTTATAAAATATAAATTGTCTAGGCAAAATAAAAAAACAGCATCAGTATTGAGGTAGTTCTGTAGTAAGCTACAAATTTTGACAAAATTCTTCTATTAACTGCGAAGATTGAAACTCGTATGTACAAAAATGTAAACCTGAAAATTGCCATTTCTTAAAGGTAAACGCCTATATAAATATATAGGAAAGTTTCTATAATTCGTAGGCATACTTCTCAATTCTAGAATAAGAATTGCTGCAAATTTCATCTTGTTCAGTCTATTCAGTCCAGAGCAACTGAGTGTTGCCGACGTCCGGGTAACCCAAGATATTGTCTCAACATTCAAAAATACTGAATAATGAAATTCCTGTATTCTGCTACGTCAAGAATATCTATTTCACTATGTTTGAAAAATGTGCTATAAAAAGAAATGAATAAATTCAGATCGTAATACAATTTTCCCATAAAAAGAGAAGAATTTAACCCTTCGTGGTCACACTGGGGACAAATTTACCATGGTAATTTGACATGCAATTCTGCGATAGTGTGACCACGAAGGGTTAAACACATGCAGACAAAATTCAATAGATACTTTTGCACGGTTTTTCAGAACATGACTGCCTAAAAAGTCGTCGATATGTTTCGACGAAGGTAGCAGTCGAATAAAAGCGAATAAAGCCACGACATCGATTTATCACATGGTGGTTATTACATTTTCCCCATTGATTCGTCGAGGGAAGAAGAATGACATAATATGTTTAGTGGAGGGCAGCAGCAGTGTTTGAGAAAGCATTGATGCGGTGAAGCGTGCACCGATGTAAAGTTTGCGCGCGACCGTGCATAATAGATCTCGGATGGCGTAACACGTCTCTTTCACTTCGGGCACTGGTCGTCGAGGGTGTCACCGTGGCCCGAGCTGTGGAGGGAGGGAAGAGGAGACTCTTGCCCGTACTTAACGGATAAATAAGAAGAAAAGTTTGATGGGTCGGTATAGGGTAAAGATGGCCGTCGAGAGAGTGGGTTGCGGGGCCGTGAGTGGACACCCAGCACCTGGGGAGGGGTCTCTGTCTACCTAGTGAAACAGCGTTATAAATAATCCATGGCAACGATTCGTTCTAGCACATTTTGCTTCACGTTTTCTGTCTCTCTCTCTCTCTCTCTCCCCCTCTCGGCTCTTTCGCTCCCCTGTATTTCTTGTAACACCCCTGCGAGTTAATCCATTTACAGTAAGCCGTTTGCGCCAGCTGAAATTGGGTTATATTTCCTAATCAATACGATAAATTGGGTAGGCTCTGCCTGCGTTCACGTTGCATGCGTAACCAAACTCTCCGCTGTTTTCACCGAACATAAAATCGATCGTGCCAGTTGAAGACTATACTGACGTAGACGAGAGGTTTCAACCCATATACAAACATTGAATTCGCAGAAAACGAAAAAGAAACTATATCGATCGTTAGTAACATGTTGAACTACGTTCAGTTCATTTTTTGATCAAATAAAGTAGACCTTAAGGGCAGAAAAAACCCAATATGTTTTTATTTACTATTCTGTGTATTAAAACGAACGTTTTTTCCGGTTGAAAAGCACTTGGACAATTTTATTTTTGCTCTACGGCGGAAATTCTTCGTCTACGGCTGACTTGGGATTTACACTGCAAATGCAAGTGCGGTATATTGACGCACTTATTAGTGACGCGTTTTTACACGTTTATAAAACCGTGTTGAATTAATGCATTGATGCGCATTTAATGCGTTGAGGCAACACGCTTTTCTTTAACACATTAATGCATCAATTCAACACATTTTAAACGTGTAAAAACGCGTTATTCATAAGTGTGTAAATATAACGCACTTATATTTGCAGTGTATAATTGTGTGAAAGTCTTGTTATATGGATACAAAGTAAACGATATTCGTGACTAGCGAAAAAATACGGGACCCTCGGTCGAAACCTGCCCCGCTATTCCTTACACAGTAAATCACACTATATTAGTTATTCTATCCTGTAAATTCTTCTCAGTGCATTTTTTCGTAATTTCACGGCATTTTGAGGCCGTGAGCTTTTTCGCCCCATTTGCTCTATTTTTACATGATTGAATGTAAGATAAAAAAAATTCGTACAACGTTTTCGTTGAAATTAATTCACGAAGTACAAATGCGAAGAATCGATTTGAATAATAGTGAGAGAAAAAAATGAGATTGGGGAAAAAAGCGAGTGTTGCGCGGCCGCTTGAAACGCGAAAGGCGGAATTGACCGATGTGTGGGTATATTGAAAATTGAATGGCAATTGGCAGTGCTGGCCGGGGTTGAACGGAGCCGAAGCCGAAGCCATACAGAAGTAATAATTCGTTCTTTCGTTCGCTCGCGCATATACAGTGCCAAGTGTCGCCTGAGTGGAAGATTGGACTGCTCCGGACGCGTTGTAGATAGCCCGAGCGTGTAATCCAATTACGACTGTGACGAATGTACAACGAGAGTCGGGTGTACCGGGCGCGCCACGGAGGATGAGCGTGCCGATGCGAGAGCGTCGCGTCGACGCGCCCGTTTCGCGAATACATCAAACGACCCCAGTGACCTCCCTCTCCCATACCGTATGCACTATCGGAACAGGGAGTGGCCCTTCGTTATCCACCATAGAAAGGGGCGAAAAGGACTTTCTCGGGACACAGACACAAAGCTCGATAATGCGTTCCGCTACTTTGACAAACAGCCACGGAAAGTCGTAATATTTAACTTTGCCGCGATAACGCGATATCCCGTCCAACTTCACTTTGAATTACATTACAACACCGACGGCTCGCAAGTTGACGCCAATTTTTCCGAGTAACGTCGATGACGTTTTTTTTCCATTCGTTTGCTCAAAGTGTAACTGCTTGCTGAGTTTATGCAAGTTCATTGCTCCTTTTCTATAGAGAACCTGATGGCAATGTATTTTTTTTATGGAATTGATCTTTCCGTGGACCCCAACCATCCCCTCCCCCCTCCCCCCCCCGTTTTAAGCTCTTTTCCATCTCCGGGACACAGACACAAAGCTCGATAATGTGTTCCGCTGCTGTGACAAAAAGGACCGCGGGGAGTCGCAAAGCTTAAGGATGTGGGAGCTCGAAGTGTTCAACTCGCATACATTCGAGAAAAGTGCGAGAGAATTGCAAACACTTTTCGATAGTCTGAAAATCAGAAAAAAATGCATACACACTAAAGGTACTGAAAAGATTAATTTTGCATAATAATAATTCCAAAATGTTATTAACAAATCGATAAAAAAATTGTTTAACAAATATTTCGTTGACCCAAGTTTTTTTTGCATGAAAATGATTCCTTTATTTTTCTGTATACGTATGAATTTTTAAAGATTTTTATCTAATCTTTGAAATTTGTGTTTTTTTGTATGGAAAATATGTAGAAATTTCAAAGTTTAGATAAAAATCTAAAAAATGCATACTTTTCAGTAATGCGTACTTTTCAGTAAAATGCATACTTTTCAGAGAAGTGTTTGCAATTCTTTCGCATTTTTCTCGAATTTATGTGAATTGAATACTTCGCGCTCCAACATCCTTAACGTTACAGCCATAACGCGACGCACCCTGTCGACGTCCCTTTAACATGTTTTGCAGCACTGACGGCTGAAGCTAAGGGATCCGAATCACCTGAAAGTCATGAAAATTCACTAATACTGCAATTGCATATACGAACACAAAAATATATCAATGGGCATCCACAAAAAGTAAAGTATTCACGTTTTTCAGGTCAGGCTACGCCGCTGGACCAAATTGAAAAGGCTGTGCCCGGTCTGAGTGTAGGAATTTTCATTAAAACATCTTCGGCAGAAGTTGCAAACAAATTTAGTTAAAAAAAATGTATATATATACAGGGAAAAATGTACGCTGTAAAAGTGCGAATATTCTGTGAAAGATGTTGAAATGTAAATTCCTGTACTTAGACTGGACGGTATTCCTATAAAGAGTATTGGATCCTTGTAGACCCTATTTGATCCAACAGAATATAATCCGAAAAGAGTTTGACGGCTGCAGAAAAAAACGCTCGCGCCAATGAACATTGCAGGAATGTTCCACTGTTTGTGCTTGCGCTCCGTGGTATTTTTTCATGAAGGTAAACGTTTTCATGTATATGTGTGCGTTGAAGTAGCATATTTGGGATGGTTTTTTTTTCGTAGAGAAGAGAGTTTCGTGGATTGTACAGATCGAAGTAGAATTGTGTAAGAATAAGAAAAAAATAAAGAGAAGCTAGTGATGCATTTGGCGAGGTTCTTTCACGTGGGTGAAGATATATTTTGTTCAGGAGATTGATCTTTCCGAGGACACGCGGACTATCCCTTTCCCCCACTTTAAGCCCTTTTCCATCTCCTCCGCTCCGTGCGGCAGCCCAAAGTACTCGGAAGCTGCTTTCAATATACATGCAAAGAGAGATCCTCTTCTTCTTCCTTCGCCGCGTTTTCTGAAAGCGACGTCTCATCCATGGCAAAAGGAATTCGCGTTGTCTCCGCGTGTGTAGTGAATATTTTAACGGATGCAGGGGGAGTGAGTGATTTGAGATCCTCGCAGGCGGGTTGGAGGACTACTACTCGGGTGCCGATTAAAAATGATACTGGAGAGGCGCGCGCGAAGCGTAAGGGGATTTTTTTAAATGAAAACCTGATACCTCAGGGTGTCCGGTGCGCGCCAAGCATTTCTTCTTCTTCTCCTGTTCCTCTTGTCTTCGAGAACAACTAACCCCGCTCGGCCGTAGCTGACACGGAGGAAGCATCGTCCGTAACTCGAGGCTGTCTCGAATTTTCGTTTTTCAACGGAAACCTACCGATGCGCGCGACTGCTTTCTTTTATTCTCGTATGCACGTCCAACTACGTCGAGCGCGTTGCACACACACTTTAACGGCTCGATTCACGTTCGCAATGTTAACTGAGACACCTGCGACAGTCGAGACGCACTTATTGCGTACGTGCATATAGCGTTACTTTAATTCAATCGAGGCCACCGAAGCCTCAATGACGAGTCATGAAAATTACTAAATATGTATAAGTAAGATATGTAGGAGAGATGGACAAAAATGCCGCGGACACATCAACGAGAAATGGGAGTCAAAGCTGACGGTGATTTTTTTCCGAATTATTTCGCAAAAACGACTGTTTACCGTTTTGTTATTCAAACAAGTGGTCAAAATCAACAATTGTTTGGGTATAATATTAGTGTATTCCGAATTCTCTGCTCAGAAATCACTACCAAAATAATGACATGCTTAACACGGATAATCAACCATGAAAGGCAGCAATTCCCATATAGCATTTGTACATACGTTTCATATACATTGCATATACATTAGTGGGTATACAATATCCAATGAGTATACACATGTTCTTCAAATCATATCCTATGTATATGATAAAGGAGACACTTTTTATGTACATTCGACGTACACTAGATATCCATGAGTATATTCAATGTATGTGCATCATATGTGCGCCATATGTGTATAAGTATATCCTATGTACGTCTAAATACGTTGAAGGTATTAACATTCTGTGCATATATAGATTTGTAGATAAAACAAACTAACAGATTTAATAAATGACGCAGTGATACACAATGGATACATTATTTGCCAATGAAAACAAATTAACAATGAAAACAAAGACTCCACTATGAGGAAGCAAAAAAAGTATTGGTAAACATTATTGATTATTCATGTTCAATGTTGTTTTTACGAGCCACCATGGTTTCATTATTGTATCAATCTGGCTGCGAACCAGCCAAATGCACTACTATATCGCAATTACACGAGGGCAGGGGAGAGTGGGGCACAGTGAGAAATGTTGTTGTTGTTGTAATTTCATAAATTAATTAGAATAGTGTTACGAATGGATTCCAATCATAATTGACTTCTCTAAACCTTTGGGTATGTAAAGTAGCTGCAATCAATAGTTGTAAAGGATCGTAGATATTAATTTTGTTCAATTGAAAATACTTTGCGAAATGTCACATTGTGCCCGACCGGTGTGGTAGACTCTGACAGATAGAGGGGCATAGTGTTACAACTGATGTAAAACATGATGCACAACGTTCCAATAAGATACTTTTGTATTTTTTCGATAGGTTGTCCAACACTTTTTCTTTGGTATACAATGCAGGTTCATACGATTGTTTCCAGCACCTCTTCTTATACTATAAACTTCATAACCTTCATTGACCACTCGCAGTACCGCCTTTTTCATGTTGTTCTCCTCAACAATGCCCTTTGAAGTTGTCTTCTTTCTATATTGGACCTGTTTCTTCTTCTGATACGAATAATCTATGCAACCAAGAATAACAAGAGAGGTAAAATTGTGCCAGTGTCACATTGTACCCCACTACCAACAAACATCATTTATTGTAATTATTAATACGTTTTCGAAGGAAAAGTGACAAAATATGGGCAGTGAGCGAAGCACAAATGATTACTCTAGCTATTAAAATCTAAAATCTGGGCTGTCAAGGAATGTGAGATAAGATATTATATTGTTCCGGCGAACGAAACATTTCTTTCAGAGTGGTATTATAATTTTTTATGTTTTTTTACTATCTATAAATGCAATTTATTTTACGCTGACTAATTGCAATTTAAGTTATTTTCTACCAACAAAAATTTCACAATTTACGGACCACAAATCCGCTTTTAATATTGGCCGTGTCACACTGTGACCCGTGCCACATTTTACCCCACTCTCCTCTACAGGAATACTGCGGAAACTGTTCTGATATACGTGGCTGAATTTTACAAAGCTCTGCTGTGTGAGACACACCAATAACTCAGAATATCGTACGAATGTGTCATTACCGGACGTTAATATTCTAATCATTCAAGTATCCGTACCGAATATCTTTTCATGGAAGTATATATCTGTATGTATGGAGAATAAATATTCATAGAATATACACGATATATTTTTCACATCCATGGACCTAAAATGGATATACATTGAATATCTGATATTATATGGGTTAATAATACGTTGAAATGATTGTTAATTGAATCATGCAGGCGCGGGTGACGGATTTTGGTGTGACAGTTTCCATCGGTGAAAACCGTATATCGACATTTTAGAAGGAGACATAATTCTCTTGAAATAGATAATCAAATGGTATCGAGTTTTAATGCGTATAAACTTCTCTCGAGGTGCGTCAAGAAAAAATTGTGTGAATGTAACGAAAAACAATCCCAATTAGAGCGCTGCGGCAAAATTATCGAATGGTGGCGCGCAGTTCATCCAGTGCTATATTATAGTCGTGATAGTAATAAGGATAAAAGCCGCAAAAAGCGCATTAAAATTTTTTTAAAACACACAATTTAACTGGAATAAAGAATGTGCAGGACATCCTTCTTTTACGCAGCGTTATTTCACGGATTGATGATTAAATCGTTTCGACATCACGGACGGCTAATTACGAGCGCACCGTCTTTGCGCAATAGCAATTCGGCTACGAAAGGTGATGCGAAGTATAAGGGCGCGCATGAGGCGGTGATTATACGAGAATTATAATTTTAATCGTTCGATAACGCGTTTATCTCGCCGTTGCTCTTAAAGAGCTCACGACAGCGCGAAACTCTCGAAAGCTCGCGGCGCGGCGCGGCGCGGCGCAGCGCGGAGTGTGCTTGGTAGAGAGGAGAGAAGCTCGAGCGCGCTGCTCCGTGTGCGGCGTTTGACTCGCCGCACTTGCTCGTCCTTATATATCTAATCCATACAAAGCACAGAGGGAGAGGGAGAGAGAGAGAGAGAGAGTCGCGTGTAAGAGAGATCAAGTATATATAGCAACCGCTGGAACGCGAGTTGCCTGCAGGGAGAGATGAGAGCTCGGTTCTCCGCTGCGCTCTCTCGCAGCCAGCCAGCCAGCTAGCGAGGCTTCTCCTTTCAGCGTTCCCTCCCGCGAGCGTAATTACATCGCGAGGCTTGATACCCGATACCCGCGAATATTCAACCGAGCACCGAGGCAGCCGCAGCTCGCTCCGACTATACCATGTTGATATTAATTATAATAATTATTCAAATGCCCGCTCGTGCGCCCCCTCTCCCCTCCACCCGAGTATTTCTCCGAGGTGAAGTGAATCAAGATGAAAAGGCTAGAAGGGAGATTCGCCCGGATCGCATTCTCCCCGTATCGCTATTCTCCATTCCTGCGTCTCATCCCATCCCTCATACCGCAAGACTCGGCCGTGAATGCGCCGCTGCCGCCGCCGTCGCCGCCGCGCTGCTCAACCACCGGCTAAGGGGCTCGATCATTCCTGGCATGTAAGAAAAATTCGATTGTTCCAACTCGCGGAATTGGTCGAATAATTACCGCTATTTCAACTATTTCGTCGAGCCAAACGTCAACGGACAACTCCCAATTAGTCATTCCACGACTCTACCTATATATCACATGATAAACATTCCTCTTTGCTTCTCTGTCACGATAAATGACTATTCATTCTTTAACCAAGTCAGTAACTACGAAATATCATTTATCGGCTACAGGAATCAATGATGTTTGAGATTTATTTATCCCGCTATTTGCAGTCAGCAACCCCAATCGTTTTTCTCAGTCTACGATAATTTTCATTTCGTTGCTAATGTATAAACGTATAACACGGACTATAATCGTCTCGTCCACTGAATAAATAAATAGGTCATTTTGGGTTATGAATAAATGATATATTCCATTTTAAAAAATCCCCCGGGCTTGCCCGACCTGTGCAGTGTGGCTGTACTGCCACAATTGCTTCATCCAGACGGAAAAAAGAGAGTAACACTTTTGTACATTCAACCAAATTTTTTATGAAAATTAATCGCACGGACGAAAAACAGATAAGTGTCACATTGCGGTTGTCAATACCCAATTTTTCTGTGAGTGTAAATACAAAAACCTGCAAAGCAGACCTTCGCAATTTGCTTCCTCAGTATTTTACACTTTTAACGAAGCTACCTCTATGAGGGAGTATGTTAATCAATTTTGGCATCCTCATAAAGGAAGCATTGTCAAAAGTGTAAAATACTGAGGAAGCCATTTGCAAGGTTATACCTTGCAGGTTTTTTCGGCTGTTTTTTTTTAAATAAATCAAAATGTAAGATTTTAACCACTGAACCGATTTGTCTCAAATTTGTACCCAACCCTTGTTTCATGACAGTTAATGTGTGGACCAAATTAGAACTCGGTATCTCGCGATTTGCACGATCCAGCGCGAGAACGAGATTTTTCAGAATATTCAAAATGACATAAAATTTGAACGGCTGGACAGATCCGCGTCAAATTTGTACTCAAAACGTGGTTCATGGTTATCCATATGTGAACCAAATTTGAGATAATTCCGCAAAATAAATTCCCCATCTTTTTTTAATGTCGGCTTTTTTGTTTTTCATGGCGTAAAATCGAAATTTACCGACATAATGACCGTTTGCTTGTCGAAATTCATCATTAATAATCAATAAACGTAACGGCACGTCCGAAATTGCAGCCCGATATCTCTCAATTTGCGGAAGTCATAGCGTGAAAACGATTTTTTCAAAATTTTCAGACATTTCGTACAAACCACTTTTCTCGACGTTTTGGATCATTCTGAGTGTACTGACATGAAAATCTCGAAAAAAAATGTTTTCATGAAAACAATGCTTTTTCTATGAGAAAGCAAAATTGTTTCGATGTATTAGTTTATACATATAAGGAAATATATCACTTTGTTCATTAATTCGCAGGTATTCATGCATTGGTCAGTCTAGCCTAGTCAGTGATTTTTAAGAAGGAGTATATTTATTCGTAATGCCCTTATCACTTTGCTTCGCGCGCGCTTTAGTTGTCATTTGAGTAGAATGTAAGAGGTGCGAGAGGCTCCGTGAGCGAGCCGAGGAAGATAAGAAATAGGTAAACTGAAGTACGCAGGGTACGTGCCGCGCTTCTGGTGTATATCGCGGGGGCGCAGTGAGATAGGAGTGCGAGGATGCTCGCGGGGGAGGCGCGTGAAGGGAAATAGCGAGGAAGAGGAGATCTGTGAGCTCCGTTGGGTACACGCGGGGGTTGAAAAGCAGGTTACTCGCGGAAACCCTGGCGGAGATTTGAGGCCGCCGTCGACGCGAACGGGGAAGAAACGCGCCCGCGTCATAGTCGTAACGCAGTCGCGAAGGCGTTGTAAAATGTGACACCGTACAGCTGCGGCGTGCGGTGCGGCGATGGTGATGCCGGCTCTGTGCCTCCACTTTCTGTTTTGCCTCGCACTTCGGTTCGGTCGACGACTCCGCCGTAACCATAGCACCGAGGAGCGTCGGTAATACAATCCTGCGTAAATCCTGCTCCTCTTCCAACTGTGCCCAGTTACCATAGTTGCCTGTAGGGAATGGCTGGGCAATATGGCACGCATAAGCCAAAATGCTTTTATCACGATGACCAAAGTCTATTTTGACTGCTTTTCACCGAAAAATACGATTCCGATTAACAATTCTGAGCGTCGGCAAAAAAAAAAAAAAAAAAAACAATAATGCGGGGCAAAATGGGACAAACCCCTAAATTCGGCATTTCGTGTTTTTTTTTCAACTGGGTGATACTCAACATCATCAGTAATGATTGTATTAAAAAAAAATTAATAAAAACAATTACATTTTGTTTAAGTTACTTTTTAAAAGCCAGATTGCTCGATATTTATTCTGTTTATTTAATTTTATTTATTTTATTAACGGTACACGGGCATGCCCTTGAAAATACAATTTAAAAATGACGAACAAGTTGGTAAAAATTCATATAATTACGCACAGAATCAGTAAGAAGTATACGCATTAACGGAGCGCAAGAAAGCAGAGAATGGTTAGCGGAAGAAGTCAATGAAAACCGATGTGGCGTTCCTATTGCGGAAATGCCAAAGAAGGGCTTAAAATGGTTGAAATTACGTTATTCTTCGATTAGTTGCGTTGAAATGTGTCGTATTCCCGAAATGGAGGTTTGTCCCATTTCGCCTCGCAAGATAATCAAAACTGAAAAAAATGTTGTCCCGTTTTGCCCGCTTGTGCCATTTTGCCCCACCTTCCCCTGTATACCCTAGCGCGCACCCTAGCTGGCTACACTCTATGTATGCCTTGGGTAACGCTCCAACATTTACGGTTTTCGCGAATCGTAGTCGCGCCCCTGTCGCAACTTCACAGCAGCAGTAGCAGCAGCGCCGCGTGGGACTACATCGTTCCGCGGAACGCGCCCGGATACTTGGTGTGTGCGTATGGGGCATTCCGCACCACATTGACCTGGGTTTGACCCAGGTCGATTTGGTGTGTACGTCTGCTTCTATTTTCGTCCTATTTTTTTAAGCTAATAATCACGCGGAAGAAAATGCCTGAACATAATTTAGTGTAAAAAATTTTCTTTTCTGTTCTGACACCGCATTTATGAGAATTTTTTCAGATTTGAAAACTAAGGCCCTTCGAAGTTTTCAAAAAAAAAAAAGTTAGAAAATGATAATGTGCCAGAATTTGGATTTAAGAATCTGAAAAAGTTGTAACTGCTATTGTGAATTGGAAAAATTATATGGAAAATCGTGAAACGATTCCGCAAGGTCGAGGGTCAGAGCCAGGTCGAGTTGGCATAGAGTGCCCCGTGTACACGTGTATAGGTACCGAGAAAAGGGAGCGACAGAGGCATAGTTGCGGAGTGCGAGAGGCATTCTCCTGTTGCCAGCTCGTAAATCGCCGGAAGTGTGCGAAGACATTAAATCTCGGTCAGTATAAGAAAAGAAAGAAAAAAATAGACGTATACATATATATGCAGATGCCAGGTTGAGTATGAGGCCGCATTTTCATTGTTTCGTGTCGTCTCTCGCCGACTCTCTGATGCGCTTTGGTGCTTTGGTCGACGATGGATTCTCTTATCGGAAAAACAGAACGGCCTATATTTCGCTTTTGAGTACGTTGAGTGCTCGCGCGCTTTTGTGGCCAACCATTGGGGATACTCCTGGCTTCTGATGTCTCATTTTTAAGGGAACGCGTCTTGGGATCGGTTGTGATCGGGGTCACTACGCGACGACCTCTAAATTGGACGACTGACAGCTCCCGGCCCGTCGACATAAAGTACACACGGAGAGAGGAATCTAATGAAATTTTGCAGAGTAGATTCCAGACCGAACGATAATTCTCTGCGATGTCTATGGCAATAAGAACCGCGATTCTGACAGAAATTTAAGTGATTATGATAGAAACTAAGGTCTCCTATTATCGTAATATTCGTAATATTCGACGACCTCGAATATTCGAAAAATTATCGAATATTCGAGCTTCGAATCGAATAATCGGTAAGTTCAATACATGGAGCGAGATGGAATAAAATTAGGAATTCAATAGTTAATTGAGATATACCAAGAAAAATGACATTTAAAGACAATATTAATGACGATTTATTCATTGACCTTAAGAGGCAGTGGCACTTCCCCCACTACCGTTCAACGTTTTGAAACCTATTTTCTCCGAAAATACTCGGCAGATAGAGCTCAGATTTGGATAGAACGTACGAATTGCAGAATTGGGCTAAGCTTCTGGCCGAGAAGGTGCGAGAGAGAGAGAGAGAGAGAGAGAGAGTGAGACAGCCCCATAGGCGTTTAACGGTGAGCGACGAAGTTCCGAGCGAAGTATCATCTCCTCTTAACGCCTATAGCGTTAAAGCGTGCCTCTCCCGCACCTTTTTGTTTTTCAATTCTCCTGAATAAACGGCTTCGAGTATCGATAGAAGCTTAGCCCAATTCTCCAATATTTCCGCACATTCTATCAAAATTTGAGCTCTATCTGCCGAGAATTTGGGAGAAAACAGGTTTCAACATTTTGACTGTGGTGGAGGAAGTGCCACTGCCTTTTAAGTCAGATTTTTATATATAAGAAAATCAAGTGCTCGTCGTTTTCGGGAAGCAATCTCGTACGTGCTTCCGTCAAAAATATATACTGCTAAAAATATACGGTGTCATACGCTGCTGGTGTGGACTTTTTCCTAGTGTTACTTAATATAGTGGTAATAGTAACACGTTTTTACGGTGTATAATTAACACGAGTCGTGTCGTTAAATTTATTCCTATGTCAAGTGACAAAATATCGTGGTACTTTTTGCTTAACATCGCTCGTCATCACCGTGATTGGTGTGGACCTATATAGACAATATTCGATGAATTCGAATAGTCGACCATTTTTCGAATTGAATATTCAAGAATCGAAAAGCACTATTCGATTCGATTCGAGCACTATTCGCACACCCCTTCTAATAGCTACTAGGGGTTCGAGCACACCCCTAGTAGCTATTAGGGATGGGCGATGTTTGTCGATTAATCGAGCACAGATGTTTTTTTTTTTCTTCAAATAATCGATTTCTTCCGGTGTTTCGCAAAACCGATTAATCGATGTTCGATGTTTATTTATGAATCATCGACAAAAAAATCGAATAGGTATTGCGAATTTCACCGCCAACGGGTACTCATGATTACATGAATCATGATTTTTCGACGCTGATTTAAGCATCACTATGTATTGAATGTGCCTTTAGACCTTGGACAAATTGATTACTCGAATGAAATAATTTTGCTAATATTATTTTGATCGTTTTCTACTTCACCGTTCTCTTCTTTTCCGAATGTAAAATAATCGATGTTCCGATGTTTTTTTTTAAGAAACATCGATTCTTCATAATTGATTTTTAATATAATCGATTCTTTTAACATCGATTTTTTTCTCAACATCGCCCATCCCTAGTAGCTATACACATACAACTCGCCGTCATCGCGGAGACTTTTTTCCGCGCACCGCGGACAATGGTGATCACGAAAGAAATACAACAATAGGGAATTTGTTCGCGAGCTTAATATTTAGGTCGCGAGGAATACGACGGCGGGAGTGGGAGATAAAGCAAAATAAAAGAGTGACTTTCGATGGACTGCGTGGAATGCAAGCGCGCAAGTGCAGAAGAGATATGTATGCCCTGCTGTGCGCAGACAGACGATAGCGCGGAATAATGGAAGAATAGCAGAAATGAAGAAAGAAAGAATCGTCCCGATACGCGGCTGTATTCTTCCTGTGTCTCTGCGCCTTCGCCTTCATATCCCCCGAAACTTTCCGCTACGCTCCCCCTCCACCCCTTAACCTTCCCCTTAACCCTCCCCGCCCTCGCCGATCATCGTGAGGAAAAATATCACCGGGACGAGGCTCGAGCGTTCGAATCGTCGGCCATTCCTTATTTCCAGTTCTTTATGGCGAATGATCGGAATTGAATAATGCAATGGACGCAGCCGAGGTAACACCGTGGCGATTCCAGGCAGCTCGTGCCAGCCGAAGCGATTCGCCCCGCTATATCTCACACACACATGGAGCGTGGATCGTCGAGTTGAGCCATTCGCTATATCACCACACAGACCCGATAGATATTGTCTAGAGCGTTATGTGTCGACTCATAATGACGAACAAACTTATCGACTACAGCTAAATTATTTCTTCATTCGTTTGCATTTCTTCTTTTATTCTCCGGCTAGGAGATCTGGACGTGAATGTCTAAGCAAATCAGCAGCTCAAACTTGAGCCATTTTTTCAACCTCTATCCATTATCGATTTTCCGGACCACAATCGGCGCCTCAAATTGTTCCCTTTTATTTTGATTTTTTCTCTCTTGTATTTTCTTTTTTGCTGCACGCAGTTCTTTGCAAAAGGGATCTTTCCGTTCGTCCAATGCGGTAATAATATCATTATCTCACCACCTGGTTTTCTCTTTATCATATTTTACACGAGGACTATACCTATTACAGATTACAAGTTATAAATAGACCCAGAGAAGCGAGTGAAAAAAATAAAACAAGCTTAAAAATTAGGGGTCCGCGACTGTTAGAAAATATCAAATCGAATCGAATTATTCAATTCGAAATTCGATCTCGAATGTTCGAAAAATTATCGAATATTCCGATTTGGAATCGAATATCCGGTAAATTTGATAATTGGAGTCCGAATAAAACTAAAAACTAAATGATTGATTGGGACATGCGAAGAAAATAAACATTTAGAGACAATACTAATGATTAGATCCAATGACCTTACATCAGACGTTTGTACAAGAAAATCAAGTGCTCGACGTTTACGGGAAGCAAATTCGTACATGCATCCTTGACAATATCGCCGGCGTACAAAATCGTTCGAGATTTCATTGAACAGTCGATAATTTTCCGAATATTGGATACTTTTTCGAATATTCGAATAGTACATCGCATATAAGCAGCTCTTATCTAAAACCTTATTCGTATATCGATTTAACCGAGATAATCATTTATATCGGTCGAAAATTAATTTTTTTATATTTAATTCTCGGATGACAAAAAGCTTTTTCCAGTAGATTTGAATTGGCCCCCAGCGAGTTGGCTATAAAAAGGAAGAAGAAGGAGGAGGAGGAGGAGGAGGAGGAGGAGAAGGGAAGCAGGTTCGCGTGCGGGTGGAGACAGACAAGCGTATTACACGAGCGGAGTCGCTTCGGGTTCCGGCGATCAATCGATCGGCTCGACGATTCTCGCAGCGCGGCTCGACGAGCATCTCGTGACGCAGGGCGCGAGTGGTATGGAGTTGCCTGATCGCGCGTCTCGACTTGCTCGTGGCCCCTCGATTCGGCTCAATTCTATATTGTGTACTGCACGATAGATAAAGAGAGCAATGGACTGCGGGGATAAAAAGGGAGAAGGAGGAGAAGGAGGAGGAGGAGGAGCGCCGCCGCACCCGCCGAGTGACATGAGGGATGGAAGAAAATGGGCACATAAAAAGAACGAGGGAATCGACCGAGTGATTTCGATTTACGTGCAGATTCACGGATGATCGTGCAACTCGGGCACGCTCAACGGAATTCCAAATTCGCGGAAGCAACGGTACGTTTGCGCGCGGCTACGTGTGTGCGAGCCATGTTGCTGTACCATCGGTACACCAACCAACGTGCTGCGTATATAGGCTACGCTGTATAGCTACAGGTACGGCTCACTCGTAGCCCTCGTTAACGAGTCGTCAAGGGTCGACTAATATATCCGTGACAACGGAAATTCTCGAGTGAAACGTGCCCTTCGTGGTTGGGTGTCCCGTGCTCTCCCTGTCACAGAGAGACGCCGCCGACGCCGCGGGTATGATCATAGTGCCATATACCATCGGCGCGGGTGGAAAGGCCAAAAACGGGACGAGAGCGAGAAGGGACCGCTGTGACAGGATATACAGTGAAGAATTCTCTTCGGGAGTTCTGTCACGTTTCCCAGTCTCGTTGTGGCACCCTGCCGTTCTGTAAGAAACGACACGTGGTCCCATGTAACGTCGACTCCTGGCCATGGGTTATACCGTATACCATATGACCGGTTATACCATGCTGTATACCACCCGGATTATTGCCGAGCAACTCGACTCGTACCCGCTTATTTGACAATCGAGGAAGCTCTCTCTAACGTACTTTTCTCTAATCGCGATTATTATGGATTGAACATTGCAAGAAATCGGTGTTAATATTAACACCGTTTTAACACCACAACAGTGTCTATATAGGTCCATCAATATTGTGTAAATCTTCTACACTGTCATGGTGTGAGCGGGCTGTGTAAAATGACGGTGTAATTTCACTTTAACGCTGTAGAATCAACACCATTTTCTATTTGCAGTATTTGGTGTACGACAAGAAAAATAAACCAAAATAGTGTAACTTTTTCACTATGTGAATCAATAGGAATCGTATCAGATTATTTATTCACACGCGAGAAGTGTTTTGAAACGTACTAAAAACATTACTATCAACAATTTTTATTTGCAATTAAAAATATTATTCGTCTCGAGAATTACTGCTTGAGCCATGGGTAATGGTTTCTGCCGAAGACAATTTTCCTGTCTATACCGGGGTTTGAACCTGCGACCTGCCTATCTGCATACCTAACTTCCTACAACGCTGACGCTACCGACTACGCTATCGGTTACTTGGTAAATCAGGATATCGAAATGACATAATAGTTACAGCAAAATTGTCAGCAGATTTTAGCAAGATTTTAGCAAATTAAAACCCATGGCATCCGCTTATCTCTAGATAAAGGGGTTTTTATATATTTATTGTTTCATACGGCAGGCAACTGCGTTACCAGAGAAAAGAAAATATCGGAGTTAGTGGGGCTCCATATGCCGGCACCTACGCCATAACTAAGACCGACGGCGCACGGCGATCCGCGAGTGTGAGAAAAATCGTGTCGCGCGCCTACAATGCGGTCGAATATTCTATCTGAAGGATATGAAACATCACGAATCGATGTATTGAAATGTGCTGAATCCAGCTTGTAGGCCTTCGGATTGGTCAATGGTGGCTTTGTCGTGGAGACGCAACTGTGGCCGTCTTCATATGGATGCATATGGTCAGACCGCGCGGCACAAGTGATCATATTTTCCAAAAAGCTGTAAAACTCCGATGTATTCCAGTGTATTCTGTGACCCATACTCGGACCCATATATACCACTCCAACCCAAACAACGCCAAAGGCTCCATTTGTGAGCAATCAGTACACTAAAATCCACCCCAATCCAAAAATGTTTACATTTTTAGGCTTAAAATTGCGTTTGCAAAAGTCAGACCGCCCATTCAAAAGCCTACTGTTGGAATCCTGTGAAAACTACACGAGAATTCATAGCGCAAAGTGAGATAGAAGCAGGCAGACAGGCAGACTGGCAGCTGCAACAGATGCGCAGGATTTAAAGAAATGGCTACATGTACAAATGAGACACATGGTAATTTGCTTTGTTCTCGATGAAACAAAAGTTAGCTTACGAAATTCATGCGAGAGCTCGTGCGTAACTAACAAGAGTCACTAGTGAGAAAGTGAAAGAAAGAAAGTAGAGACGGCAATGCGGTCGCTGCCAATCGTCCCTTTGTGTTTACATTTTCGTCCAGTAAGAGGGCGCCCGCCGACTAAAAAATTCAAACGCGACCGCACGGACGCTGATGAGGAAAACTAAAGTGCGCCACCCATGAAAAGACGGGGAGCGAAGGGAAAGATTCGAACGTCTGTAATCCGACCGCAGCGATAAGACGGAATCGTTCTGTTCTAAAGTTTCATGTTCATTCGACTTACACCATGAACGGCTTGTCGATCGATCCATCGTGTTGCGTGGGAGTAACCAGCCGTCACGAAGTTTCGGCTTGGAGCAAAGTATCAGAAGTGACTAAAGACGAAAAGAAGGGGAGCGACGAAATGAGGGAAGAAAACGAGGTGACGGTAAAAAGCGAGCGAGAGAGAAACATGGATGTATCATCCGACAGGCTGTGCTTCGAGGAAAGTTTGGCGGTATTCGATCATCCCCCGGATACCGCTGTCGCATCCTAACAATGTGGCACAGTGAGAGGTAAGATTGCTGGGCCAGAGTGTGCGGTGCTCGTGGCGGTTGTGGTGGCAGCAGCAGCAGCAGCATCACACCGTACGGCTATGGTGGTCTCTGAGAGAACCGAGTTGGAAGTCGAGGAGCTAAGGAAGGAGAAGAGGATGAGCGGGGAGCGAGAGCTCGGTCGAGAGTCGAGGCCGCGCCGCGCACCGAGGGGGAGAATATTACACCACGTGTGCCAGTATAATAAGATTGCGCGCGTGACGACAATGCAAAAATGGCGATGCCGCGCGCGCGGCGAGCGCGACTTTGGGCAGGGGCGCCCTCGCCGGTTAACCCTGGGCGTTCCCGCACCCCCGCCTGCCACCGCGGACCACCGTGGAACAAGACATAAGAGGAGGGCGTCATCACTACGTGCGTGCTAACTTCCTCCCCCATCTCTTCTTAGTTCACCTATCGTCTCAAACGAATCAAACGATCCTCCATAACGAAATACACGGCGGTTGAGAAACATTTTCTTTCAGTTGAGATACGTTTTTTTGTTGATGTTTTAGGATAGCTTTGTGGAATTACAAGTTACAATTGAAGAGATTTGTCATTACGAGAGCAAGGAAATGTTATAAATGGGAAAATAGAATTTATTTATTTTTCCATAAATAAATAAATGGAAAAATAGAATTTATTTGTTTTTCCACGTGCACCCATGCCCTTAAAGCGAAAAGTGTTACAATGTTTCGTCGGTAACACAGGAATAAATTTAACGAAACGGCTGGTGTTAATTATATACCGTAAAAAGTATTACTATTAACACTGTAATAAGTAACACTAGGAGAAAGTCCACACCAGCAGCGTTTGACACCGTATATTTTTAACAGTGTATCGTTGCATGGTTGATTTGCTGGTGGAACAAAAAAAGATTCGCTACCTTAGCAATTCGTATACTTGGCGCATAATTTGCCGATGTAACCTAAAAATATCACGAGATACGGTATCGTCGGAGCGACAAGTATTTAAAGAAAATTTGTCGACCTCCGTACGACGTTCCGTATCTCGTTATATTTTCAGGTTAAAATTTCTGTTGTCGAAGCGCCTCAAACAACCTGGGACTTGGGAAACTTTCTGGGACTTAGGAGTCCCAGGAAATATATGTATATTGTCTGATTTCCCATTTGTCTGTATCCATCTCTCGCTATCCTCAGCTTCCTCTACTATTATGCCATTTAGATACTCTAAATCAGCAACTACTCGGTAGCACAGTCGGTAGCGGTAGCGTTGATAGGAAATTAGGTAGGTAGGTCGTAGGTTCGAATCTCGGTACAGGCAGGAACATTTTTCGTCGACTGAAACCGTTACCCCCCTTCCACTATTACTGACAATGTCTTAAGAAATAATGCTTGAGACGAAACATATTTATTATCATTTTTATTTTTATTTCCACAAATATCTTTATCAATCATTCTGCTTTGGCTTATGCGAAAAACAATAACGTAAGGATTGCAGAGGTTATGAGTTATGCTAGTAAACCAAGCATACTTGCTCGGCAGCATATTGTTTTGCTGGGATAACAAACTAAACGGTAGCAAACCAAATTTGTTACGGCAACGAAAACTTGTCACTATTTCAGCAAACAAAATTTGCCGCAGTAGCATGGGGCATGTTGTGGTAACACAAGTTTTTCGCTCCGTGCAAACGACACTTTATAGGATTTATTTGTATTAATTATTGCGTTGAAACTCGTTCTTGATTTAAAACGTACAGGAGCAGCAGCAGCCGCAGTGGGAGCACATAGCCGGCGGTATTTTCGGAGCAGTCGAGCGCGCATCATCATCATCAAGAGTCAACACGATTCAGCGCTGAATATATCGACGATCACGGCTCCCACGCCGAATCGCCGTGGGCGAAACTAACTCTTCACACTCGCGCACGGTTCATCGATCGAGCGACGCGCGACGCGCGGGCTACGGTCCAGTCCGTCGTACACCTCTTATCGTCGTCCAGTGGCGCTCGGTGCGCGATAGCCAACCACGGCCGCTGCCACTGACGGCTGCTGCTCATCCAACCCCCAACAGGATAAAAAGAGCTTACGGCCAAATCTGTCATTTTCTCGTCGATACATCAAAAATATACATACTAAATAGATTATCTTTACGACACATACGACGAACGTGGTATCGAAAAATATAGATTTTCTGGATCCTTTGGACATGGTAAATCGATCGCGAAATTACAAAATAGTGAAGAATCCTTGGTCGCAAAGCATTATTGAAGCCTCATTGAAATCAATATGAAATAGCGTGAATTTACGAAACTATAATGAAATTTTCTTTATAATTTATGCATTTTGAAAAATTCCGAAACGTAAATATCTCTGTTGTATTATTCATTTTGATTCCTATGTTTGCCTCCTATGGACTTTTACGTTTTTCTCGCCTCTTCCCTATTTCCTCACTTCACTCCTTGAGTTTCCCCCAATCCAATTCGAACGATTGTTAATGATTATCTTGATCAGTGAAATTATTTGCAACCGTGTAAACCCGAAATGATGAAACTCTTGAAATCACTGAAAACAGTCGTGTATAATTACGTAAAACGTAAAACACACTAAAATCATTCGCACACCAAAAGTTTGGAGAATAAATTGTGCACGGGGTTTTGCAAAAATTATGCTGCAAGGCGTGAGGATTTTTTTGCATCCCACGTTTGTCTATACTCCGGGGCTATTCCACAAAGCATTTTGCGGTGCATAAAAAAGCGCCACAAGCGCATACCGCGCGACAGCAACGAAATTTCTTCTGCCGTAGACAGACGAGTGGGCAGGACGCATTTCGGTTTATTATAATTGTATTCCCGGCTTGCATTGCGCGAGTTTTGCGGGCAAATAGACAGCGGCGAAACTGGCCAGAGGCGAGGAAACTCGGTCGGGAGTTTTTCCCGGCAATTTCAGTCGAGACCTCGAACGGGAATAAATTTATAATCACCATTAAATTCCCTGCCGAAAAAACAACTTAGTAACAATTCAATTCCGGAAAACATGTCTGTCGCACGTCGACCCCCAGTTTTTCGACATCGGAATTTTCATCATTACCAGCGCCGCAGAGCAAAATATCCTCACTGCAGTCGACAGTTACACCGTCGCTCTGTATCAGTTTTGTTCTTAATATTTTTATCAAGGTTCTCGGAGTTCGACATGATACGATTCTTTTTCGCTTTTTCGTGTCGAATAACCGTAGGCATATGGATATATAGCCACGAAATTTCTGCTTTTTTGCTTAGGGTTTTCTAAGTGAAAAACATGTATTTATTACGCTAGCACTCTGAAAGCTTAATTTTCCGAATTTCTTACGAAGAGCTTCCAACAACCAAAATTTCTGTTTCTTTTGCTTCCTCACAGAGGAAGCTTTGTTTTCGTGGAAAAAATTGTTTTTGAGATTTTCATGTTAGTACACTCAGAATGGTCCAAAACGTCAAGAAAAGTGGTTTGTACGAAATGTCTGTATGTGTGTGTGTGTACGTTCGTTGTTTGCCGCTGCCGTAATTTTCCATGAATGTTCTTCAAATTTGGCACGCACATTTGCCAATGTTCTTCACATTTGGACGCGAATCGGAAAGGAAATTCAGATTTTACAGCATTTCGAAAATTACAAAAAAAAAATTGTATTCACGCTATGACTTCCGCAAATTGAGAGATATCGGACTGCAATTTTGCACCAAGTTTGGCGAGAATCGGTAGAGTGGTTCTAATGTTATTGCAATTTTTTTTTTTTTTTTTTTAATGTCTGCAAGTACTTCAGCTCTTGAAAGTTCTGAGACATCCGATTGCAATGCTGAATTTTATCAAGGAAACGGTCATTAGGTCGGTAAATTTCGATTTTGCGGCATGAAAAACAAAAAAACGGCCAATTCTGCAAAAAAATGTTGCAGAATTATCTCAAATTTAGTTCACATATGGGTAACCATGGACCACGTTTTGAGTACAAATTTGACGCGGATCTGTCCAGCCGTTCAAACTTTATGGCGTTTTTAATATTTTGAAAAATATCGTTCTCGCGCTGTCTCATGCAAATTACGAGATACCGAGTTCCAATTTAATACCCACATTGACTACCATGAAACAAGGGTTAGGTATACATTTGCGACAGATCGGTTCAGTGGTTAAAATCTTACTTTTTGATTTGTTAAAAAAAGCAGCCAAAAAACCTGCAAGTAGAACCCTGCAAATTACTTCCTCATTATTTCACACTTCTGACGATGCTTCCTCTATGAGGAAGCCAAAATTGATCAACATACTTCCTCATAGAGGTAGCAAGGTGAAATACTGAGGAAGCAATTTGCAAGGTTCTACTTTGCAGTTTTTCTTCTTCGTACTCTGAAGAAACAGTTACAAGCATTTGAAAATTCAGGCAAGAAAACTCGAGTTTTCCGGAAACGAGCTTTTATAGGGCTGATATATTTTTACGTAAAAATGCTCGTGGTCGTTGTGCGAGTTCAATTTAAAAAATAAATTTCTGTGAGGATTCTCGTCGCCTAATATCGGTCATATTTTCCGTTTCCTTTTGCCCTCAAGGTAATAGCTGTAGGCGTGTGAAAATATAGGCAAGAAATGTTGAGTTTCATGGGGGAAGGCTTCCTAGGGCGAATATTTCTAAGTGGAAAAAATATATATATTTGTCGCTATTTATACGCCGTAGGTAGAACGCGATGTAGACATATATATTTGTAAAAAGAAACGAGAGACACGAACGACCCTTTCGCATTTTCCAGTCGGCAGGGACAAGTTTTCGAGCGGAAAGACTCGACGTTCCAGCCCCGCCGCAGGCTCCTAAACTCAATTTCGTACCGACCGGGACATCGGCGATGACTTTAACTCCCTGGTCGTGCTCGCCTCGCCGAACTGCTTCGAACTACGAGGTCTTAATGAAGAAAAATCTCGTCGAAACGTAACACCGGGAGCGAGGGAGTTATGCCGTTGTGGGGCGGAAGCAGAAGTGCCGAGTCTCGGCAGGATCTGGTGCGGATGAGCCGCCGCGCGTACCACGTACACCCAACGTAAACGGCTTAGAAGAGGGCTGTAAGCCGAAAAACGTAGAGCCGCCAGAGACTGCGCAGTCACCGATAACCAACTTTCTAACCCAATATCATTAACTACATCTTATCAATATTTATTACATCATTTACTTTATAGTTACACTTTTCCTACAATTCTATGCACCTTTTGTAACTTTTTTAAAAAGTAGTAGTGTCATGTAGTAAATTATACATGACATTAAAGTACTTTTTTTTTAAATCATTTACTAAAAGCGGTTTTGAAAAAATGACTGCACGATAACTGTCGTAATTTCTCTTGTGTTTTTATCAGTTCATATGGTACGCAAGTGGGCTTATCCTACAACAGCGTTTGCAATACTTGGTGCGAATCGGTTGAGAGGTTGAAATTTCACTTGCGTTTTGAACATTTTTAAAAATCATCTGTTTATGCTGTAACTTTTGTATATTACGAAATATCGGATTGAAATTTTGTACACAACTAGACTTACAGTAAATTATGATCATGAGTACGGTCCGAATTTTATTGCAGTATGCATTTTTTTTATTTCTGCGCTCCGCTTTAAGTCCTGTAAATTATGAAATATCCGGCTGCATTTCTCCAAGTGAATTCATGATTATAGAATATCAATGATGAACTTCGTGAAAGGGATGGTCGCTGTTTTTTTTTAAATTAATAGCCACAATTTTTCGGTGAATTTGAGTAAAAATCATTTTTTTCTTAAACGTTGAAAAGTTTTAACATATGTTTTAGTGTACCGCGGGTTATGAAAACGATACAATCATTTTGACAATAATGATACGGTACATTTTGTTAATGTAAAAAGTAACGCGGGCTTAGAAATTTGCGTAGAGGAAAGGGAGAAATTTCGTGTCAGAGGTATCGCAACTGTTATCGCAAACTTAATAGCTGCGCCAGATATAATTGTTAATAACATCTCTAATATAGATTCACATCGGAATATTTGAACTGCACGTAAAACTTGATAATGCTAACACGCAACCGTGAAAAAAATAAGCTGGTGGGAACGTGCCGCCGCGACACTTTGTTGCGATGTTCACGATATACCTATCTGTCATATCGGTGCTTTTCACTCTTGGATGCTCGCACAATTTCATAGAGCGTGTAAAAGGACTGGAAAATAAATGTTGCGTCAACGGTTCGTGTTCGTAAGCGAATAAATTTACTTAATTCACAATCGCACTTTTACATCTACTCAACACCTCTCGTCACGCATAATTTACAACTCAGTTCTTGAATATATAATAATATCTGTTAGCCTTCCGGCGTTACAAATTTATGAAGATGTCGGGCGATTTAATGCTATCGTTTATGTATTCATGCGATGCCTTCAGTGGGACCATTGTGGACCGCTTTTTTAAATTGAAGTCACTGTTAAAAAATGAACACGCACGCCTCTCGTCTCTTCCATATAAGCGACTTCGTTTCATTACTATATTTCGTCATGTTTTTGGCGCACAAAAGCCAAGGTACAATATATCTTTTGAATATAAAAATCAATTTGACAAAAATTTAAGAAAACTTCCTGCTCAAGAAGGACTGAAGAAAGAAAAAAGAGATAGTTATTTTAGAAAGAAGATAGAAAGAGATACTCCTCGTAACCACAAAGAATGTCGAAAATTCATGGACTAAAATAACCGATACTCCAGGTCGTGGAAGTGTGCCAGCATTTGTCAAGAGACACGTTTCGCGGTTTCTGCAAACATCAATTAAGAACAATCGAGGTGAGATATGCATGTTGGTACACTGTTAAAAATCCAGCGTTTTAAAAACGGTAGGAGTGGACTTTTAATCGCTCTGTTGACCCATTTGGTATTATCAATAGTGTCTGTCGCGTTGTTAAATTTGCACAAGCGAATACGATTAAATTAATCGATTTTTCCCGGAAATCTTTTTACCCATTTATGTCAAGAAACATTGAGTTGTTAGTAATTAATCTAAAATGATAATGAATCTGTTTTATACAAAATGTTGCATGTTCTGAGTTTGTAATACAAATTGACACTGATTATTGAACATTGGTTATCGATATGTAGAATCAACATGAGATTTTGAACAGTGCACGCCGTATCCATAACTCCCGGATTTTTGCTACCTACGAGGACGAGTCATGAGTTGATAAAAATAAGAGCAACGAAATTGGATTAGTAAAGTTGTAAACCAGTGCAATTTTTGTGAGACAAATATAAAGAGACGAGTATGAGAGAATCCAAGCACGGGGGGTCAAAGGCCGTCGTTCGGGTGTACACTCGGCACTCGTGTGGTACGTGCGCGGCCATTTTTATTGTCGTAAGTGGTCGAGTGAGCGAAAGAGGGTCTGAAAGGAGTTCCAGCTACAGCGTGGAAGCGACCGCCGATCCGGAGTCAACTGTACAGCACGAGTAAATCTAATTTGGAATGTCACGATTGTCCGCTGCATTATATATGTCTTGTCTTCGCGATGCTCCCTGGCACCCTCGAACCGGTGGCAAGATCGCTATTCCTGACTCTCTATAACGTGGGATAAGGAAGGAAGGAAGGAAGGAAGGAAGGAAGGAAGGAAGGAGGGAAGGAAGGAAGGAAGGAAGGAAGGAAGGAAGGAAGGAAGGTAGGTACGAAGGCAGGAAGGCAGGCAGGAAGGCAGGAAGGCAGGACGGCAGGCAGGAAGGCAGGCAGGGAGGCAGGCAGGAAGGCAGGCAGCATGCAAGAGTCTTATAACACTCTTCGATTCGCGTTCGACTTTTGTCGTTCGTACACCGCTGCTGTCCGAAGTTGTTCTTGCCGAGTCCCAAAGGTCCGAAACCTCGGTGCGACGTCGTATACGCCGTTCGAGCTCTTCGAGAACTCGGGCGCAAAGAGAAAACTCTCTTTCCCGGACAGCTAACTTCCTCATCTCCAGTCGAATACCGGAGACTTTTTCATTCTTTGCGAGCGGAGGGGCGAGAGAAAACGAAAGAGGGCGAGGGCTTCGCAGTTCGCTTTCATTCTTCATGATCTCGGCGGGGCTTCTCATAGCGGATGTTAGATTTTCACGAACAACGCCGAGATTGGGTTATAGAATATTGAAGACGTTGCGATATATAACTGAATTTTTCCTCCACAATTGAGCCGATATTTTGTTTACACCAACGTCCCGAGGGAAGACAACGAAAAATCAGTGTGAAATATACCACATATTTCAATGTTGCATAGCCTTAAATTAGAAAACGGTTCATTCGTTATTCTTTCTTGTTACATAACTGTGACATTGGTGTATTTATCAAACGCTTATATATATATATATATATCTTGGCATTGGCAATATATCGAACGCACATTATAAAAATACTTAATTGAGTGCTTTTTTTAAGAATTATTTTAATGTAAGTGCTTACAGTGTATAACCGTGAATGATTAAAAATCAGTTAAGGGTGAACGATAAAATTCTCGGGTTTATTTTGTGGTAAAACAAACGCTGATAAGAATTTTGTTTTAAATTGACTTGCGACATATTAGTTATGGTGTGTTTAGTTTCATCGTTATAATTAATATGTTGAGTGCACAAACTGTATATTCGTGTCGATCGGAAATGCAACAACTTGAACTGATCGAATAATAATGAAATATCTTGTTCATTTTTTGACTCTGCAGCGAAGGCAAACATGCCATGATGTCTCGCGTGATGCACAATATTTGCAAATAAAATACCCCTGAGCATACGAAACACTGGTGCGAGGATTTTAAACAGATTTAATTAAATGAAATTTCGAAATAAAATAATATAATCTCTCGGTTGTAATGCATACAGCCGCATATCGATGACGGGGATTACACACATATATGTAAAATATAGCTGCGACGCTGAAAGTTGGTATATCGGGCTTATTTTAATAACCGAATTTCGGAGATGCGATAAATCCATACGTCGAAAGACAAGGCGATTGAATTTCATTCCCCCCGAACCCTGGGGCGACGCGACGGCGATGCAGCTCACTCCCGCCGAAACGTGTTTGCCGCTCTGCTTTCCCCTCCGTGAGGATAGCAGAGAAAATATTCGATGGTAATGTATAACGAGTACACGTAGAGGGTGAATTTTGTTATTCGTATTGCACCATTCGTGTCGCCGATGCCGGTCGACGCTTGAGTCATAACAGTCGCTAAGGGTATGTCCACGTCCTGTAACGGACGTCCTAACGAGAGGGGCTAGCTGTCGTTGCTGAAAATGTCATCGTCAAATTGGTTTATTCTTAGAACGAAAAAACCAAATGAAGCTTCCAGGTCCGACTTATCTATATCGAATCGTTCTATACATTATTTCGTCGAAATCCAGTTTTGGTCGCCATAAAAAGTCACAGCTATGTTGTACGCGTAGTCATTTTTATAGTCCCAGTGATTTAATCGTTTCGTAAAATCGTTCTAACATGTAACTCAATATTACCGTAACTACGAAAAGTAGTCACATGGATTAAAAATTGGTAGCTGTTTGTAGTTATCGATGTTAAATATTTCTTTGTGTAGTGATCAGAATATACTGGCATATCGTAAATGTGTCGGCAACTACATATTTTTTCGAGAGATTGATGAATTGAACAATCTTTATTCGTCAAATATGGCGGACATTCACCAAAGTACATAGACATCGCACACAGGGCACAAACCGAGGCACTGCTGGTTACTATAATGTTACAACTATGTTTCTAATCCACGAGGTTATTTCTCGAAGTCAGCGTTGTAAGTCCCCATTACTTTAAAAATTAAAGTGTACACAACAATTTATTTGCCAGTTACGATTTTACAACTATTAACTGTAGCGATTATAAAATTATATCTGATCTTTTGGGTGGGACTTAAAATAGCTAATTACCAAAATAGTGAATGGCTAAAACAGCAAATTTCAAAATGACGTACCGTCTGAATCTAGAATAGTCATTCGCTATTTTGATCCCATTTTGATAATGATTTAGGTCAAAATAGTGAATGATCAAAATAGCAAATGGCTGAAATAGCGAATTTCACAATGATGGCCATTCTGGATTCAGACCTTTCAATATTTTGAAGTTTGCTATTTTAGCGTTTCGCTATTTTGGGCATTAGCTATTTTGACCCCCACCCGAACTTTTCAATAGCTGTAAGAAAAATCAAATTTTTAATGAAATTTTCGGCGAAATTGTGAGAAAAATAGACAAGCACAATTCTCCATTATTTTCGCAATGCATTGACAGTGTTTCTCAATTTTTTCAATAAGATTGCCATCAAGTTTTATGGGAAATTGCTATTCCTTGCCTCTATTTAAAAGTTTATACATCATATTATAATCATTACAAGTTATTATTATAAAGACATAACGAGTTATTATTACAAAGTCAGTCGTACCATCCATTTTATTTCTATAACAAATTATGTATTTACAAATTAGGGATTCTGCTCGCAGTTACAGCGATTACATTTTTAGTTACGGAGACTACAAAACTGTTGTTTCTTTTGGGGAAATTGTGTAAGGTGTCACCGAATGGACACTATAGTGGCCATGGCGACAAAGGTTTTTCCAAGCGTATGTACTTGAAAAAAAGCAAAAAATTATATAGAAATAAAATGTTGTACAAGAGTACATACGTGCATTCAGCGAAATTCCGTCCGTAAAATTTCTCTCGGATTATCCCAGGTACGCAACGGACGTATAGAAAATCTGGCGCAAGCACGACGGAACATCTTCCGCGGATGACAGTGATCTCGTCGTGGAAGATATGACGTAGAAAGGAGAGACGCGTAGGAAAAAAAGCGGGCACCGATGTATATACATACATACGCAGAAATGAAAGAGTGCGCAGAGCAGTGGCGACCAGGGTATGGTATTTCGCTACTGTCTCGTATTACGACTAACAAGAAGCTTTCACGCTCGTTTCACGGGCTGTACATACGACGACGACGACGTCGACGGGCGGTCCGGTGGTTGTCCTGTGCAAACACAGAGCGCTCAACGCTCGAAACGAAGGAGAACATTTTTCGAGGCGTTCAGGTTTCAGGTAGCCATAGTTGAAGGGAAATCCGCGCGACCACTATGTATATATGTACAGGCATATATATATATATATTCGTCTATCATGGGGGCAGGACACAAAAGAAAAGGGTCCCCGCCGTCTCGTGCGGGGGGTACGACGGGATCCCTCTGTCCCTTCACCTGCCCAAGCGGCGAGCACATATATCTCAGTCGTAACTCTGTGTCTGTTGTCCATGGAAAAAAATCATCACGCACCATGGACATCAATGCCGGAAATCCATTGGACAAAGGCGTGCAAAGGTCTGCGATATGATGGAGAAAAAATGAAGTACCTATAGGGCCCGCGCCCTCAAACGGTTCGTTGACCCTGAATAACGTATCGGCTTCGTTAATCTTTATTATTTTCCTCGCACAATTCGGATCGAGCGATTTTCGAATCGTCAATCCGGGAAAAAACATCTGCGAGTACGTCGGACATTGTTTATACAATTGCGAGTCATCGACAAGAATTTCTAGGCGGAATGTGCACGGAGAAAAAAGTTTTGTTGGGAGAACCACCTAATTGGTAGGTGCGAACCAACCGGTATGGTAGTATATGATATTAACAAGTTATTGTGTATCAGAACCAATCGTCATTAGTTGATTCACAGTAGTCGTGTCAACCAACCAATCGCAACTATCCATCATCTTGGTTGGTTGGTACGACCAATTGATGTTGCGTTGGTAACGCCAACCAATCCATTGGTAAAGTCAACTAACCGTTCTATTCGTCTAAACTAACCAAAAATGGCTGAAGGAGGAAATGCAACGTCGTTGCCACAAACAATTTTATCTCTTCTGCAACCAATTGCCTCCAAGCATTTAAAAAATGGTGACCCCAACTAACCAGTTTTCACCGTGTGAGAAGAATTGAGAGCCTCTAGCGGGAAAATTGGCTGAGGAATGTAACTTGATTGCGGGAAGTAAGCGAAAATGGGAGATGCTACGTAGGCCGAGGGCACACCGCGAGAGGAGCACCGAGGGTCGAGATGATTCCGCGAGAGGAAGTAAGCGAGAGATAGACGCGACGATTAGGGAGAGGAAGGAAAATGACGGAGGGGTCGGGGGAGGGCGGGCGGGAGGCGCGGAGAAGCCGAGGTTAGAACGTGTAGAGGAGGTGCATAGTCGAGTACGTTGGCCGACGGCTCCTCTGTGCCGGAAGCACTATTTCATCGTAATTGTGGCCGGCACGTCGTGCCATCTCGTCTGGGTGCTGCATGCACGCCGGATTCACCTACGCCTGCAGCTCCACTCATCCAAGACTGGTGCTGCTGGTGCCGCTGGTGCTGCTGCTGCTGCTGCTGCTGCTGGGCCTCGCTAGCGCGCATGCTCCGACGTAAGAATATAACCAGCAGCGCTGCTGTAATGTAGGTACGTATGTAGGCCGTCGCCGGGTCCGGCACTCCGGGGTGAACGTGCGTGTCTCCTGCTCGCACGCACAGTCACGTCCTCCTAACGTGTCTCGTGATATTTCCCTTCGCAAATAAACCGCCGTGGCAACAGGGTTGAATGTACAGGAAGCAGCGTTTATCAAAAACCGCACTTCCGGCCGCACTCTGCGACCAAAAGCCAAAGTGCAATGAGCGGAAAATCTTTCGCGGTGATTCTTACGTTCGAGCCTACATTCAAGTAACATTGCACTCGACATATACATGTATGTTGTTATTGTATAGTATCATTGGAGCAGAGGAGCGACGGTTACCATGTCACACAATTTTCTTCTAAGATTTTAATTTTACTTTTTCGCGTCGATTTTCCAATGATGCTGTTTTATAACCTACGGCATAAACCACAAAAATGTACCCTGCAGGTCAGTGTCACAAGGTTTGCTTCGTGACGTACTGGATGCGTTTATTGAAAAACTTGTTTAACAATTTTTAACTATTTGATAATGCATGCCATGCGTGATTCCTGTTGAGCTAACCTACAAATATATACTTATGTACATACTTCGATTATATGCATCAAAGAGGAATATATTATAAAATGTTTAGGTGCCAAAATATTTTCTCAGGTAAGGTTTATAGAGTTTCTTACGTATAATATTTCTCACAGTCCCTAAATTAATATTCTGTTTTTGCTTTAACCATCAGCAACGCGCTCGTTTCGCTCGCGCTCCTGTCCATATTCAGGAAAAAAAAAATTGTTGTCACAACAAGCAAAAAAGGTTGAAGAACAAAATGGTCTTATTTAACCACAAAATGTATTGTTGTCGAAATTTTTTAAAATGTTGAATCATTTCGTACGGGATACAACAGTGATATCAGCAGCCTATAACCAATTTGAAATTATTGAGGAAATCAGTCGTCGAAGTTCAGGCATTGAACTCATCGGTTACAACAACAAATATGGGTCTAATAGGCAATCAAAAAAATTGTAATTCCAACCAAGCCTTTTCCGTGATGAATGCGAAGAAAATAAGAAAACCAGGAAATTATTTTTTGTAACACGTGCACGAATCGCGGCACTTTCCATGGCAGTCTTGCGAGCCGAAAGTGGCCGTTTCCCTGTCAGTCGCGAACCTGTGGTGAAATGACAGAGTCACGCATGCGCAGTTCGCATTTCGTTCACTTTCGTCCCTTGGGAGTTTCTGTCATTCACTTTCGTCCCTTCAATCTCAACCTCACTTTTCAGTGTTCGTCTCGCGCGACTGCCATTCCAAGTGCCGCAGATTCGTGCACTCGTTACAAAAAGTATGATGTGCAACACGGGTCGAAATGGCAATTGCGACTCGTGTGATTGCAGCCCTCGCTTCGCTCGGGCAGCAAACCTCACACTCGCCGCAATTGCCAACTTTCGACCCTTGTTGCACAATATACTATTGTTATTTCAATCACATATTATTCCGATCGCATCGAGCATATCACGGCGTGTTTGAACGCGCGCGCTTGGTGGTGGACCACAGCCAATCAGGAGACGAATTAAATAGCTTCACGATTATCTCGAACTTCGACTTCGATTGTCCATGTCTTTTTTAAATCATTGTTGCATATAGATCGCGTGTAGCGTGATTATTAGTTGCAGTGTAACACGTTTGCCGATGGCACAAGACAGTCTGGCTCCCCTAGAGATAATTCTCCGTAATTTTTTTTTTCCCGCCAAGATTTTCCGACTTCCCCGATGCCAATTTTTTTACGCTCCGAATCGCCTGCGAAATAAGTACTCTGTAAATTGTACAGCGAATAATTTAGCTGAATGGCCCCTCGCTCTTAGGCGTAGCTCGCTGACCAGGCCAAACGAGCTGACGCAAGAGAAAAAAATGTCGTGGCAGAAATGTTGTAGGTAAGAAAGCGAATTATGTAGATACGTTAGTGAGAGCCGGAATTGGCTGTCCGGGAGCAGGCAGCAGCGGTGTGTGGCCCGGAGTGTTATATTTCCGAATGCCGTCGAGGGAGGATCGATAACTCGTTGAGAGAACGAAGGACACGACCGTTAGTTTCTGTAACAACTCGCGCTCTGGCACCGACAAATTGGCTGGCAGAGTTCACCGAGCGGGTGCGTAGGGGCATTTCCCGATCCTCTTCCTCCTTCCCAACTGGCTATATATGCTTGTTAGTCCCTCGCGCCCAATCTGTCACGCATAGCCACGGTAACGTACTTGCACGCACGGAATTACATGGCTGTGTAGCAGCTCGCAGCTCTCGCCGACTGCCGACGGCCGAGCGCGCAATGTCTACAGATATACACTATGGATCCGTAAAATCCCCGTATACTTCACACTACGGGACACGTGACCTACAAATTGCTTCGAACGTCCTTATATAGTTTAGCCAGTCTAGCAGAAGTAGAAACGAGCCGGTCCATCCTGGCTGTTCCAACCCCGACACTGCGTACTCTCGTCTCGGATAAATAACGGATGACAGAGCGTGAGTAACAGAAAGCGAATATCCAACAATGGCGTTTCCTCAATTACGTATTGCGTTAGCAATAATTATTTTAATTTATCTAAATATACCAATGGTATTACCGAATAAATTTAAATTCAATATCACCAATATAGAGATCGCTATATAATAACAATATTTCATCATACCTAACCCTACCTGCTTAACTTAAACCTACGTAACCTAACCCTGATTAACTTGACCCTACCTATCTTAATCCCACCTAATTTAATCTTACCTATCTTAATCCCACCTAATTTAATCCTACCTAACTTAACCCTACCTATTTTATTTATCAACACTACCACATTGGACAGTTATAGTACTTTGTGATACAAGGGCGAGAAAGCGACCATTATACGGAGGTTGGGAAGTTGATTGCACGAGCCTCACGAGTATCACATATTACTTTTTATAACAAAAATGCATGAGAAGTGCTACCGATTGAATTCGCGCGCGTGCGTAAAGTGTTTCCAGTGCGAAAAGTGCGTGCGAGAAGTGAAATTGCATCATTGGCTATAAAGCGCCACTCACGCCACGCGCGGCAGCCACGAGAAGTAGCACTTCTCACGCATGCGTTGCAAAATAGTACTTTATGTTAGATCATTGAAAGCGTAATATCTATGGGTTCTAGAGTAGCGTCCTGATTGGTCCGGCGGAGACTGAAATCGAGGATAAACGAGGTCCCACGAGCCGAGTCGTGTTACGATCGCAATTTTAGTTGGGCTGTACCGTAAAACACTGTAATAGGACAATCCGTGCCATACATAGATACATGTGGAAGTAGCTAAAGCAGAGAAATAGGTTTGGGCGGATGTCTACGACTAGACGTAGCAACCGGAAAGAAAGTATATAGATATATACATGTATATTGTATGTATATACATATGTATATGTATATATATTGTATATATATATATATCGCCTTTACCGAGGAGAACTCTCGTATTTATTTTAAGGTCTGAGCGGTTCAGAGGGTTGCGAGATGGTTATGCCGAGGCGAGGGTTGCCAGCACCACCACCACCACTGGTGCGGTCGATAGTGGCCGGAGAGAAGAAAAAAACAAGGAGAGTCGCGCGCGAGGAGAGCAAGGACGGACGCACGAAATGGAGGGAAGGAAAGCGCGTAACGCGGGCTGCCGTATCCTCTCCCTGTCGCTCGCGTCCCTTTTTTTCCTCTTCGATGAATAGCTGAGTTTCGTGGCGCGGAAGAATTCATCCGAGGGGGAGGGGCGGGAGCGAGGAAAAAGAGGCGCGGCGGTGGAAAAAGGCTTCGCGCGTCTTCCTAGGTGCTTTAATCGAAGTGGGATAAAGTAAGGAAGGAACGAAATAGGGAAGTGCTGGCGATGAGAGTGGAAGAGAAACAATGGATGAGTGATAAAGAAAATCACGAAAATGTCACGAATTAAGTCGAGACATTTTTTTCGACCAGGAGACACTTAAACAAATTGTAACGGGTATATCGTAACTAATGAGGCAATTATCTCACTTGTCAAATCAGAACTAATTTTCTTTTTTCTTCTATCATTAGTGGTTTACTTGAATTTCCAAAGAACGGCTTTTGTAGGCCTGTTGTTTTTATACAATTCTTTCGAATATGGACATGAGGTTTTGTAAAAGCACCATGTGACAATACTGCAAAACCGAGCGTATTGCAAGTGTATTGTTTCTCCTGTCTTTTACATTGTGACAAGTTTTTACACACTTACAGGCGTGTTCCTCTCATATATAATTTACCATGGAAATTCTAACACCTTTTACGTGTGTAAAAACTCGTCACAATGTAAGAGTTAGGAGAAAAAACACACTTGCAACACGCTTGGATGTTAGAGTGAAGCGGCTTCTCGTGTGCCTTGATTCGACTTTGAAAGAGAACAAACGTTTGCGATATTGCGAGGGTGATATCTTGGAGTTCATGTAATTAATAATATTCCCCCTTAAATCGGATACGTATTACCAATCCGTGAGATATTGTTTCGTTCATTTTTTATGGAGCATGATATTGATCCGACAATAGCTCATACACGTTGAAAAATTATACCCGTTTTTTTATCTACATTTAACGTAACGTTACGCACATAAATACCAATATTATAAGACAAACTGGGCGATGATCTGACAGAGCATCTTCCAGTAAACGCAATTATTGCATAATTGATCTAATGGAAGAGTATTGGAATCGGTAGCAGAAAATTGAAGTTACAACGTGAGATTTTATTTAGTCGCACGTTATAACTATTTCACAGTTACAACACTATAGTCCCGTCAACTATAAATATAGATACAGCTGCCTCGTTACCAATGTACGATTTTTTCTAATCCGATCCTCACTTCAATGTCACGCTTTTTTCCAAGATGACAGAAAATCAAATATCTCGAGAAGTTGTCGGCGATGGGAGGCTCGAAAGAATGGAAAGAAGTGCCCTTTCACGGCTGAACTGTTCGTGGAGGGCACAAAGCGCCGACTTACACACGAAGAGGGGGCTTTTTGGACAACCACTGCATCGTTAGTTAGCGCTGCATTCACTCGCTGAATTGTCGTGTGTATATATCACAACTACATCGCGAATTCGGTTGAAGCTGTGGAACGCATACAGACGCGCAGTCGCGTCTCCTCTTCCTAGATATTTGGGTCGACCCTCGAGTCTGATCACAATGCAACCGGCAGATGTGCGTGGATCAGCAGCGATACAGGGGCAATAAAACGTTTTTTTCTGTCGTCCCTTTATTAGTCGACGCTCCGCAGGATAGTTAAATACTTGACAGCACGAGTGCAACCTCTCGAGCACGAACCCTAGATTCCCTCGTTAAGCAAACAGAATTCGAGGGGGATGCGCGGTCGATGGCAGGTGGGGGAGGAGGGGGAGGGGGGAGGGGGGTACTTTGGTTAAAACCATGAAAATTAACCTTGAACACCTCATCTCTTGTCAAAGATTCCGTAGCCTCTGTGGTTATCTCTCGCAAGGGCACGTCTACATTTTTAATTTTTTGAATATTCCTCCAGACCTCACGTCCCTTGGGAAAACAGAGTCGAATCGCACTCGCAGTGTTTATATCCAAGCGTCCTGTGGGAAATCAAACTATTCTATCAGATGCTACGGTCGTTATACACGTTATTCGGCAACGTTAATATCATTTTTATCGAACCGGCCCGGTGCGCCGAGGCGATGACATTTTTGTCTTATAGCCTCAAACTATGTCAACTTTTGTAGCCTTATTTTGGCACTACAAAGGTGGAATTGGCATTTTGTTCAGGGCGAATCGGACATTTATTTAGCAACTTTCGATTGACTCAACATTTTGTCATTGTTGTAAATATTAAAAAGCATGTTTTCTCATAGATTTGCCGCTAGCGGGTAATCTTCTATGACACAACATTTTCGAGATCTCATGGTTTGAACTTTCGAATGGCCGAAATACGAAGGTATTTCATTATATTGATCAAACAGTTAAAATAAAGGTACCAAGTGAAGGAAGAAGAAGAATTACTTGATACAAACTGTTTTATTGTGTTTTCTTTGATGCGGAATATTATGAAAATACTTTGAACCGCATTTCTATTGCATTTTTATGATCCGTATTTTTCTTTATTTTATACGTGAAATGCTTTAATGGTACTGTGCGGCTTCGACTCTTCACCTTTCGTCAAAGTTCATTTGAATCGAGCGAGCCAATGTTCGGCAGAAAAGAAATCCTATAAAAGCCCTTTGGCACACCGTTGAATCGTCGAATAGGGATTTTCAGAGTTGGCACAGTGAGCCACGATGTGTGTAGTGCCTATGCAGAGATCGGAGTTTGTAAAAGTTAGTTTGCGCAACCGGGTTTCTTCGTTTTTTTCTCCCTTTTTTTCGCCCTCGATGCTCTCGCGCAGGGAAAAATTCAGAGCGAGAGAAACGTGAAGGAGGCTCTTCTCACTCTCATCTCGCTCTAGCGCCGACAGCTTGCGTTGTCGTCGATGGCGATGGTAAGTAGTGGTCGGAGTTGCTGCGGCGCTCAAGCAAAATTTCAAAAGAAACTTCTTTCTTGCCAGTGAAAATAAATATTCGAGAGGATGCGCGGGTTCGCCGTTCGCGGCGATGGCGCAGCTCCTTTTCATGAATGGCTTCTTTCATTCTTCACGAGTTCTACGAACAAGAGACATCCCAAGGAAACACGATACTTTTCTTTATACCATTTAAAAAAAGCATTGATTTTTCTTCTAAACAAATGGCATTGTATCGATTTTTTGTGAGACGATAATATATCATGACATCCTCTATTACAATTTCACAAACTTCTGAGAGATGAGTTATATTTTTGGATGTATAAGTGTTATTAATTATTATGTAAGATAATCCGGTTGACGGATGATTTGCTCAACAATTTATTCGTTACTTTTTTAATACAAATTTTTTATTATTTTTCTGGAAAATTGATCTTTTCATCCATATGCTTGATTTTTTCAGATGTTTATCCCATCGAGAAAGTGCTCAATATTCTCCCTGAATCGCACGTTTCGTCGAACTGAACCGCAAGGACTAGCTTAAAAATATGGGGAGATGGTTTTTTTGTATTTGCCCGTGGTGTTTCGGAGTTTTCGACTAAACAAATAACAAAAATAACAATAAAAAATCCACCATGTACATCAGATAGGCACTTGAACTTCCTAACTAGTTGACTTTTTTTTTCATTTTTGGATCCTCTGATACCGGGAAACAGCGATTTATAGACGTTTCTTTTTCCGGCCATATTTTTTTTTAGTTTTACAGATCTTTTTTCTTCTGCCATTCTGGAGAATATCGACAAACGAACCAAAATGCATCGAGGCAAACGAACAGTACACCGGAGTAGCAACGCCAAGTGAAAAAAGTTACTGCCATTTTGGGAATACCTCATTGTTTTTATACATCCAAAAGGCTAATCAAAAGCCCGAACCATTTTTTTGCTCGAATATTCCATTTTTCTCCAGACAATTTGTTTGTGCCACAGCGTTATAAAATTCATGAAAATCTACTAATTTATTGAAAAGCCACTTAATTCCACCCATCGCAGGTTTGTAGCAGCGTCGGGACTCTTATGTGTCTCATGTTGTACCAGCCTCCTTATTATGTATGAAAATATTTCGTTTCCAGTTCCACATAGACGACCTGACCCTCTCGATTCAATTGTGTTTTTTTTTTTTTCGGAGATCGAAGTATATATATATATATACAAGTTAAATAAAGCATCTAAACTTGGAAACACGAAGCTAGGATAGCACTGAGCATTTTGAAATATGCAAAGACCGTATTTTCGTTATATGCTGCGTGCCTTTGCTGCGGGGATTTCGAGATAGCTACTGGCTGGCAGGCAGGCAGGCTAGCGGTGCTCGTTCCCTACAGAAGACACAGTTGGTGCGCCGCGGCGCTACTATATGGGTCCCTTATAAATTCTGAAGCTTGTTTGTCTCGAGACTTCTATTTACAAGAATTTGCAAGTGAGCTGCTTGCACATAGACGATTTCCGTTTCTCTCGCTCTGTCTTCCTTCATCCATCCGCTGTCTCCCTTCTGCGCTTCCCCCGTCGAGCTTACGGCACTCGTCAACCTCTCGGTTTCCAGCCCGAATACGAGGGTGCGGAAAGGGTACACCGAGCAGAGAGGATCGATGCCCATGCGCGCCTGCCTGCCTTCGCGCTCACCCACCGGAGCTAGTGCGGAGTTTCATCGGAGCGGGAGGATGGACGCCCTCCAAACGAAAGAGACCAAACTCTCTCACTCACACACATGACATACTGGAAAAAATAGATGTCGAGTTACAGATGACGTCTACCCAGTAGCGTACTTTTTGTTATGCATAGCAATACCTCTAACTAATGAAAGCGTCAGTCCTGTTGATGTTTGCAAATTTGCTGTAGCGAAATTGTAAAGCCTCACCTGCAAACTGATACCCTAAAATTAGTTCTCAAGTTTCATGTAAAATTACAGGTCTTGTATATCAAGCCTGCTTTGCGATGACTTTCCAGTAAATGTTTGTAGTACTGCGTTTCACTAGAATCGATAGAGTGGTTCTGATTTTATTGAAATTTTAATTTTGCATGAATGTCGTGTATGGATCATTATCCAGCATAATTTTTAAGTGATCCACATTAGCCGACTTTGGTGTGCTCCGCATATTACCAACTCTTGAAAACCTTGTGGGTCTAGTGGAATGCCGCGCAAGGGCTGTGAAAACGAATCTTAAAAAACTTTAAAGACCAAGCCTTTATGGTGTGAGTTACAGGGCACCGATTCTTGCCACCGTAGTGAAATTCATCGCCAGAAGTAGGAGACATATTATCAATTTTTCGCAGTTTCGACGCCCTGCAAAGGGAAGAGATCCAATAATCAGACTCACACGCTGCTCTAGATTTCTCTACAAGGGGAGGTTGACTAAAAAATGATTGTTCCGAATTAATGTCATATATTTATTCCAAGAGAATCGCCTACCGGATAATGCAATAAAATGGAAATGGACATTTAATGATTTTGTGTATTCCTTGGGATATTTATGTCGAGTCCCACCCTCGGTGTGACAACTTTCTCCATCGATCAGTCTGGCTCGTGCGATATACGGGAACGGGACGGCTTATCCCGAAGAGATTCTATAATCCGGCATGATTTGCTCACGATATTTGCTCGCTTTGCGGTGGGTAGGGAACCGTCCGCTTCGATCCCATTGCCGAATAATTCCAAGCGTCGGCGTTCCACGGGACGGCCAGAAATTTCGAGACGCCGATCATTTCTTAAGCTCCACCGAACCGTCCCAACGTTCCGACTACAGCGATTTACTTGAGAAGGGCGGAATCCACGTTTTCTCGCATCCTTCTCCACTTGAGCGACATTCTCGCGCGATACTCATTGCGCATTTTTCCTTCTGATGACGTCTATCTCCTTATTATTCTTATTCCGATTTTGTCGTCAATTAATATCATTCGAGCAGATATCTAAAACCGAGCTCAGTCTAAAACTGACAACTTTGCTAAAAAAAATACAGGGAATGGGACGTAAATCCGGTAAGTTACCGTACGAATGAATGTCGGGTTTGAAATATTTTATTGAAATAAAGTTATTTTTCCGAAATCAAACGAAATTAGAAAGATTGAATGGTATTTCAAATGAAATGATATCTTGATACGAAATAAACATGTTACAAGGACTATTAGATAAAAATATTTCATTGAAATCAGTTGCTTTTTGTTCTCAGTGTTTTACTGCTGTCTCGCCGAGGAATGCAGTCAATCCTCGAGTCAATCTTACGAGGGTCGAGGAGCTTCTTTTAGTTCGTTGTCGCATTATTTATGTATAACAGTTTCTCTTTTATCTGTTGTCCGTACTTGAGGATTAGTGAAGAGAACGGTAAGTAGAATTTTAAGTGGCTGACGCCAACTATCTTAAAAACGATTCGACGAGCTTCTCGTCTCCGCTGTACTTCTAATCTGTCTCTATCTCAAAAAGAGCTCTCCGTCGTGTAGTTATTCTACGCGATACTCTTGCCCGAATGTCTTTATCCCGGTGGGATCGGTAGGAGGACTCATAAATTATTCGTGACGCCGCCGCGCGAAGACTCCGAGACGCTACGGCGGATCGTGTGACCGGGAGGACGCTACGCGGGAAACGTCATTCTCAATAATGTACACGCATTTCTATGTATAGAATAAAGTAAGGTGGATGCCGCGAAGAGGCGAGAGGAGGATGAAACGAGAAAGGAAAAATAGCGGGCGCTACACACAAGTCGTGTTTCCAATTAAAGGATCGCCACATCGTTCAATATTTGCACCGGCGAAAGCTTAGGCGAAAATATTTTTTATTTAATTTTTTTTTATTAAATAAATATTTTATTATATTCCCTGATGTTCTCTGATTTTTTTACCAAAAACTTTTTTGTCTTTACTTTTTTTACATTTAAAGCGAAAACATTCACTTCTTTGGTACCATTTTTGGCAAGTTAGGTCTTTTCACGTTTTGAATTCTTACGAAAAATGTTCGTTGTAGCGCTCTAGCTGCTGCAAATATTGAACTATGTATGGAATTGAATAGTTCCTAATAAATAACTATTCGTTATAAGACACAAGATTGTAAAGACGTTTAAATCTTACTGAATTTTCAATACTTGGGATAATTGAAGTTCCCACTGAAACTTTTGTAAACTTTGAGCAACTGACAAACAACAAACATACAACGATTTCTTTACTTAGAAAGATTTCTCCGCGGGGGAGCTGCAAAATCGACTAGCATGCCCCTCCATATTATAAAAAGATCTCGCCGACGCCGCCGCTGCTGTATAGAATAATCAATCTGGCTGGGGACAAATGACACATCCACATCGGAATTATTCAAAATTCCCAAGGGACCTTTCACTACGAGCGAGCCACATAATTATTATATAGAGATCTCTATATTAGAGATATATGGACGGCGACGGGGGGGGGGGGGGGGGGGGGCGGAGGTAGGTGAGGTTACGTAAGGTAAGATTAAGATAACTAGGGTTAAGTTACGTAGGGTTAAGCAAGGTGATGTTAAGTTAGGTAGGCATTTTTCACCATCGAATTCGGAATCATTAAATACATTCCAACGTGCAGATAAACACGAAACGATACATTTTTCGAAAAGAAATCGAGTAAAAGAGTGACTCGAAAAATGTAGTTATTCCGATTGCGCTGTTTCCGCTAATGTGTCCGATTACTCGCGCAGAACGTCGATGCTGGTAGCGCCTACCGTATCTATAAATCACATCCAGCACGCGATTCGTCCCCACCACTTGGTTGCAACTATATCCACGTCGCTATTGCTATAGACCGTCGCTTACCGAATACATTGCTTTGTAATTCGATTGCAATCGGCGTGGCATTATAGACCGTCCGTTCAATTCTATCGACTTGCCACTCCATCCATATTGCGAACGTGTATCTCGTAGGTTCACACAGACAGACGGACAGTCGGACAGATGAATGGCAGTGGTGATCCACACAGACACGTGAGGGGGACGAAGACACAATTACAGAGTCGACGGTGCACGTACATACATTGAGAAAATAGACTGCAGAGAGCCGCACTGAGTGAAACCAAAAGGAGGACTCACAACCCCTTGAAGAGAGAGGGAGAGAGAGAGAGAGAGAGAGAGAGATAGAGACGGAAAGTGGGAGATATAACATCAGCGGCAAACCCAGTGACAGCAGTAGCAGCAGCAGCAGCAGCAGCAGCAGCAGCAGAGGCAGCAGCGCACCGCGGCAGTTCCTACGAGGATCTAATCGACGAAGTTGTAATTACTTGGTGCAGGAGTGGCTTGGAGCAACCGATGCGGACGGGGGTAGTTTCATTTTATCGCGGAGTGATGAAGATATCGACAGATGTAATGCCACATTTCAGACTCTAAGTTTTCCTCCTCTATCCTCCACCCTTCTCAATACTTTTCCGGATTCTTTTTTTTTCCGAATCTTTCTCCCGAGCTCGTCTACCGATATCTGTTTCTCAACTTCCTTTCCGTCTGTCTTTTTCCACTCGCGGAGACGATATACGCGGTAGCCACCAGACAGACATCGACTTTTTCGCCGATCTTAGGATCAATGCTTTCCCGAGACTTTGATTTCCAACAATATAGGAGCACGCCAGGAAGGCTCGTGTTATCAGACTAGGGAAAAATCGCTTCAGCAGATACATCAATATATGCGCTGATTACACGGTTGAGAGAGAAATGGTACCACCGATTAGGCGTTTAATACGCTTCTCGAAATATTTTTTCCGAAAAGAGCGAATTATTTGCTGCGAACCGCGAATCTTGAGAAGAGTTCATTTTGGCCATTGGTTGTTTTTACCTTGACAAAAAGTGTTGCTGAGCAAGCGCGAGAAGTTAAGCGTTTTCGTAAGTGGATTTTTTGTTTTCACAAGTCGCAAGTTCATTGGTCCAAATATTTGTTCCATTTTGCACGTGTCATTGAGTTCAGGTTGCACCTGCAGTCCAAATTGGTTTTGCAGGATCGATTTTCGGTTTTGCACGAGAACTCGGTTCATTCCGAGTGTAGAAATTTCGACTACTCGCTCAAAAATTGATTAAATTGTTCCTTGGTTAGTGATTTCGATAACCAACAAGACTCAGGAGGCTCACGTATTGTCAAGCAGCTTGGAAATTGATCTTGGAGACATACGCGAATGTGTTCCATACTACTTGCAAAAGGTCGAATTATTTTCTGTTAACTACGAAGTTCGAGGAGAGTTTGAAAAGTGAAAAATCGTTACATCCAAAGTGATGGATAACCATTTTTATTTCACACACCCGTTCATAATGGTTGTGGCACAACTGCGAAATTGTTAGTTTTATAATAATAACTTGACAATTGTTACGTTTAACGTAAAATGATTTGTCTACTGTTTCTCCGAGTGTACGGCTATCATAGAAAAAATGTGCTAATTTGCTGTAGCGAATATGAAATTAGAATAAGCAATAACTCCGGGCTCACGTCGACTGTGAGAATTGAAGGGGATATCAGTGCCGCGTCGATGGCGTCGCAAGCGGGAGGATCCTGAGCTAATATTATCCTTCTCCATAATACCTTGGGAATATTAAATAAAAACAGAATGCGAGCGTCTTGCTCCTCATCCTCCTCCTCCGCGTCGTCGTGTAATCAAGAAGAACGCCAACCCGAAATCCTCTTCCCGACCCCGATACAATCAATCCCGCGCATCGCAAGTCGCCACTCGCCGAGAGCTCCTCTTCCCACAACCGCGGGAGATTCATAAATTAACGGTTCCCCGAGTTGATATCCAAGCATCTTGAAACATTAACGACTCCGACGAAACTTGGATTGCGCATCGACAAATATCTCATCGCCTGTATCGTTCTCTCCGGCCGGGCGCTGGCCCCGGGTGTGTTTATTATTCGAAGAGTTGAAGCGTGCGAGTAAACGCGCGCGCCGCGCACACTGTAACGACAGGAGCAAAGAGAGTCAAGCCGAGCGAAAAGGAGTGTATGTGTTGCGCGAAAAACGTGAAATAACAGTGGAGATGGGGCGCCCCGCTGCCGCTGCGATGCCAGCCAGGGATGCATGAATATAACAGCGTCATTAGGGAGACCAGTTTGCGTCTGGGGGCACGCAGCAACGGGCGTCGACCAAGACAACGACGTACACGACATTGCGGCTCACTTCTTCTTCTTCTTCTTTTTCGTCTTCTGCTTCTTCTTCTTCTTCTACTTCTTCTTCCTCTTCCTCTGCTCCAAGAGCGACCTGTACTCAGCTCGTAAATAAAGTCATTTGGCGCGCCGGAGACCGAAAGTTGACTCTGTCGTTGCGACTGTCCTTCCCCCTTGAGTATCCACGACACCGAGTCATTCGTCCTGGCGGTATTTCGGCGTCAGTGCGAGGGGACGAATATTTCGAAGAACGAGGAGGCAATGGTGGCGGGAAGAGAGGCAAAGTGAGGGAGAGAAAGGGCGAGAGAAAAAATAGAAAGGAGAAAATAAAGTGGCGCGGAGGAGGATCGAGAGCGATATCTCGTGCTCTTCGTAATTGGGCTGGCATAATCTTTCCTCCATTTTTCACATCTCTCTCTCTCGCCGCTATCGCGTCTTCCCGCGCCTCCTCTCCCTTTCCACACTTATTCTTCATCTTCCTCGTCTTCAACACTCCGCGCAACGCCACTCGGTTCACTTTTTACGAAATCGCAGGGGGGCGACGTGACTAATGCGAAAATGTGGGTCACCCGAGGTGGAATTTAAGAATATCGCCTTATAAAATAACCCCCTAAAGGGCTGTCAAGGATTGCCCACTGTTGAATCGTGCCGAATTCTCAAGTCCACTCGAGTCAGATTTATGATTTTTTGCTTTTTAAACTCTCGTCAAGGTTTGCCATTCGCACACTCGGAGAATTCGTGGTAGAGGCCGAATATAGTAACTGTTATGTGACAAACCTCTAGTTTTAAGCAAAAATATATGAAAACGGTGGGGTAATTATTTTATAGTCATGGCAAGTGAAAAATAGTTAATCTGGGAAAAGTAGACGCTACTGAATAACCGCAAAACTACACTACCAATTAATAGCGTAGAAAGAGCTCCATATTATAAACTCCGAGACTGTCGAACGATATTACGCAGTAGTATGCGAATGGCGTAACGGCTAGCATCAATTATATTAATACGCAAGTTCGGTAAAAATGTAATATTCTCCCTGTGTCTCTCCCTATTTCGCCCTGTGTCTCTCTCTTACAAAGGACATGGCACATCGAAAGTCGAATATATCGAAGTACCCCATACGGAAATATAGTATACGCGAGGTATATAAAAGATCTATTCCAGATATAAAAGATCTATTTTTCCGAAAAGTTGTATATGTCGGATCTATTTTAGGATATATTCGAAATCTATGCGAATAAAAATAGATCTAAGATATATTCAAAATGTATTTTTATCGTATTATCGTCCGGAAAGTTGTATATTCGAGATACATTTTCGTATATATTTCTTTTCCGTAGGGGACTGAAGCCTGAATAACCCGTATTTCCGTATTTTAGGCAGTTGTGGAATAGAATACTCTAAAGTCATGGCACATCGAAAGTCGATTACATCGAAACAGTGAAGCAGAAATAGAGTCACGCGGTGCACGCGCATCGCGTATGTTCGTCAGTCAGATGAACACACCTAACCTAAAAGAGCGCGAAGTCATATGGTCATATTTAGCCACAAGAAAAGACATGAGAAGGAAAAAGTGCGAGTGAAGCGAGCACGTTGTTGCTAGTAATATAAAAAATACTCGATAGAATGTTATTGCGTCGACTGGAGGAATTCATAATTCTCGCTTATCAGTCACCAATGAGGTTTTTTTCTATGACATCATCGCGCGTACGTGGGGTACGTTTGATAAACTGGTGCCATGTGAATGTGTATGCCTGCGATGCAGCATAAAAGAGAAGGGAATAAAGAAAAAATAAACGTGACAGGGCCAGTAAGGTGAGAAGCCCCGATGCGATTATATTCCATGGTGGATTAACGGTGGGGATATATAACGCGTGCTCGCTTCATCCCTCACCTCCGCTAGTAATTCATCCTTCACTCACTACTCCCTTTGCGATACGGCTAACGAACCCACTTAACCCTTCAGAGGCGGCACACTGCCACGGTGGAGTCGGTCGAGTGCAACGAGAATGAGAAGAAGAAAAAAACAACAAGCGACTCAAAGGGGTTGAAAGAATAATCGATCATAGCTAACGCGCTAGGGCTTCGCACGCGTGCGGCATTGTGCAAACGCACTCTTCTCTATACCCACAGCGACAATTTATATACCTACCCCCTCTGTGCCACACGTTTTATATAATTAAGAAAACGAGGAGAGAAAAAAGCGGGACTCAAAACAACCAACGTCAAAATTCTAGTATATAAATAGTGAAATAAATGTTCTCATTACAGTCGGCAGATGTCCCGAGTGTAATTAGAACGAGTACTTAATAATTTTATTCGCCGCCGGTTTCATAACTCAAGTGGCGCGCGGTTCCGGTGGTGAATCCAGGCGTGTTAGGGAGAATATAGCTGTCAGATGTCCGCGCGCGCGCGTCAGTTGAGATGTAAATGTCGGAGGAGATTAAAGTTTTTGGATAAGTACCCCGAGTCTTCGAACCACGAGTATGTCCATCGTTCCAACAAGGGAATCGTTAGTTCCATTCATCTTACCCGATCCCGCGACGGTAGCTAATCATTTTTTTACTCGTCGATTTTTTTTTCTTTTTTTTTTCATTTCTCTTTTCATTCGATTAGGCGAGGGTGTCAATATCACTGATATTTATTCACGAATATTTTACTCGTTTGACTCAAGCAATGAATACTTTGCTTCGTGAGCAAAAGCGTCTGTCTAGTATAAGTCATTTAAAATTAATGAATGTATTTTTTAATCACTTATTACAGTTTCATAAGAGAACACCGGACATTCTCAAAAAATGTTAAGTTTAGCGTACGATGAAGTGTCTTGACGTGAATGCTAGCTTGTTGTCGTTAGTAAATTGATTAAATCTCTGAATGCGACAAAGCAACACAAGGCACACACACACACACACACACACACACACTTATCACACTTTCACACTTTTCATCTTATCACACTTTTGTTTATTGCCGAATAAACGAACACCGTGGGTTACTGGATGACTCAACCAGGGTGGCCAGCAGCTATGACAAAGGAGCTTTGTTTCAGCGTGCTCATGTCACCAAAAGGCGTCTGATCCTTCATCGATCCTGCGATCCATAGACATTCCAAGCCGATATGAACCAACTATTTTTATACCTTTTGCTTCCTCATAGAGGAAGTTTTATTTTGTGACATTTTTTTTTCTTCGAGATTTTCATGTCAGTACACTCAGAATGGTCCAAAACATCGAGAAAAGTGGTTTGTACGAAATGTGTGTGCGTGCGTATGTGTGTGTCCAGATTTCGTTGTTAACACGATAACTGCCGTAATTTTCGAACAATGTTCTTCAAAGTTGGCACGCACGTTGGCTATCATAGAATACCGTTTGGGATTGTAGTTGGTGCGAATCGGTTAAGAAATTCAGATTTTACAGGATTTTGAACATTTTGAAAAAATCTTTTTCACGCCGTAACTTTCGCAAATTGAGAGATATCGGGCTGCAATTTTGTACGTAAATAGACTACCATCAAACCATAACCTGCACCAAGTTAGACGAGAATCAATAGAGTGGTTCTAATGTTGTTGCATTTTTTTGTTTTCAAATGTCTGTAAATACCCTGTATCTGCTGCTGTAAATTCTGAGACATCCGATTGTAATTTCGAATGTGTCATTACGTTTACTGATTATCAATGATGAATTTCGTCAAAGAAATGGTCATTATATCGGTAAATTTCGATTTTGCGACATGAAAAACAAAAAAGCCGTCACTCAAAGTATTTCAAAATTGCTCCTCATATTGACTACCATGAAACAAGGGCTGGGTGCAAATTTGAGACAAATCGGTTCAGTGGTTAAAATCTTATTTTTAAATTTATTTTTAATAAACAGGTAAAAAACCTGCAAAGTAGAACCTTGAAAATGGCTTCCTGGGTATTTTACACGTTTAACGAAGCTACCTCTATGAGGAAGTTTGTTGATCAATTTTGGCTTCCTCATAAAGTAAGCGTCGTCAAAAGTTTAAAATACTGAGGAAGCAATTCGCAAGGTTCTACTTTGCAGGTTTTTATACTTTGTATCACTACGCGATATATGATTTGTACTTTTAATAAATTCACACATGAAGTACTTAACAGTGCCGACGATTTCAATAGTTTTTTTTCACGTTATTTTGATAAATAAATTATATATTCACGAATTTTAACGAAAAGAATGTCATCCACTTATAAAAAGATTTATTTTATCACTTATAAAGAGAGAAATATTTATTTTTTTCAAGGGTCAACAAAATATTGTTTTTCTCTCATAATATCAACACCCCAAACGAGTAAAATACTCTTCCATGAATATTCGAAATTTGGGCATGAATACGGTTAATCGGATTTTCGGTTTTTAAAATTTCGTTGAATTTGCATATACGGATCAATTATCCCGGGTAACTGAAATCAATACCAAAACAAATTGCAATTTACTTGCGAAGTTCACTCGACATATTGAAAATTTGTATATTTACCAATGTTTATGCGGAAAACACGCAGCGGCGGCGCGAAACGTATGTACACAACCGATGCTCGTCGAGTTTAATTTTGGTGGTGCATTTCGTTCCAAGAGGACTCGCTGTGATCTATACGCGTTTACGTGATACATTTGGTAACATGTTCGTCGATGCATAACCCCTAACAAGTGCGGACAGGGCATCGGCTCGAGGGTGATGGCACACTACACTTTATTTATTTATTTATTCACAATAAACAGGACGAGCCCTTGAAAACATAATACAGGCAGAAGAGCGAATAACAGAAAATTAATTTTTTAAGTAGAAAAATGCAAAAAGAAATGGTAGAAAAAGTTATACATGCGCTGTGTGTATGTGTTACATTGCGTCGGTGGCGCAAAAAGTCGATACGTAATTCGTGCAGGGAGCGCACAACCAAGACTTTGCCGAATGCTTTATTCATCCCTCGCACCGTCTTTCGGACCATACGCGCTGCTCCTCTCGTTCTATTTTTCGCCCGCCTCGCATCTACCACCGGGGCCGCTTCGTCTCGCCTCGCCACGCCTCACAGAAACAAAATGTTATCGGCGTAATTTTTCGTTGAATAACACAAAGACGCGCAAAAGGGCACCGGGCACCGGTGCCAGGATCGAGCGAATCTTTCTCATTTGCTCCTGTGGCGGCCGTTCTTCGTATATGGTGGGAGGAACGGTGCGAGAGAGGCCGCAGCCGACTAGTAAAGTACTGCATCATGCTATAGTCTGCAGCAGCAGCAGCGGCAGCAGCACACAAGCGCACAATTTCACCTATATATCGTTGGAAAGGGGCTACGGCGCGGACGAAGAATGGAGCGATAAAGCGTAACATATTTTTCTGGGACTCCCCTCCACACTTCTTCACATCGCTAGTCCACATTCCAACCTTTGGCTGCATGTGCAGGTCCGCCGTCAGAGTCAAGGAAAAAGGATCGTGTTTTCTATATACTTGCGCACATATTACATTACATACCCAAATATACGTTATTTTATATAACATCCATTTTCCATTGTATCGTTATGCGACAAGGAAATTAAAAAATTCATTCCCAAGAATCGGAATTTAACGATAATAAAACTGCACATTTTGCCGCAGTTGAAACATATACTTTCGAGTTAATTATACGTTGGGAATGAATTAAGGATTAACATTTTATAACCGTTTTCTCACTGTCGAGAATATAATATCGAAAACGCGCACAGACAAAAGTGTATTTTATTGTATTAAATTACAAACTGCTCGTGTTAGTTGCACATCATGAAAAAATGAATTTTATAGTGTCGATGTTCGCAGGAAATAAAAGCGTGTTTGTACTGTGGTGCGGTGAAAAAAAAATTGTTTTTAATTCTGCATTGGGAATGGGTTAATAACATACAATTCATTACAGTTTATATTACATAACCAAATACGTCAAAGTGACATCTCTCACCCATTTTTCATTGAATCATCGCTAATGCCAGCAAGTTAACTAATTATTTTCAATAAACTTTGTTTACATAACGTACGATGCAGTAAAAAATTGAATGACCAACTTGATTATAGATTAAATTTCTGATAGCTGATTTTTACGCTACCAATTAGAACTGTCTCGCTATTATTTTTGTGGCCAATTATAATCGACGCGCCGGCGCCAACGGCGCACTAAATTCATCGACTCTCTCATATATCATCCACGCCCCTCGAGGCTGTTGATTTCGGTCTGCCGCGGAGGAGAAAAACTTGTGTGAACTTTCGTGTGATCTGAGATGTGTATATTGTCGTATGCCGCGTGCTGCACTGACATATTAATGACGATTTGCCTCCATTCCGCCGGATAAACAAACATATACAAATACACACGTAGACGAAAGTTTTTTTTTTTTTTTTCATCCATCTCAGCATCCAAGGCCGGGTCCTGCTCTCGGGTGACTCTTTGGACGCGAGACGAGAGAAATCTGCCAGCCAGAATCCAGATAGACAGAGCCCGTACTCTTTTCCTTTGCGCCCCCCCCCCCCCCCCCCTCCCACCGCCTCCTTGGCCCGCGCGACAGACCGCAATCTCCGTCTTGATTAAGGCTAACATCGTTAACGTCTTGAGGGCGCGCGGAGAGTCGCGCGATGTTGCAGCTCGCTCGCGAGATGGAGCAAAGCCCCGAGGTAGGGCCGCAGCACCGCGGCGAACACGGGAGGAGCGGGAGCGGGCGTGGCCTTTCATCTAGATTCTAGCCTCAGCACCGTTTATCCAACGTGTATTATCTATTTATAAAGCCGTGAGGCTCTCCCCGAGACGAGACCCGCAGGCTGCTACCGCGCGCGGCTTCCGCCGCTTTCGCCCACGATCGCGGCGACGACGACCGACGACGACGACGACGACGAGACGCGCCTGCCGGCCACCGCGGTGTCTCGCTTTTTAACTCCCTTCCACTTCTCGACTCCGCGCGTCCACTCTGCACTTCCTATCTCGCTTCCTCCCTAAACTCCCGAGTCGACGAATGAGTTATGTCGCAACAAGAGATTTTCGTCGCCGGTTTCCTGTCGTTCGAGGTGAGCGTCAAACCCCAACGAACGCGAGTCTGCGCACTCTAAGAAGATGATAAGAGAAAGAGAGGGAGAAACGGATGCGAGAATAGAAACTGCTGGACGAGAGAACTTCGCAAATCTCCGGGAATCTATCTCAACGAACGGCGCACGTTCGTTTACTTATCACGGTACGTTATCACCGGGGCTCGTCGAGTCGGTTACCTCGTTTCATTTTTTTTTATCCGCATGACACTGCGTAGATCGAAAAGTAAAGCCGTTATTGTGAGTAATTCCTTCGCTGGGTTATTAGATTTTTAAGGGGTTCTATACGCGATCAGGAGGCCGAAAAAAACGCGATTTTCAAGAATTTTTCATTAAAAGACATCTCAACTGGTGTAACATCCAACTTCATTTGGATATTTCTTATTTGCCAAAATAATGTTTTTTAGAGCTGCCACAGCCGATCTCCGGGAGCACCTTTAAAGTTCTTTTTTACTCAATCTGAAAGTGGTCCCACGTCCCTGGTAGAAAATCTGTAGTGTTACATCCGGCCCGAGTCAGGCACTCCCAAAGTCCTGGCAGATGTGGCCCTGGTCAGGGCCTCGGTAGTGGCCGTCCCGCGCCGGATGTAATGCTCCAGATACTCTACCCAACTGTTATCCCAAACTGTGCTAGTCGATGCTCTATAATATTCGCCTCTCCGGATAGAATCAAGCGAATCAATGCAAACTATGCTTCAAGCGTAGGCAAATTTGTCAACTTGCAATTCATCAAAATGCCAACGGTACTCTTAACGGCCGTTTCTTGGGAACGGCTTTGCAGAATCGAAATTTTATTTTTGTGCAGCTAATTTCACGCCAAACGGTGTATATTGTCATTACACCTTGCTATGAAAATCGTGTAAGAAAACTTGAATCGGTCCAACATCGAATGTTGCGTCTACTCACGTACCGTTGTGGTTCTCCGATGGCGATTGATAACCACAATTATGCAAACATTTCTACGTTGATGAAAATACCATCGCTTACGTCTGTAAGATTGTTAAATGATGTCTGCTATTAATTTAAAATTGTTAATCGGCTCGTATCCTCTATCGTCCCTCATCGGTAGTGTGTCGATAAATGTTCCTCAAAGGAATGTGCGTCAAACAACGTCGTGAGTTTTTTAACAAAAACTGACCCGCGTAAATTACATGAAGAACTCCATCATGCAACGGTTGGCGAGGTTGCCAACTCGCAATGAATGACGGTCTAAGAAGTATTGTGAATAGTTTTGTGATAATAAGCTTACGAATTTTATACATTAGGTTTCCCTTCAATAGTTTAATTTAGTTCATACATATATTTAATGGTTGTTTTTTTATAAACTCGCATTTTTAAGCTGTGGCTCCGCTGTAAACACTATTGCAAATTGAAAGGAGTGATCCGTTAATAAATTTAATTAAATGAAATTATTCAAGAAGCCTTTTGAGAAAAAATGCAGTGACTGATTTTTAAAGAGATCCCGACTTGCTCCTAAGCCGACTAGCCCCGGTCTCCTTTGCGCCTCTCTATATACTCCAGACTGTATATTGCCTGGCTATGCGTGGGCAGAAGCATCGACGGAAACGTGTTGCGTATTGCGCGACAAGGGGCACCGAGTCATTTGTCACTCCGACACGAGCCTGGAGTGGGAGAGAATAAAGGAAAATTCACTCCTGATTTATTTCTCTCATATTCTCGGCTCTATCTTCTTGTTCTTTCAGACCCATCGCGAGACTCGGGCTGCCTTCTGATTTTTCTCTTTTTTCTTTTTCTTTTCCAAGACAGACGGTGAGACTGGTGAGTCTAGCCCACAGGTTTTCTTTCATCTCTAATATAGCTTCAGTCTCGTACGTGACAAACGAGATTGACCTCGGCACTCGCCTAATCATTTTCCTTCCGATGCCAGACCGTGAATAACTTTCGAGGAAGTGAGACACGTTCGTAGGGATACTAATCAATGAGCTTTGCCTATCTGGATAAGTTGCGCACGATAAAAATTCTTCGATAAAAGCCAAAGCGTAATAAGCTTCCGAGTAATTGACTTTTTTATTGAAAAAAATCTATTATTGGATATCAGCGGAAGATATTTATAGCTTCCACTCGCTTCCGTAAAGATATTTGATTTATATTTAGACGAAGAATATTTATATTTCGAACATATTTTCGATAATTCGCATCCGTTATCGTTTCCATCGTGAAGTGTCTCATTACCGATTTGTGTTTCACATTTGGAACAAGTGTTCTGAAAAACATGCCTTCGAGTCGCGCCTGGTGTGCATTTTTTGCAATCAATTGCTTACGGGAACACGTTGATACCATTTGTTTGCAAATTAAGAATTCGCTGTATTGAATTTGAAATATATCTTCCATGTTTATGCAAATCGTGGAAAGGTCTCGTGCTAGCGGATCGACCGTGGTATACGATATCCTGTGTTTTCCTTCTTTTTCGTCTACTACGGTGGAAGACGTAGAAAGGGCGAATAGACGACGAAAAACCACTACGAAGGCGACCCAACAGTGACACCACGACAACTACTACGATCACCGTTCCTCGTCGCTCACTCCGCCGACCAACTCGCAGTAGCGAGCAACGGCAGCGGCGGCGTCGGCGGCGTCGGCGGCAGCAGCAGCAGCAGCAGCAGCAGCAGGCTACGCAAAAGCACCAAGCACCGACACCAGTACCACCGCGCCCGCACCCCAACGGGAGCCCGATATTGATCCGACGACGTGGCAGTGCCCTGCTCTCGGTTATTACTTTATGCTCTGCTCTGCTCTGTACTATCGTTCGTCGCTCTGTCCCTATAACACTGCTGCATAAAAATACGTGTATATATATACACCGAGTTCTAAAAAAAAAACAGAAAACACAGGTGTCGCGACCCCATCCATGTCACTCAGTTTTGTTTGGCTGCTGTAAGTCATAATCAAGTTCTTGTGTTCCGAATGATGCGGAGACAACATAACGCGCTGTCATAGTTGGTATGTTTACTCCCTAATTCGAGTTAATCGCGTGACACACTTATTATGATAAACCAAAAAAATGTTTCTTCAAAACAGAAATGGTACGCCAAATATTAAAAGAGTAGCCATCCGTTGCAAAAAAAATTCACGACAAAAAAATGTCCTTTAAAAAACAATAAAACAAATGCAATATTTTAGCCAAGTAAAATGTATCATCAGTAGATCATCAGTAGATGATTCGCTATAAAAAACTTGGCTTGACGATTCGCTATAAACTTCAAGTTTATTTATTTGACGTGCACGTCAAGTTTTTAATGACACACAAAGTCACTGGCATGCTAAGTTTTTTTTATAGCGAATCATCTACAGATGATCTACTAATGATACATTTTACTTGGCTAATAAATTGCATTTGTTTTATTATTTTTGAAAGGAACATTTTTAACGTGATTTTTTTGCAAGGGATGGCTACTCTTTTCATACTTGGCGTACCATTTTTGTTTTGAAGAAACATTTTTTGCTTTATTTCACATCTTTTGGAAGGTCATCTTCAATACGTGCATGCGACGACAGGGCTCGTTGTGAAACGTCAAATTTCAGTCAGATTCAGTCAGTTGCACTGCTTGCAATTGACGGCAACGTCAGTGAACAATCACTATTATGCTCAGCCGCCCCGCCAGTGGATAAACCATTTTTACCACCTGCATCCACTGCGTTCTTTATTTCTACAAGACACCAAGTAATTAATGCTCTATCACGGATGAGAAATGGAAATAGAAAGACTGCTGAATGTTATCCGCAACAGAGACATCGAACATTCCATTGTCGACTTCTTGTGTAGCTTCCCCGAATACTGCTATTGCGTCCTATACATCATTTGGATTTGTTATCGTGTGATTGAACAAGCCTAACGCATTCTAAAAATACTAAAATAAATTATCACAACGTAGCAATTAGCAATAACAACGCCGAAAATATAACCACAAACATCGATTTTTTCCCAACAGGATAACGTATCCTCCATATTTTCATGTAATTGTTTTGAAAGACACCTTCACGTTAAAACGGGAGATTATTATTAAATCATTACACTCGATAATAAATATTAGTGTAATAATCACGCATGATCTCACTTTTTGGCATACGACGGGAGCGACCTGGTTCGCTCAGATGATTCATGATCATCGCGATCTCACGACTTTGGGGCTGTCGCTCCTGTGTGCGCGTCTTTCCTTCACACGTACTATTTTATTATTATTATTATGATATATAAATAATGACACTAGAGTCATTACACTATACTAGAGTGTACGACTCTCTATCACTTTTTCTGTCACTTTTTTCCGTCAGACGATCTGTCATACGACGAGAGCGAGTCGATCGTCGAACGATCATCGCGATGTTCGCGCCTTTCAGGCTGCTGTGTATACGCCTTTCCTTCACACGTATGCACACGTATGCGATCGGACAAATTTGTTTCGATGTGTGAGTTTGGACAAAAATGACATTTTGGCAGATATCAGCACTTCGGAAACCGATTTCGTCGCAACAGGTCTCATTAAAAAGGGGGCAAGAATATTGGCGCTGATACATTTAGCGCCCACAATGTGTTAACTGAGATAATTCCAGTTAGAATTTCATAGCAGGCGAAAAAGATCAAACGTGCTGTAAAGTAAGAGTAGAGCTAGCGTCTCTGTGGTGAGGAGTCTCATGAGGCGGCATATATATTTCTTTTGATACTTGTCGTTGAAACGCTACCGCGTCTCTTGATTCCTGTGTAATGTGACGATACATTGTAAGAATTTCTTCTTAACAGCGCTCGTTATCACCGTGATTGGTGTGGACTTATATAAACACCGTTTTGGTGTAGTTTTAAACACATTTTTAACAGTGTATTCTTATTATTATTATACTTTTGCATACGTATATATATTTGAGAAATTATAGCACAAGACTGACAACTTGTGTGAGAGAGTCGATGGAATTCTCAACGATATCAACATGCTGGTGCACAATTTGTTTTTCATTTCTAGCTTCCCGTTCTTTATTTACAAGTGGAATATAACGTAGTTCTATTTATTGCCAAGTTGGTCGACCTACCTACATACATTCTGAATAAAATGTTGACATTTGTATTCGTGACGAAATTTCTGCTAGTTTAATTTACATTACGTATAGCAGTTTGTTTTGAAAAAGTTTTCTTCTTTGGACGCTACATTCTATTTCTTCACATTTGTCATTGGAACACAGTGAAGTCTCTAATTTGTCAGACGCTTAGTACGGTGAAGTGGAAAAGCTCATCCACGACGTTGTTAGCTTCTACTTGAAATATCTTTTCTCTATTTGACTTACTATGCTCTAGGATCGTTAAACGTTGGCTATTAGACATTTTATCCATTTATTTCGTGGTACGGAATTGAGACCTGTTATCAGCGTCCGATGTATATTTGTGTCCATTTCAATACAGATACGATGTTTTTGATGCTATTTTTAGTCGACTGCCAAGACTGATTTTTTTCAAGATGATTTCTTCCTTTGCCTATACGTTTTCGAAAAATGTGTGCTTAAACAACTTTGGATTGTTCAGATCGAACACGGAGGAGATGTACACTTGCTTTAATTGTCAGCGCTTCTAAAATCTTGTTCGTTCCTTTTTCCATCATTAGGCTCGGATGTTGCCTCTCTAAGGTAGATCGGAACACTATGATGTTGAAGTTTACATCGTTGGAATGCATCGAAGTTCAGGAAAAAAAATTCGAATTATCCCAAATTATGAAATTAAATATAAAAAGCCATCATGGCAACTATGATGAGTTATGATGACTTTTTATACCTACTTTCATAATTTGGGTTACTTAGAATATATTCCATTTTTTTAATTTCGTTGCATTCCAACGATGCAATTTTCAACATCATGAAACACTAGGGGGGCTTCGACCTCTCCGCGCTTCGAGCGCTCCTCCCGCCGCCACTCCCCCAGTCAATAGATCTCTAATATAGAGATATCCCTCTATATTATAAAAAGATCTCGCCGCCGTCACCGCTGACGCCGCTGTGTACGATATATAGGGCATTCCATGTCAAAAGGGCCGTCAAACCTGGATGAACCGCATCTAACTTAACCATACCTAACTTAACCGTACCTAACTAAACCTCATCTAACGACGAGGTTGGGGGGTGTAGCGCCCCCGCCGGGGTTGGCGCTCGCCCCCCCCCCTTCGACGCCCTATTCATAGAGCTTACTCTCTATATTCATAAGGGGGCATTCATAATGGGAACTTAGAAAAATCCGGGATTGGGGGGAACATTCGTAGGGGGAACTTAGAAAAAATCCGGGCTTGGGGGCATTCATAGGGGGGTCTTCGAAAAAATCCGGGCTTGGGGGCCCTTTTGACATGGAATGTCCTATGTATCCTACACGGCGGCAGCCGCGAAATCTTTTTATAATATAGAGAGACAATAGGATGACGATCATATAGAAAGATATAATAATAGCGTGGAAGATGCTCGTCGCAGCTGTCATATAAAATGTCACAATTCCGCGATAGTTTCGGAAAGTTGAAATTCCGCTAGTTCCGCGCGCCATAACGAAAACGTAAGTGTTTAATTGGGGCAGCTAAACCGAGTGGAGAATTTCGCTGCGGCTGGACGATACGGGAAAGTGCGCTGTGTGCAAGTTGACCAATTTAAAATGACACTCTCACCGCTGATTTCCTCTCAGATCTCGTTCTCGCATATTTCTCACCGACTTTTCTATATCATATGTACATGTATATCCGTGCGTCTGTTCTACATTCACCCCTTGTGTCTCCGTCTCTGTCTTTTACATCCGCAAGTCGTTTCATTTCTTTATCCACTTAAACGTTTTCTCTTGCGAAAGGGTCGGCGGGAGGGCGAGCGCGGCGTGTGCCTCTCATCATTAACGAGGAGGCGGTGCTGACACATTCATTTATTCACATTAGGACAGGAAATGCCGGGGAACACGAAGTGACGTGAGTCGACTGAAGTCGAGGGAAGCGAGATAGAGCGTTGAATTCGCAGGGAGAATGAGCTACGAAGTGGAAAACGAAATGAGAAAAAAGACCAACGACGAGCGGGAAAGAATGGACGAGTGAGAAAAAACGGTAGGTAACGCGGAAAGAGAGATAAATAGTTGACACTCGTCGTCTTCACAGAGAAAAATATAAAGAAAGGCGAATGAAGAGGCAAAGAGCGAACCGACACGGAAGATCCAAGAAAGGTTATGATGAAAAAAGGAGGAAATGAGACACAAAGCGAGAGACCGTTATATGCAGACATCAGCTCCGGTATTTACGCACCGCGCACCAGAGAGGCGGGTTTGCATATACGAGCTGCGATGAATTATCAATGCTCAGCACCTATCCGAGCATCCACGTCACATTCCCTCCCTCGATCGGGCCGCGAGTCCACTGCGGAGCTGCTCGATGTACACCCGCATCCAGCAGATGTACGTACACATACGTTGCTCGCTTGCATGCAAGAGAGCATTAGATATAAGGCATACCATGCCGGCACTGCCGTACGTATAGCTCCGCGTTTAGGGTATTTATAAACTCGCCGATACATACTTCAACGCTCTGTTAGTCACGCCAGTGCGGGATGCCTCCTTCGTACAGACGCAAACGTATCGGTAGGGTCAACAATACAGCAGTATATGCAGCCTTCTCCGTCAAAATGACCACGTATCTCAACCCTGCGTCTCGGATATATTATGACGTTGAAGTTTGCATCGTCGCAATACAATGAAATTAAAAACAACAAAATATCCATGAACTCGAATAATTACACCGGCTATAAAAAGTTATTATAACGACTAAGATTATTTGAACTTTTATGGAATTGATATTTTGTCGTTTTTAATTTCGTTGCATTGCAACGATGCAAACTTCAACGTCATGATATATTTCATAATTGGCCCGATATCGATATCACTCGACAAAGTGACGTATCGCATTTTATTCCGATTTTTTTTAAGTCCACGAACCTCGAAAACGAAATAAAAGCGTACTTCATAGTACGACTTTGTACATTGCTTTCTAATTAATTCTCATTTTGTACAAAGCCACCTCTATGAGCAAGCTCATATTTATTCAGTCTGGCTTTCTCAATTTGGTGAAAAATGGAAATGAATGAGAACGTAATGTGCCAGATACTGCTTTGAGACATTTTTATTTGAATTAGCAGTTTTTTTTTTATTTACTACATTCGTATTTTTGCTATTTAAGTACGGGTGCAACGCAAAAACGTAAGCACGGCCACGCACTTTTTTTGGACATTTAAATATGCTATATGTAATCTGCATGGGTGGATAGTTTTTGTAGGAAATCACAGCAATGGCAATTTCATGCCTATTTTTATATAAAAATCTCGAAAAAAATGCACAAAAACAAAGCTTCCTCTACAAGCAAAAACGTAACTCTACGCGAAAATTGTTTATTGGTAATAGCTCTTCACGACATTTTTTGGCACTCACGTTTTGAAAAAACGCACACGAAAATAACGTTTTTACAAGAATATGTTATTGTAATTCTAATTTATCCATTTCTTTTTACAGCTTATTTCATAAACACGGTAAAATACATATTCTTGGTGTAGCAGAATATAGAAATGTTATTAGTAAGTGTTCTTTCGTTGCGAAGACAAGAGTTTGTTCTACTCGCACGGACGTCCGTATGACTCGAGTAGCTCTGGATTGAACACATCAAACAAGTTGAAATTTGGAACATACTTCTTAATCCAGCATTACGTAGTATGCCCATGAAATATGGAAACTTTTCGTGTGGGATCTAGGAAATGGTAAAAATATGCATGGAAGGTGCGTCATGGATCTCATCGTGGATGATGAGATCCATGATTGGTGAAGGCTCGAAAAACGGGGGGTGAACTGACGGAGAATGCCTGGTAGATGCAAGTGTACACTGGTGAACCCGAGCATGGGCGTGTGTATATGCATATATAGTTATAGATGAAAGTAGACTCTGAGGGCAACTCTACGTCGCGGTCGGAGATACCCTATGCTTATGTTGCCCGCAACTGCATTTACTTATTCAGGTAGTTCGCGAGACGGAGCTCGTTCCGCGCGGCGGCGTCGGCGGCTGCGGTGGCGGCGGCCTAGCCACTCCCCCGCCTTGCTTATTATCCGTCTGTCTCGCGCGCGGACGGAGTACATGTACCGTCCGATGTCTCGTCACTGTAATGATCGATAGGTCTCTACGCCCACAACTACTCGCGTATTATACGCGCGGCTCTGCTCACCAGCGGCTCTCCCCCCGCTCGAGGTCGTTGACAATGGCTATAGAAATATAAATGGATAAACGGCCGCCGCATCTCAAGAATGGCAAGTTATTGATCTCGTCCCAGCGAACGAGACACGCCATAGTTTTCTCCTCGAGTGCGCGGAGAGAGAGAGAGAGAGAGTGTTTGCCCAATGCCGGCGAGCTTGTCAATATACAGACGCGAGAGCGAGACGTTGACGCCAAGTTTAACCCTCTATATGACGAGTGCGCGCGCGCGCCCGCGGCCGAGCTCACTCGAGCCAGACGTCGCGGCTAAGTGCTGCGTGCTAATGGTGAATGTCAGCAGCGAGAGCAGCGCGCCCATCTCTAAGCTCACGGCGGTCCATCTTGACACGTGGAACAAGGCCAGGGCATCCGCCGCCACCGTGTGCGGCACCTCCGCCACTTCTCTTCTTGTCATTCACGAATCCAAAGAGTAAGTACGCTCCGTTCTACCTAACTTTCGGGCGATAAAGCCGCGCTCGCGAGACGAGTCGGCAGTGAATTAAGAGGGGGTATGGTTAATTCGGTGAAAAAACACCCTTTTTCAACTATTTTTTTACCAGATCCGGGCAGTGTATTTTTAATTTAATGATTACAGTATTGTAGAGTAACATTTCAAGAACATTTTCTGAAAATTTCAACGGTAAATATAAAAAATTAAGCCGTTGACAGCAAATCTCCGGAGACGTCTCCAAAAAAAGTTGTTTTGCGGTGACGGTTGTAGTACGTCACTCGATCATCCGATACAAAAAAATTAAATTGATTTTATTAGTTTATGAGTTTCCCCAGGTAGCGCTGTCGTTTTTTTTTTTTTCAATTTTTGGTAACACTGAAAGTCAAAAATGCGAGTTTCGCTTCAAAATCGGTAAATTTGTTATTGTAAAATGAAAAATAACAACAAATAAAAAAAACTCGACAGCGTTACCTCATGAATTATACAGAGAAAGAGTATACGAAGTTTACAAAGGATCGGTACAATAGATTTTAAACTGCAGCCGTCACCGACTTTGAAAACATGAAGTGTGGGGCAATCGCTTTAAAGTGAATACTTATACCGGGTGTAACACAACTATTGTATCAACCGTGGCGCTTAGATAGATAATGACGAGCTGAGTAAAAAATCATTGGGGTAAAATGTCGTCCGGTCAAAATTGACCGAGTTACAAGCGTTGCAAGTTGAACCAATGTGACAAAATTGTCACCTTGCGTTCACCTTGTTCTCACCTTGTTATCAACATACTCTCACCTTGTTCTCACCTTGTTATCAACATGCTCTCACCTTTTTCTCACCTTGTTATCAACATGCTCTCACCCTGTTCTCACTTTGTTCTCACTTTGTTCTCAACATGTTCTCACCTTGTACTCACCTTGTACTCACCTTGTCAATTTTGACCGGACGACATTTTACCCCAATGATTTTTTACTCAGCTCCTCATTATCTACCTAAGTGCCACGGTTGATACAATAGTTATGTTACACCCTGTATACAGAGCGACTCAGAGCCTCGGATGGTTAAGATTCCATATCTCTGTTAGTTTGCTCAAATTGCTCTAAAAATTGGATACAACATTCTTGAGATGTTGTGCATTCATAAAATAAAATGTTCAAAAATTGAATTGAAAATAAAAGTTTCAAGACCATACCCCCCCCCCCCCCCCTTAACATAGTACAGTTTCATCTAAGTTATCGCAAAGAGCGGATTCTTACGAAAACGCTGAAAAATGTCTCCTCTAGAGGTATTGTGTATTGGCTTTTAAATTTTGTGTATTGGCTTTTAAATTTGATTCATTAGAGGCGAAATATTTTATCGATAATTTTCTAGGTTGTTGAAGATCTCGCACCTGGAGTCGGATACATTTTTGTCACATTCGTTTAATTTCCATAGAGAAGCCAAGTCGCTGGATGCTCATCGACAAATAGAATGATTAATATATCTTTCGCGATGTTAATGCAACAAATATAAATGCCTGATCGATGTGCCAATCTAAAGCCAATTTCAATAATACTAATTGTAATTCTCGATACGCATTGTCTCATTGTACGAGTTATTGACGGTTGTGACGTTTGTGAATAGCAAGCAAACCCGACGGAAGCGTCCGCAAGACGGGAGTACGAGTATCCCGGGCGCCAACAAGCATGAGAGATATATGGGACATTCCATACCGATTCGACGAGGATTGACCCTCGACCTCTGCGATTTCGTCCACGATTTTTTTCTTATTGCCTAACTATAAAAATAGCTCGAAATTTGTTTCCGATTTTTTTTTTTTTTTTTGAATTTGAATTTGTTACAATTGTTCAAAATGAAAATATTGTTAGCAGGGATTTGAAAATCTGAAAAAATACTCAAAGAACCCATATCAGATATCAACATTTTTAAGCCAAAACCCAACGTTGGCTGAGATGTTATTTATTTATTTATTTATTTATTCATTATTCAGTGAACGGGGCAAGCGCCTTGACAACAGTACAACGAAGAATGGCCAAAAGAGTAAGCCAGCAAGCAACACACGAAAAATAATACAAAACATTGAAAAAACAATTATACAACAAACTGAAAAAATAATAATACAAAAATACAAAATACAAAATAATACAATGATGCGAGAAAGAAATACAGAGATCCTATTTGCTTCTATTTTCCTCGGATTTTTTCTCGACAAAAAAAAATGTAACAAAGTGAAAAACTTCGAAAAAAAGAGAAGCGACTCTCAGCCCTTTCTGGGTTTAGGCCTAACATTTTTTTATGTCTGATACGGGACTTTTGTGAATTTTTCCCGATTTTTAAATCTGGGATAAAAATATTTTCGTTTTGAAAAAATGCAACTAATTCAAATTTGAATTAAAAAGATGGAAAAAAATGTCGAGCTCTCGTTAAAGTTGGGACAATAAGAGAAGAAATGGTGTTCGAAATCCGAGAATTCGAGGGTCAGACCCAGGTCGGTATGGAATGCCCTATACATATATATACTCTGTTTGCGCGCGACGACAGAGCAACCCATAGAATTTCCTCATTATTTCCAACAGTCTCGCGATGGGGATTCTCTGCCGGAGAAACGATTTCCTTTCTGCAGCGAGACTTGCGTCGGTACTTTGGCTAACGGTGATCCAAGGAGTTATTCGCCCCAAGACTGTAGGCTATCGCAACGTATACATACTACCCACCCGTTCACCGTTCTCTATACTCCGGGGTAGAGCGAGACGTTCGCGAAACGTATTACGGATAATAAAGGGGATTGGCTCTAAATTACAAAGTCCGTTGCAGATGCCGTGTTAAATGCCTCTCAGAGACAGAAACCGGACAAGGCGGCGGCAGTGACTATATACGACGTCCTTGTCTTCTCGGTTCCTCGCCTTCTCCCTCTTCTCCCTCTTCTTCCGCCTTCCGCCTTCCGGCCCAACCGTGCGGCGCACCGACACCGATAGTCTCAGAGGATTTTCACTCGACTTATACCAACGACTACCGTATGCGCGCTGTCTTCTCCTGCTGCCCTATGCGGTTGGCTCTCTCTCTCTCTCTCTCTGTCGCTCTCGCTCTCCCTCTCTCTCTCTCCCCCTCTCTCTTTCACGAGAAGGAAAAATAAAAATTGAACATTTGCACGACAATTAGGAATGGGCGACGTTGAGAAAAAAAAATCCATGTTAGAAGAATCAATTATTTAAAAAATCGATTACGAAGAATCGATGTTTCTCAAAAAAACATCGGAACATTGATTATTTTACATCGGTAAAGTAGAAAACGATCAAAATAATATCAGCAAAATTATTTTATTGAAGTAATAAAGTTGCTCAAGATCACAAGGCACATTCAATACATGGTGATGCTTAAATCAGCATTGAATTATCATGATTCATTATCGTTTAACTTGTCCCTTTTATTTAACGCCTTAAATAAACGCGTTTATCAATTTATAAATTTATTTAGCAAATTTTCAAACAAGATAGGAAAAAACGTTTTTATTGATGTCTGTCATTCTTACCAAGTGTCTTTAATTTCCTGCATTTTTTACGTTGTACTTATGTCGCTTAACTCGTCCCTTTTATTTCACGCGCGAAATAAACGCGTTTATCAATTTATCAATTTATTTAGCAAATTTTCACGGTAGCTACACTTTAGAGAATAATTGAAGGATAAAATGATCCGCCATTAAAGGCACACGAAGGAATATAGTTGGTACAGAAGCGGAGAGGAAATATGCTTAAAATAGTAGCGGCTTAATTGGCGGGAATACTAATAGTTATTTTTATTCTCTTCGGAGGGAGGAAGAGAAGGCGAGAGCGAAGGAACGGAGCGCCGGTGGTGGGAGAGGGTAGCTGTGGAGCATTGACAACGCCGACGGCAGCGACGAGAACGACACCAACGGCGAGTAATTTAGTCGCCCGTTGAGATTTATAGAGATTCTTCTCGGGGTCGCGAGGCCAGCGTCGCAATGGAAGCAGCAGCAGCAGCAGCAGCAGCAGCAGCAGCAGCAGCAGCGTTCACGACGAGTGGAGTCACAAGAGTTCTGGAGCTCAAAACGTCTCGAGGGCTCCGCGTTCCGTTGCCGCGTTCAGTTTGCATTACAACTGCTTACCCGACTCGAGACACAACTTCTGTTTCCAATTTCGAGCGCGACTCACTCCCTGGACAAGTATGCTTTTAATTGAATTTATGCAGTAGTAAAGAAAAGAAGAAGAAACAAAAAACATTGCGTGATACATAAACATTGTCAGCGGCGAATTTATTGCGTTGTATTTGTTTTATCGTCTCGGGGGAGAAAATGGGAAATAATCGATACACTGACGGTACGTTGGGACGCTGATGATAGCGGCAATTGGGTGCTGTCACCCGATCGCTCTCTCGACAGATTGGTGTGCACTATTATGGCCTCAAGAGAATATACATAGGGGGAGCTAAAAGGGAGCAGAAGACGCCTCGAGAGACCCCACCGATGGGGTCAATTGCAACAAAAGTCGTTCATCTTCCTAACAGCTGCTGTAATCGAGCTCGCCTCGAGTGACGCTCGCGTAACGCGCATAGTTTTGCATTTCAATTTTGCACTTGTCGCGCGGAGCTCAGATTGCACCGATGCACCAAATTGCCCGTGCCAATCCGGCGAGTCCCGAGTCTCTTTGCGCGAAGAGCCTCCTTTTTCCAACATCTTTTGCGAAACAATAAGGCACAAGGAAATTTCGAAAATGTCTACGAAAGGTCTTCAAATGGGGATTCTCATCCTCACACCGGGCAGTCTTCCCTCTTCGTTCTTCCTTCCTCCTTCGCAACGTCAAAGAGACTTGGAGTTTGCGAAAACTCTTTGCTTCGTTTCGGTTGCAACCTGAACTCTGCGACAAGTAGAGTTAAAAACAAACTCTACTGATGAAATGCACGGAGAAAACTGGTTAGTTGTGGTCACCATTGTTTACATAGTCGAAGGCAGTTCGTTGCACAAAAGATAAAATTTTTTGTGGCAACGACGTTGCAATGCTTCCTTCAGCCATTTTTGGTTAGTGGAGACGTATAGAACGGTTGGTTGACTTTAATAATGGATTGGTTGGCGTTACCAATCGATTGGGTGACATTATCAATCGATTGGTTGGCATTACCGACGCAACATCAATTGGTCATACCAACCAACCGCGATGATGAATAGTTGCAATTGGTTGGTTTATACGACTACTATAAACCAACTAATGACGACTGGTTTTGATACACAATAACTTGCTAATATCATATACTACCATATCGGTTGGTTCGCACCGATCAATTAGGTGGTTCTCCCAACTACACCTTTTCTCTGTGTGTTCTGCAAAAAAATATTGCACTGACAAACAGTCTCCCACTCTTTCTGCTTGCCCAGTTTTCTGTATTTTTTCTATTAGCGTAAATGTTTTCATACGCATACGTACAATTTCACGATGTCCAGGTGACCCTCTGTCCCGCCCTCAAGTGCAGAGAAATGACACCATCAAAAGGAAAGCTTGCACAAGTTGTATCAACTGTCTTGAGGTTTCTTTGCTTATTACAAAGCCTGCTATTGAAACTTGCATCGATAAAAGACGATAAAGGAGCGATCGGTGTGACTGCCGAAATGAGTTTGGGTGCGTCTAGAAGTGCCGGAAGTCGTGTGGCTGTCTTCGGGTCTCGCGGGCCAATAGTAATTGCCGAGCGAAAGACGAGAGGGTAATACGAGTGTCGAGGGAGGAAAACGATACACTGTTGATATCCTATATGTATATAGCGTATAAGAAGTGGGCCGTTCTTGGGCGGCTTCTCTCTCTCTCTCTCTCTCTCTCTCTCTTTTCGTGCCGCCGCCGCCGCCGCCGCCCGAGCCCAAGAGAAGAGCCGAGGGAAAGTTCTCAATCGACGAGTACCTACTACTTGGCGCACTCGTGAAATCCCCTCACGTTCAGTAGTGTCTCTTCGCACGAGAGGCACCTACTCGGATTACCCTGTCGAAGGTAAGTTAAATTCGAGTATGTTTAAAGTTACATACCGTCCTCGTCGTCGCACCCACGTTTGCTGCAATTGCATTGTACAGGCGGCATTAAAATTTTCCCTATATTATTCGCACCACTTGACTCTCCTAACCCTCTTTGTTGTAGGAATGTCGTGCGGTTGACGTTGCATGGAAAATTCAGCTCGATGAAATATTTTTAATGATTTTATATTTACGTTGGAACAACGTTATCTTTGATCTTTCTGCGCAGTGAACATGGCTGGTTTATTATTTTTAACAACAATTCGATCACTATTTTGGCCAAAATATAGGTCGTTGTCTTTTGGCAATGCCGACTGTTCAATAATTCGGAAAAAAAATATTTGTTTGAGGAAGAAAAAAGTGTCAAGATTGTCCGTGCGAGGATAAAATTCTCGGGCTGTCGAAAAATAAAGAATTTCTACCTCCGTATATTTTATCAGCGAAGATAAATGTGCAAATGATGCAAAGAAAAATGATTCGAAAGTGTACCCGGTGTTCAATCGACGCAGACACTTTCTTTCGGCATTTTTTGTTGCTACGTCTCTTTTCCAGGCGGTGACGCGTGCTTCGATAAGGGAAGTGACGAGAAAGAATTATCGACAACGCGGAGAAAGTGTGGAAAAGAGCGAGAGAAAAAATAAAATAAAATGGAATAATAATGATAAACGCGAGCGGGTAGGCGAAGGAACCCCGGAAGAGAGGTGCGAGGCTGTACACTGTAAAAAAAGGTGGTGTTAAAAACTACACCAAGACGGTGTGTGTATATAATAGTCACGGTGATAACGAGCGGTGTTAAGCGAAAAGTCTTACAATGTATCGTCGCTTTACACAGGAATAAATTTAACGTGTTACTATATACCGTGTTACTATAAATAAAAAGTATTACTATTAACACTATAATAAGTAACACTAGGTAAGAGTCCACACCAGCAGCGTTTAACACCGCATATTTCTAACAGTGTAGGCTGTCTGAGCGGTCGCCGATCGACGTGCCGCACGCGCAAAAAACGGGAGGACGCAGAAGTGCCGGGTGCCGGAGACTACGCAATGCAGCGTGCACAGGGGGGCAGGGGGACGGGAGACGGGAGAGGACGGAGAAAAGCGGTGAAAAATAAAGGGACCGATGAGGTGGCGAGGGTCGAAGCGGTGAGTAAGGGCTGGACGCACATCCAGTGGGTGGGAGAAAAAGCGAAAAGCAGAGGTAAAAAGATGCCTCGGCGCTGCGCTTGAGAGGACGCAGGACTGCAAACACGGAGGTACGAGTGAAGGGAGAAGCGTGAATACAAAAGCAAAAGGGAATGAAAAAGGGACGCGGAGGGCTCGGAGACACGTAGGGTTGCCCTTCCACCCGTGGCAGCGTCAGGATCACGGCGAACTTGACTGCAAATCCGTCTATTAATGTCTGAATGGTTAAGTTGAGCGAAACGCGTCCCGACCAAACTCTGATTGACGTTAAACGGTGCTGGAAAACCAAAAAAGTGTTATTGCCTCGACGAACCGAATTTTTTAAGTGCTCCGAGCGATTAATTTGATTGCAATTAATTTGGATCACACGAAACGCGTTTAACCAAGAACACTGCTTCTGCCAATCGATAATTTCTTCGGCATGAACGCCGAGAGAAGAATTTTATTAAAAATCGCTCGGTTATATCATCACCACCGACCGACGCAACGACATTTCCTATGGCAACGACATTTTCTGCGCGGCGTAATGTTTTAATCGAGATCGATATGCGCTAGTGATGACATAAAAACTGCCGTATCATAATTAAGCATTATTGTTACAATTTATCCTCGTAGATTTTTTTTTTTTCTTCCGAAAAACCTTGAACGGCGTTGAGATACAGAAGTGACATTCATTTGAATATTAAAATGTAAGGGAATACGGGAGTGAATTGGACAAACTTTTTTTTTCGTTTCCGACGATTTTACAGGGCTAAACGGGACGCTCCGATATTTCACAATGAACCGGTATAATTACAATGACTGTTTACTTCGACGGAGTTGTGAGTAGCCTCTAAATAGAAATAGTAGGTATATAATGCTTCAAGTGCCGAAAATCTTACGCACGTGGCACGCCATATTTTTTTACGTAGTTTGTAAAATTCGATTTTACGTACTGCCTTCGGTGCGTAAAATATAATTTTTCGCAACTATACGTCAAAAAGGATTGTAATTAGGGGGGGGGGGGGGGGGGGGTAAGGTTAATTCGGTGAAAACAAGGCATGTTGTTAAGAATTTTTTTGGCGGTACAGATAGTGTTAGGTTCTTCAGTCAATTTCCATATAACAATGCAACATTTGCACAATATTTTCCTCGTAGCACGTGGAAGCCGAAAAATCGATTTTCGCTGGAAAAAATCGGTTCCTTGGCTTCCATGTGCTATGAAAAATTGAAAAATCGAAAAAAAAAACCCTCACAGCGTTACCTAGAAAAACATCTCCTTTAACAAATGCATTTCGATTTTTTTATTTCAGATGATTCTGTTGCGAGTTATGATGTACACCGCAAAGCTTTCGAGGCGCCTCCGGAGATCGACTGTCACTCGCTCAATTTTCAATATTTTACAGTGAAAATTTAGGCAAATATTGTTCAAATGATGGATTATTATATGCAAATTGACGGAATAAAATAGCACTATCTGTATCGCCAAAAAAAGAATTTCTTAAAACATGCCTTCTTTTGGCGTGGCGGAGTCAATGCAAGGAGTCGAATCTGCTATCAGCGATAAAGACCATTTTCATCGGATTCTCCGTCCGTGCGTAATAATCATCGTACGAATTGTACGCCGCCGATAATTCACAGGTTCGTCGTGGGGACACGCGGGACAACAGGCCGGTAATATTTCGTACACAGCGGCGAGTCGCGTTGCAGAGGGATCGTCACTTAGCCGTGTACGGTTCTCGTGTACTCATCGTCCGGAAGACGAGTCCGGAAGCGGTGGCCAGGAAGGGAAGGGAAGGAAAGGGAAGGTCTCCGCTCGTAGCTCCGAGGCGGCGGCGGCGGCGGCGGCGGCGGCGGCGAGGGCTCTCGGCGGAAAGGAGAAATGACGAGAGAATGAAAGGACTGTGTACCGGGTGCGGTTGGAAGGAGAGTCCCCGATGCCCATAGAGCGCGCCGCGAGAGTTTCCAGCGGCGAGAAACCGCTAGCGCGTACATAGAGAGAAAGGCGGTGGCGATGGTGGTGGTGGTTTGTGCGACAGTGCAGGACGACAGTAGGGGCCGAGGTTTTGGAGTAGGTAGTTGCCGGGCGAGACAGGGTGATGCATGGCCACGAGGTCGCCTTGCTTCACCGCCAATTGTCGGCGCCGCGCGGCCACCAACCCCGACCGCGCCGCGCGCCGCGCGCTCTTCGTCCCTTTCTTCGCAAATGTTATGGAGCGAACGCACGCGGCTTTTACATACCGACGATACGAGCCGAAGGACGCGGCGGCGGCGGCGGCAGCGGCGGCGGCCACTCCGCTTTCCAGCTACGTATCACTCTTGTCCCCCTCACCCTCCCTCTCACCGAATTCGCCGTTTCTCCCACGACTTCTCTAGACATACTACCCTCCGACTACGGCTGATACTGTTACCGTACTCGAGTACGCGAGAGAGACAGAGAGAGAGAGAGCGAGAGAGCTGTATAGCGATGCCCCTGTATCGATCGCGTCTCCGTTACAACGTAACGTCGTTACCGTCGACTCTACCGCACTCAGACTTGGAATTGCGAATATAACTAACCGAGACCGGGGGATACTTGGTTTATGCCGCCGCCGCTGCCGCCGCAACCTCAGCTGTGCCACCCGTATGACACGGAGCTGCGCAATTATCAACCGGCCTTCAGGATTTATCCGTGTTTACCGGGGCGCCCGGAAGGACGTAAAAGTGGAATCAAGCGACGTCACCCCGGACGCGGACTGTCCGAGGGACATCCCGATGGATCATTCCTTATGTCTTATGACCATTCTTCCGTCGCTCAGTCATGAATTTTCAACGGCGGAAAAAGGAAAAATACCGGGCAAAGTGGGACAAACCCCCAAATTCGGCAATTCATGATTCTCCGAACAGAGTTATACTCAACATCATCAGTAATGATTATATTTAAAAACAAAGATGTTATAAAAAAAGTAAATAGTTTTTTGAAGTGACTTTTTAAAAAGCAGGTTACTTGAAACACTGAAAACTGTTAAAAAAAAAAAAGTATGTTATATTCTGCTTAGTTGAGTTGAAATGTGTCGTATGGAAGCGATATTCCCGCAATGCGTTTCTCCTATTTTGCCCGACAAAATAATCGAAAGTGAAAAAAGAAACGCTGTCTCGTTTTTCTTGCGACCGTCCCTTATATATTAATTTTGAGAATTTGTCGTCGTTCCGCAGAACTACGAAAGAATTTCTCCGAATGCGAGTAGTCGAAGCTTTACGGTGTACAGTAGGAAAAATTCAAAGATATTAATTCAGAGAGGGGAATCGGGATGCAATTTGTGCAATTTGGCTGCGCGAAGCCGTCCCCAAGATATATATGTGTATATATATATAATATAGAGCGTAACTCGCACTGCCGATACTACCTCGTGCGTTATTGATCGTCTTACGTGAGGTATACGACATGTATCACGCGTATACGTACACCACGAGAGAAGCTGAGGGAGCCAACAAGCAACGCGGGCCAAGCAACTACTGCAGTACACACTGCACACTGGGGGCCCGAATTGCTCGCAACCATGCGGGGACTATGAATGTGCGTACGCGTTGAGCCTCTCAGCGGCTGTGGGCCATTATTGGGGATGAAAGGGGTTGCACGAGACATCGCAGGAAAATCGTATCGGACGTATATACGTATACGTCGACTATATAGCTGTGTTTGTCCACAGCGCGCAGGATGTGCACGCCCAGTGTGTAACTAATACGTGCACACATGTTCGATGGATGTACTACCCTCCTGATGTTGGGCACGATCCATGCGCTTTCCTCCGCGCAGTCCGCGCGCGCCCGGCATAAGCACGGCTAACATAGACCAAGGGCCGCTGTTGCCGCTGCTGCACCACTGTACCCACTCTACCCACTCTGTTTCGCAGCAGTCAGCTGTGGTTGAGTCACGGGTAAAGAGAATTTACCCTGATTGTCGCCCACTACAATCCTCCGCAGCCTCACGATTGGCTGGGCGGCTTTGAGAATCCCTTCTGTGTTCCGACTCGGCGTACACCTATAGGTACAAATGCGGGGAACACTCTTTTCGATTTTAATACCATCAGGCGTACATTCAAAAATAAATATGGTCTGATTAACCATATTTTTACTAGAAAGTATGTTTCCCTGAGACGATAGCAATATTTTGTGGTGGATCGTCTAAAAAGATATAGGGTATTCAATTACTATTATTGTTGCAAATACAATGGTCTTTTTTCTCAGTGTACACCTGGAGAAATTGTCATTCAACGATCAAGAGACGCGGTAGCGCCAAACACGCCATATACTCTTGTTTACTCCGAGTCGGAGCTGTTTCGAGTGGGGATCAAGATAGCTAATTACCAAAATAGTGAATGGCTAAAATAGCAAATTTCAAAATAATGAACGGTCTGAATCTAGAATAGTCATTACTACGAAATTCGCAATTTCAGCCGTTTGCTATTTTGATACCATTTTAATAAAGATATAAAATAAAAGATCAAAATAGTGAATGATCCAAATAGCAAATGGCTGAAATAGCGAATTTCACAATGATGGCCATTCTAGATTCAGACCGATCGTTACTTTGAAATTTGCTGTTTTAGCCATTCGCTATTTCGGTTATTAGCTATTTTCACCCCCACAGGCTGCTTCGGTTATTTTCGAATGCGTCGGAAAAATGTATCAGGTAACATTTTTTTCACTTTCGAATGAGACCTGTTGCAACAATATTGGTTCCCGCAATGCTGATATTTGTTGATTACCTAGGTACTTGGTAGACATAACCTATAATTTGGTTGATGAGATCATTCAAAGAAAATATAATATTAACTTAAGAATATTGTTTCATTGACGTCAAAGAAATGTTTCATAGGTTGAGATTTCAAGGAAATTTCATTGAATCAAGGAAACTTTATCTCTTGGTATAAAGTTGTAATATTCGTTTGGTTGGTTTGTCGCGTCGAGAAAATACTTATGTGTGCTTTGATGATTGGAATTACCGCCAGCACTCTGGTCAGACTAATAAAAAGCCCGGTGCGCGTCGTGCCGCCGCGTTGAGACGTTCCGCTCAATTTAGCAACTTCCCTAATCGAGGTCAATTCGTTGGGAGACCCTCCTTCCTCGCAGCGGGCTATCGCTAATACGCGCGATGCCGACGATTTCTTCCTACAGGGAGATTGTATTAAGTACGTGCGCGCAGCAAAGCCGTCATTTGTCTCTTGTCTCCTCGCACGATGATCACGTTATATTGGTGTGTGGGCGCGCATGCGTCTTTCGCCCCTCGGCGAGCGGGTTCACCCCTGTCTGCTCGAATAACTTGTTTTGAATCGACTGGATTGTCAGTCGTATGGAAGCACCGCGGCGCCGCATCCTTCATCCCTTATTCCGTGCGCGGAGGGGAAGAGTTCATCGTAATTCATTCAGACTCGCACAAGCGTAGTGAATGCATTCAAAATTGTATCGGTTAAATGCTTCTGTGCCTTCCCCCTTGCACGATAAAAACGTATATCGCGAGCACTGGAACTAGGGTTGGGCTTTAATATTACCAAACCGTGTAATTTATCGAGACCCTACTGATGATTCATTTCGGACAAGAATCTTTATGAAATAAGTCCGTGAATTAATTTCCAAACAAGCGGACGATCACATAATACATGCATAAAAAGATTTGTACCTAAACCCTTGATTAGTTGATGCTGCAATGCAGCCATTTGGGTCCAACCAAAATAATACAAATTCCTCGAACTCAAAACATGACTCCTCCGAGTGTTGACACGATAAAAACATGTACTACGAGCGGTGAAACAAGATTGAGCTTCGATATTAAAAAAACTTTGCGATCAATCAAGACCCAAATGACGATTTATTTCACACAAGAGACTATGAAATGATTCGTGTCATTAATTTCCGGATAAATGAGGAATGAAAATAAAAATATATATAGAACGATTCGTAGAAGCTGGATTAATTAATGCCTCGTCCGTAATTTGGCTTCGATGAGAATAACCAGTACCTGCCATTTGAGTACCGACAGGTACAGCCAACGACGAGATGATCGCGAGCATTCGAGAGTCTTCATTGCGGAACGTGTCATATTGAGCGCGAAGGCAAATCACGCGAACGTGAGCGGTCATATTCCGATGATTTGTAGTTTCGACGCGATATCAGTAACGTTTTGAAATAGACATATGTATCCTAAAACAATGTTCTGGTTATTGAAATGTTGTGGCAACAATTGTCGAGCTTGAAATTCTTGAAAATAAATGAATTTCTTTATTGTTAGGATAACCAAATGGTCTTAGAGCATCAAAAACGTTATAGCAGACATATTTATCGCACCCAATAAATATGTGCTGGTTGCCGAAAGCTCGCGACGCTGTAACAATTTGTCAAGAATTGTCAAACACTACATCCTTGCTAGCTATTATGTTACTTTTGTTTCTTTTCGTATTTTTTTGTTTGCTTGTGGACGACGAAACTGACTTACGTTAGACAGGGTAATCTCTTAACAGTTTATCGCGCGGCACTATATGCAGCGAGACGGGGCCGCCGCGGAGACAGTAAGCTGGTGAGAACAGCGTCTGGGCCGAGGTGTCTCCTGATTAGAAGCTTCACTGTAGTGGCCAAACTTTTTGTAGTGTACGAGAACTCGCGAGCTCGCTTGGAAGAGATAAGAACCCGCAAGGCAACCCCTCGCGATATACATACATTATGCCCCAGTACACTACATTCACCTCATCCTTCTCCGAGTAACTGCCTTATGCATATTCATCGTTTTGCACCCCATAGACCGACCTCGCGTTTGAATTATCTGCGAGCGCGGAACGACCCGCGGTCCGATCGCTCCTTTCAAGCCCCGCGCCGCGACGCTGCAAGGGCTGACGAGCGAAGCCCCGAAAATCACCCTTCTTCTGACATTGGAAAGAATCCAAGCGACACATGAAGGATAATACAGTAATTGGCGTCGAGACACTACCGCGTCTCTTGATATTGCTACCAAAAGGTTTCCCGGATACGATCCAAGCGAAATAATTATTGGTATCACTCCCGACATTACGATAAGGGCGCACAATCTCAACTAACGCAGCGATGGTTCAAATGGTGCGCTTTAAATTCCGTCACACCTGTCACCGATTTCGTTGCAGCAACGTCGCTAACTTTCGTACCATTAATTCATATTCCCTTCGACATTCCGTGGATTGTTTCGCATATGCTTTCACGTTAAACATTTCTCGTGCTTTTTACGCGAATCTACATACGATGTTGAAGTTTGCATAGTTGAAATGCAATGAAATTCAGAAAAAAAAATTTTAAGTCAGTAACCCAAATCATGAAGGGACGATTTATTTTTCCTTCCATCATAGCTGCTATGGTGACTTTTTATACCTATTTTCATCATTTGGGTTAATTACAATTATTATTATTTTTTTATTTCGTTGCATTTCAACGATGCAATCTTCAACATCATAGCTACGTAACGTCAAATGAAAAATCTCCCATCACAAAAGCCTCGAATGTTTGCGATTGAGATGACTGACAAAACGCTTTATCCATCCAGCAAACCAATTACGGAAGATTATTTAAGATAAAACCGTGACTCAGTAACTTCGGCCTCGTAAAATCGCCACGACCCCTATAATTAGGAGCTTTCCAAAGCCAAACATCGTGACTCCCCGGTCTAATCGTGACTCAGTGAACGCCACGGAAAGTTGGAGTGTCAACAGGAGAGCCGATAAAAATCGCTAAACCTCTTACGATGAAGCATGCGGTGTGTCTTACCGAACGTGACGCCGGGGGAGCGGCGGTGGCACAGGATTGTGAAAATTATCCATCATCGCGTAGGGATCGTGATCGACGGATTTGCGATCCATACTCTCGAGTTGATCGAGTCTGAGGAGTTCGGCTTCGCGGGGCGAGTGCAGTTCACAGTGGGCGATATGTAGCAGCGGCCTCAGTGACGAGCCGCCATCGCATCGCTGGTGTTGCTGTTGTTGTTGTTGCTGCTGTTGTTGTTGCTGTTGCTGCTGCTGGTGCTGCTGCTGCTGCTGCTGCTGGTGCCGCTGGTGCGGACCGACCACCTGGTGGTCCGTACCATCCGGTGCGCGCTGTTCTTCGCCCCAGACCTCAAATTCGCCTGCCGCCGAGTAATCACCGAAGCCACCGTTACCCTTCACCGTAGCACTTTTCTCGTTACGCTTGCGGGTATCGTTGCCGATCCGCACGGGTATGAAACCTCCCGGCGAAGACAGCACGATATTTTCGTACGCCTCGTCGCAATCCCCGTCCCCGGCCCCGTTGTCCCTCTGTCGTCCGCTTGTCCTGCGCTGCGTTCGCGCCTTTCCCGGCAACGACAGCGAAAACGGAAAAATGTTACTACGGTTCGCGCGAAACGGCTTCAGAGTTACGGTGGTTCATCAAACTCCCGGAACACCAAGACAAACACCGCACCGCGGTGTCGAAAAATGGATTTCCTTGCGATTCCAAGTGATTCGAGGGATCGATGCAATTTGCCGCTCGGACAAGGCGGAGCGAGACGGATGGATGGATATGGTGGAGAGAGCGAAACAGTCGAATCGAAACTTTCTTATCGATCTGTCAACGCCAGCGTGAAACTTTGAATTGTTTGAGCTTCTCGCGGAGCCGCGACCCACCCGAACGACATATATAAATATATATGCGTGCTTGGTAATCTTCTTTGAATCGCACTTCACCGAGATTTTATCAAACCGTCGATACTTCTTCTCGGACCGCAAATCAGCCGTGTCAATCTCGACAATCTCATAGATTCCAAATTCACTTCAACGTCTCACACACGTATCGTCTGTTGTATCCTCAACTCGTCTTTTCTTCCCGAAATGATCGCGTAGCGTGAACAAAGCTTGCAATTGTCTCTCGAGTAAAAAATCGTGCGTAGCGTTTGTATACTATTCGCCTGGGGCGAAGTGGCCGCGACAGTGACACTCGGTTCTCGACGGATTATCTTCTGCGGCAGATTTCACGAATACATCCTAACGTCACGATCGATCGCAGCTGTCATTGGCCACCATGATTTTCTTTTTTCACAAATTTCGCTGATCCACCTTCACGACAACGCGACTACTCGTGTGACGCTCGTCGGCATCGCGGGAGGCGACTCTCATGCCCTTTGGAGATTCGTGGCGAGGGGACGAAACACTCGAAGCAGCCACTTCCTACCTCGCTCGACTTGATATAATTCGGCGGTGTGTTCGATGATGCCGTGTGCGAATCGGTGTGGACGTGTCGAGAGCGCTAGGTGAGGAGCGGAGGAGAGAGAGAGAGAGAGAGATGCGCGAAGCGCAGCTCACCGAGAGAATTCGATCGGAAAACCCAGCCGTACGACCAAGCGGGACACAACCAGTGAATGTAGGAGTTGTCGTCGTCGTCGTCTCCTGGTCGAGCGGGGTGAGCAACGGCAAGAGAGAGAGAGAGAGAGAGAGAGCCTTGTATGCGGCTTTGTACGGACGTGTCCGCTGGTTCACTCTGTGTTTAGGCACAAGGACGCTCTGGGAGGTGCGAGAGGAGCTGCGAGGAAGAGCAGGAGGCGTGTATAAGGTGAGCTGCTGGTGAACCCCGGGGTTCCGCGGAAACCCAATTTCCACGGTAACGTGGAAGCGAGCAGGAGAGTGTCACTGGCGATTAAGCCGGGAGCCGCCGTGGCAAGCTGGGAAACCTAATTGGGTCACGGGGCCTGTGCTGCGCCACGATGGAAATCCGCGCAAGTACACCACTGTCCTCCAGCGTCAGCGACCCAACGTTACATACGCTGCTGGATATATTCCCGAGCACTTGGCGGTCCGACCGAGCGGTGAGAGAGGGAGAGAAAGAGAGGAAGAAGCTTCTGTTATACCACATACAAGTGCCTCGACGAATATTCCATTTGTCTGCGCCTTTTCTGTGGGAGGGGTGGCACGGAGGGTTCGTCAAAATATGTCTACGTCGATTCGGGCAATTAAGTATCAACTTTGTTTCCAGGTAAAAGGCCTCGTAAACCTTGCACACCGCACTTCACTTCACAGTCAGTCACAGTCGATTTGTTGTTGTTGTTGCTGCTGCTGCCGCTGCTGCTGCTACTGCTGCTGCTGCTGCTGCTGCTGATGTCGTTTCACGGTGGAGTGCGCGGAGAGAGACACGAATGGAGATAAACGGTTGGCTAATTGTTTGTTTGTTTACTTGTTGTATGAAGGAGCTGGTATATATTGTGGGAATAAGAATGGTATATCTCCGGTTTTGAAGTATCCCGTACGCGTGTCTCGCGAGCGGCAAACGACATCCACCCGCGCGTAGAGCGGTTGAAAGACTGAAGCTGCGATGGCGTCGCAACGCCCGGCACAAAGTGGCACTGGAAGCTCCCCACCTAGGCCGCGCGTGGCGCGTAGGGCGCGTGCGCAGGCTACCCTTCGGGCTGGTGTACCGCGCGCCGCGAACGCCCCTCCGACATAGTGTGCGCGTCGTCGCAACCCTCGAAAAAATTCTCCCATCGCCTCTCGCCTCTCGCCTCTCGCCACTCGGGGGGCTGTTGCGACGACCCTCGAACCGCACCGCGAGGACCGCTGGCCAGGGGACCGGGTGTCATCGCCGCGCTACGATTGCTTCGAGATGTACAGGGAAGCTTTTTTTTTCCTCTTCTCATAATTGTGCGGCGTCAATGGGACGCTAGAAAAGTTGGGTGGAGGCGCTGGTTTACCAGGGTAGCGCGATACGACAGTCGAGATTCCGGTGCTCTGGCACTGAGCAGGGTCGTCGCGTCGGAGATAAGCGACAGCGAGTGAAACCAAACTATGGCTCGAGTGTTTTTAAACTCGGAGATTCGCTGGAGTGGAGAATCACCGACGTAGCGGACGCTGCCCCACGCTGTAAAACTAAATGCGTTGATACGCAACACGCGTGATCTGCGCTCAATCGCCAATTATTATGGGTTTAAGTACGTCACGGCATCTTTGCACACATCCGCAGGGTATAACTGTGCAAACTTATGGCTCTACTAGAATACAGGTCCATATCATTTTGCCGACAAATCATTTTGCCGAATCGTGGTTTCGCCGAAAGCCATATTGCCGAATTGTTTCTTTGCCGAAAAATTACATAATGCCGAATGTCATTTCTCCAAATCGTCACATCACCGAGACTTACAAAGACGAATGTTATTTTGCCGAACGGCATTTTGTCGGATCTTTATTTTAATTCATTCCCACCACATGCATTTGAGAAAAATGTAATAGCGTCGAGATGCTACCGCGTCTCTTGATGAAAGGAATTCGATGATGGAAAAAATAAAAAACGGACTGCTTTTTTTATAGCACCTATCGGTGCCAAACTCGCCTCCAGTCGACATTCCAATCGACTCTCCAGTCGATATTTTATTATGAAAGATTAATTGCAAGATTTGGCAACATCATGTTTCAGGCAAGTTAATTTTGGAGATCCGATTTTTCGGAAAAATGTCGATTCGGCAATATATGACGATTCGGGGAAATGGTGTTCGGCAATTTTTTTTTTTTTTTTTTTTTTTTTTTTTTTTCAGAAAAACGGCGATTCGGCAATATGACGATTCGGAGAAATGACGTTCGGCGATCTGTTTTTTGCCAAATCGACGCTTCGGCAAAATTATTTTTCGGCAAAATGATGTGGCCCCCAGAATACAACTCTCCGCTTAGACTCTACCCCAATACGAATCTACTAGATTGCAAATCTCAGAGATTTAGCAACGACTCACAACTGCGTGCAGCATGTTACAACTCTGCCGCATTACGACTCTACCGGGTTATATTTAACCGTGCGTATTACGGTAGAATAACAACGACGTAGATATGTTTTCTGGGGTGGTTGTGATCTGTTATATAAAACTTGCAGAGTTGTTTAATATATCAGAGTCGAGGCGCGGGGAGTGCTATACTGGTATAACTAACTACTAGTAACTGAGTCACGTTTCGAATCCATTATTGCTTATCCGAAGACTAAATATTCTTTGCGGATCAGAGTTGTAAATCCTTCATTTTTCTCTGTAGATTATAAAAATATCTCGCCGTCGCCGCCGCCGCCGTCGCTGTGTAGGAGAAACGAGAGGGTGTGAAATTGGCTACAGATCGGGATCCGTGGCCAACTTCAGACATTAGGGGTCAGTTAACCGTTGCCATGGCAACCATTTTCATGGCAAACAATCCACGGCATTTTCAACGAGTGGTATCAAGTTACCATGAATTTTGTCTATTCTTTATTTTAAATAATTAGTGAGTAAAAACTTTTTTCTATTTAATCTGTACAATGTTAAAAATGTTATGAAATTTACAACATTTTTACTATACAAAGGTGTATGAAATTTACGAACCCAGTATAGTAAATAAATTTTAATACATTGTGTACAATAAAATTAATGAACGTGATGGATTTTAATATACTCATTTTAAATTTAATAAATGAGTCTCGCTATTAAAATACAGTTGAAGAATTTTCTTACATGCGTAATATAATAATACCATATTTATATATTACTTGTTATTATGAGAGTGCACTTAGAAATATAATATACGACTATGAATTTTCATTACAATTGAAAAATATTATATAGTGTAGTAAAAATAATATGAATTTCATAACATTTTAATTATATAATTGTATATGAAATTTACAAACCAAGTACACGAAGAGAATAATATCGGAACTACCCCGAAATTATGCGGGAATACCACAGGCTTCAATATTTCATTAAATTTCATTAAATTTCTTAAAAACTACAAACGGTTAGATTTTGCAACATTTAGATGAGATTTAGACATATTAAATTGTGAAGTAGTCGGTAGCACAGTCGGTAGTGTCAGCGTTGTTAGGTAGTTAGGTAGGTAGGTCGTAGATTCAAACCCCGGATAGGCAGGAAAATTTTCTTCGACAGAAACCAGTATCCATGTCTCAAAAAGTAATTCTCGAGACGGAAACTATTTTTTTAATAATTATTTGTAATGTTTCATTAATATAGACATTGTTAAAAAATCTGCGTTGACTTCATACACTTTTAAAAAAATCTGTGTTAAGTTTAATACACATGTGTAGGAAGTTTTTTTGCAGATACAGATCATGAAATTTATAATACGTAATTTAATTGTCAATGAGCGGTATATTAAAAATCAAAGTATGCTATAGGAATGTTACTATACAACCGTTTAATATTACTATCAATTGTACACATTTTATTATACGGTTGTTTGGTAAAATTCTTATTCGTAAATTTGAATTTTAATATACCACTAATTGAAAATCCAATTACGTATTGTAAATTTCATGAACTGTATCTGCAAAAAAAACTTCCTACACATGTATATTAAATTTCATTTGGTTTTTTTTTTACAGTGTACATGCGAAAGCAAAGGGTCCGTGTTCGCGAAGCGCGCAGGGGGCGAAGCCCGTCTAGTATGGAAATAAAATTGATGGTACGATTGGCTTTGTAATTATGTTTTTTATGATAATAACTCGTAATGATTGTAATAAGATGTGTAACCTTTTAAATAGTGGCAAGAAATAGTAATTTCTCTTAAAACTTCATGGTAATCTTATTGAAAAAATGGAGAAATATTGTTAGTGTATTGCGAAAATAATGCAGGACTGTGCCTGTCCATTTTTCTCACAATTTCTCTCAAAATTGAATTAAAAATTAGCCTTTTCTTACGGTTATACAAAAGTTCTCATATGATTTTATAATCGCTGCAGGTCATCAATGATACAGGTCATTGTATAAACTTTAATTATTAAAGTAATGGGGACTTAAAACACTGGCGTATATAAATATTATGTCGAATTCGTAAAACACTAAATTAGTATTTCATTTGTTAAATACTAAATTAGTATTTCACATGTTAAATATTAAATTAGTATTAGTGTTTAAGAAATCGGTATTAGTATTTCAGAAATTGGTATTAGTATTTAACAAATTGGTATTAATATTCAACAATTAGTATTACTAATAACATTTATAATGATAATTTAAGTAAATACAAACGAAAGTAAGAATTGTTTTTCATTCGAAACGGTTCTTTTGATCGTCCAATATCTCCAGTCTTTTCACGTAGATGTCTCGGCAGAAAACAAAGTTTATGTCGTGGGTTCTGACTCCTGCAGTGATCCGCGGGAGGGAACATCGATGAATGATGACTCCATGAGTTACGAAATGTTTTCTTTTTATTTCTCTCAAGTATTACGTTTCGTGATCACGCCAGAATCTATACGGCGCGTCACGGGTGATCAAGCAGGGCTATAAATTGAATGCAGCCGGTATTAGTAAATTTTCAACGAGTTCCGGAGGCTCGAGCAACCGGATGCGTTGATTTTTTTTTTTTCTTCTCTGTAAAACCAGAATTTACGACAGAAGGGAATAGTGTAATAAGCTTTTGCTCTCGTCGCTTCGTCCGGATGTGGTGGGAGCTGGTTGGGCGAGAAGCAGGGGATGTAAAGGCACTTTCGTACTCGCAGCGCTGCTTCGCGCAGCCCTCGTACGCTGCTGGCTCTCGCGCCCTCGCGTACCAAGTTTCCGAGTTCCGGAGTACATTAGCGGCATTAATTACGCGACCCTTCACCGCTGCTGGTCAAGCGAGATGGACCAAGACCCAGTGGCTATGGCTGGTTTATCGGTGTACCGGAATGCCATGGTGCGAATCCCTCTAACGCACCAGACTCGACAGTTATGAAGGCCGTCGGTTGGCAAGACCGCAGCACGTACGCACAGAGAGCAAGATAGACGAGAAGGCGATAAGAAGGACATTGTAAACTGGGCTTCGTCACAGAGTTGTTTATAACGTCATCGAGTGTTTTAAAAAATATGAAACATATATGCAAAAATTTCCGAATTTTTTCTTAAATACCTATTGATTTCTTTTAAAAATTAATAAACAAATTGGGTGAAGATCGGATTGTGAAGTAATAAAAGATGAATATGCGGGCCGATACGTTATATGATGGACCAGTGCATATCGACCCACATGTGGAATTACAAAAATCTACAACTTCGTACTATCACTTGTATTGATATCAGTGAGGCAATTTAGGTGTTGAACCATACTCATGATACAATGTAACAACGTTGAACGAGCTTTCTAGGTCTCTCATTAAAAATCATTTATTTGGCAGTTAAAATTATTTGTTTATTGAAAGAGCCGAAAATCCGCTTTTAAAGCCCGTTTCTTGGGATCTCTATGACTCACATCTCGTGGTAGATACACTCTGCATAAAGCAGCTGAAACCTGGAGCGCTAGCTGCAGTCGTTGACTGATGGAAACCAAAACAATTTTTGGTTGCCTTCTGAATGAGGAAGCCAAAATAGATAAATATACTTCCTCATGGAGGTAGCTTCGTAAATATTCAAAAATAATGAGCAAACAATTTGTGCAAAGATCTATTTTGCATCCTTGTTTTATATAAATAAACATATGGTATGTTTATATATCATTTCTTCTTCTCTTTTCACATTTCAATTGGTTTCGTTGTTAGTTGACCTGAGTTAGAGGAAAACGTTAATTTAAAAAAAAACGCCAAAATGCCGTAAAATCTGAACCCCGTTACCGACAATCACCAAATTTGGTACATAGCAGCGCTGAAAGTTATTTTTTGTCTGTAGAAAATTTCAGTTCATTTCTTAAGATACGACGTAAATTAGAGCAAGACGTAAATCATTTGAAAAATTGAAAATCGTTTACGATACAAATGTCTAGTTAAAAAAAAATTAAATATAATAATGCAACATCCACTGGGTAATTACGCGGAGCACGCGTATGGTTTAATTAATATAAAAAACAGCTTCGGAAAAGGGGAAAATCAGAAAAAATCAATGTGCACGATTTGACTTTGCACACTTTTTTCATTATAAGCAATAAGCATCATAATTCTTTGGAAATTTCTTTAGTTGTTTCAATTTCATGTATGTAAAATTATAAGAACCGGTAGTGAAGTTGAAATAGCTACGTGGATAATTATAAAGTTAATGATTATTCTCCCTAGCATTCCATGAGCTATTCTTCCGTTCGGTATGAAATAGAGAATTAAATGGAAAACATGTGGTTTTCGCTGAATCCGGTGGGGGTTCAATAGTAACTGAATAATTAATTCATAATCTTCTCGAGCAATCCGTCTGGGAATTCGATATCAATTTAATTTATCGACGGCGTTCAGCCGTTAAAAAATAAAGGTAGAAGAAAGAGAAAGCTAATGAAAAGACGTGGGGAAGTATACAGCAAGTGGCTGAAGGGTATAGGTAAAGGAATGAGAGTCTCGGAGGGCCTCGGGAATGAAAACGGAAAGAACGACGTGGTAGGTAGAGAGATGGCGGATGTGTTGTCGGTGGTGGCCAGTCGAGCGCCTTCGCGTATAGCGGTCAATCCTTACCGGGTAAACAATTCCGTGCAGAGCAGCGCGCACCCCCTATCAATTACCCCACCCTTGTATCGGGGAAGGAAAGAGCGAGAGAGACAGAGGCAGAGGCAGAAACGGAGACGGAGACGAAGACGGAGACAGAGACAGAAAGACAGAAAGACAGAGAGACATAGAGACAGAGAGATAGACAGACAGAGTGACAGAGAGACAGAGAGACAGAAAGACAGAGGGAGGGAGAAAGAAAGAGAGATAGAGGGACAGAAAGACAGAGATAGAGCGTACGTTTGTTCGACGGCCGGGCGTTCCGCTAGCTCGAACCATCTTATCCTTTTTCTTCTCTTACTTTGCTCTTCCCCCTCCCCCCCCCCCCCCCAGCATTTCGTACACAGAATGGATCCGAAGGGGAAGAAAAAAGCGAATGAGACGGACAAGTACGATAATAGAAAAAAGAAGAGCGGGAAAAGAACAGGGAGGCGGAACGTAGATTGAAGAGGAAAGGAAAGGGGACCGCGAAGCATCCCTTTATTAATTGCATCCGAGCCTTTAGAGGGAGCGAGTGTGGAGACGGTTTGTAAGTGCATGTACACCTGAAACTCTTGGCTTCACAGTTTCATAGTCTGGGACATGAGCAGCGTGTAGCAAACTTTAGACATGCTGCATCGCGATACAGGGCTGCGACTCATCTGAAGAGGACTGGAGCCCTGTTTTTCTTGGCGAGGGTGGGGGTGAATTAAATTACATGACTTACGGCAAAACATCATTTTTTAACAATCATTCGATCGTGCAAAGAAAACCTCAGTTTTCTATATAACAAAAACTGTAAAACTGTAAAAGTTCCATTTTCGTAGAGTTATTTTTTATTGAAATTAAAAACGATCTATGCGTAAAGTTTTTTTAGACTTATATTTTTCTCTTGTTAGATAACCAGTACAGCGTGGAGAACGGGAGAGCGCATAAGATTATTCACATCGTTTCATTTTTTGTCAAAAGAGACCAAAATAAAACGTTTATTAAATCAGGGTTGATAAATATTAAAAGTTTCCGAACACCACAGGGGAAATCAACGGAAAATAAATAATTTGACAAACGTTATTCGCATATAATAACAACGCCAGGAGATTCGTTAGCCGTTGAGCGTGGGAATCTATGATTTACATATAATTATTTTCGTCTGTTCGCACTGTTTTTCGTTAATATCATTTTATTATTGGTCTTTTTATTCAACATTTTTTTATTTTTATAACATTTTATATGCAAATTTTTTTTAATACAACTAGCAACAACGCGAACGCTTCGGTCGCGCTTCTGACCACATTCAGAAAACAATTTCTTGTCACAAGAACCAAAAAATATTGATTTAACAGAATGTCCTTATTTCAACAACGAAATGTATTGTTTTTTAAATTAAAAAAAAAATGTTGAATCATTTTGTGCGTGATACAACAGTGATATACAGCATCCTAACCAATTTAAAATTGTCGAAGAAATCAGTCGGTCGAGGTTCTGACAATGAACACGTCGATTAGCACAACAAATATGAGTCTAAGCAATCCAAAAAATGGTAATCCAATCAAGCTTTTTTCCGTGATGAGTGCGAAGAAAATAAAAAACCGGGAAACAAAATTATTTTGTTATTTCAATTACATGTTATTCCGAACGCATTGAGCATATCACGGCGTCTTTGAACGCGCGCGTTTGACACTGGCGTGTAATTAGGTGGCGAACCACAGCCAATCAGGAGACGAATAAAATGACTTCACGATTATCTCAAAGTTCGACACCGATTGTCCGTGTCTTTTTTAAGGGAGGATTGCACACGGCTCGATGATGAATGAGATGATCCGATTGGTTATGTAGCTTTTTGGCGTGAGACATTGGTAAGTTATAACTACCCAGCTGATTGATTGGTGTGATATGTGAAGCTAGAAATTCTCACGTATAGTTTGGGATAACAGTTTTCTGTACGTAGTATCTAGAAAAGTCTAGAAAAGTGATTTCGTAATTATCGTCGTTTCTATAATTACGAAAAAAAACATTTTCATTGCTTTTTTGAAAGTCGTAATCTCCGCGAAAACGCAATAAATGCTGAAAATTGAATCGTTTTTCTGAAAACTGTCAAAAGATACGCCGAAATAGTTTTATCGATTCAAAGAAATACAATTCGTCAAATTTTCATGATTGAACTATTCAAATATTGCTTACATTAATAAGAATATTTATTGGAATTCAATGAGTAACCGGCAGACCTTTCTGTACGCCCCTCCTCTACACAGTATCGAAGGAATCCCGAGTTTTTATGATAGTAAAAAATGACGACACTCTCAGTTTTAAGGAGGCAGTCTCGGTTCAGTCCCGGCAAATGTGAGCTTGGGGGGAAATTTCGAACCCTTCTCGTTGAGATAATAATCTGAAACAATTAAGCATGTAGAAGGTGCTGAAAAGATTGATTTTGTATAACAATAATATCGAAATGTTATTAACAAATTAATTTAAAAAATGAATTGTTCAACAATTTACCCGGCAACCCAACTTTTTCTTGTGATGGGAATTATTCATTAATTTTTCTGAATACGTATGAATTTTTTTAGAATTTGTCTAATTTGTTAGACACACATGCAGTTTTAACAAATTAGACAAAATTGTGGAAAAATTCATACGTATTCAGAAAAATGAATGAATAATTTTCATCAGAAAAAAAAGTTGGGTTGCTGGGTAAATTGTTGAACAAATCATTTTTCATTAATTTGTTAATAACATTTTGGAATTATTATTTTGCAAGATTGATTTGTTCAGCATCTTCTACGTGCTTGATTTTTCAGATTATTATTTCATCAAGAAGGGTTCGATATTTTCCCCCAGAAGTCACATGTGATGGGACTGTACTGGAGCTGTACCTTAACAAAGAGTCAGTCGAGAAATGTTTTAAGAGTATTCAGGTTAAGTCTGTCCAGGAAATGAATTGTTGATTCAATAGCACTGAATTTCAGATTGCGTTTCAAATCAATGAACGAAAATGTGGTATCGCGTTTCAAATACGATTTCATTAATGATAAACGAAAATATGTTGTACGCCGAGATTTCGAAGACATATTTCTTTGAATCAGTTACTTTTTTCCGTCGCTTATTTTGCCGATTATCCAAGCATCAATTACATATAGCATTCAGGTGAGATCTGCATAATGACAACAAACGCAACGCAGTCGTGTGGGGACAACCGGGAATTAAAAATCTACGACAACGCAATAAGTTGATGCGACAATAGAATAAAGAAAAGAGTATTTGCGTAGCTAATGTTTTTGAGTTTATTAATGACCTTGAGTTTCGGGTGCCTCCGGTGTGGTTTCACCCGTTCGTGTTATTTCGTGAGCAAAGCACAGCTTGTTATATACGCCAGGAAGTTAATGTCATACCGAGCTTAATTCCCAGGTTCCGAGAATGACCTGAGCATTCGCTTGAATATCATCCCCTTCTCTCCGGCGAGCCGGAGGCAGTAATTACGGCAGTTACGAGCACCGTCGAATATCCGGTGTAGAGTCGGCTGCTCGTCGTTGTCGGCTATCGATCCCAGGACATACTGTATACACTAATATATATATATAAATGTATGTATGTATAGATATATATATCTATATATATATATACACATATATATACATCTGTAGGTGCTCTCGCGCCGTCACCCCCTGACGCTCGGTTCTCTGCAAGAAATAAAAGGGTTAAACGAGCGAGCGGGAAAGACCTTAGCACGGCACGACCAAACCCAAGACTGGCAGTGAAAAACAGCACCTAAGAACAAGGTATAGGACCTTATTACTGGGAAATGCTGCGCGCTACCTTATTAAAATTAATAGGTAAACTCAGTCTCTGATGTTCGCTCAATTCACCTGGCAAACGACGCTCTTGATTATGGTTTCATCATAGTCGTCGCACCTTACGTCTCTTCGCGCGAGGCGTTAAAGGGCTCCTCTTCTTACCACCCATTTCACGTACATTTCTATCACGCGTTTCAAGTATTCATAAATTGTTACCTGTAGTGTGTATCCTGGAGATGGTGTTCGGTGGCTGAATATGGTCGTTTTCAAGCTAATTACGAATCTAATCACACCGGACTGTTAAAAATTCAGCGGATTAAACGTCATGGGCGCGGTCTTGTAGTGAATGTTGATGCCATTTGGTGTTAACAATGACGCTTATCACATTGTTAAATTCGTACATTCAATAAGTGTCTTAAAATTGTTCCGATCATGTTTCGAAACTTTCAGCATATTTAGATTTGGCGTAAGTCGCGATGAGAAACAATGATTTAGAAATTGATGCATCGATTTGGTAGACAAACAACATCCAAAAATGTCATTGACTTTGATGGAACTACATGGAGTACAAGTATAATTTGTTTCAAGTTTTGAGGTTATGCCGGAAATTACCACCAGGTGTTAACACCATCACTCGGCGTGGAGACATATAGAGGCGCCATTTTCCCATTTTTTTAAATGTTACTTTATGAATGCACAACATCTCAATAATGTTGTATTCATTTTTTAGAGCAATTGAAGAAAAACTAACGGAGATATGGAATTTTAACCATCCGAGGCTCTGTGTCGCTCCGTGTATAAGTATTCACTTTAAAGCGATTTTCCTACACTTCACGTTTTCAAAGTCGTTGTCGGCTGTAGTTTAAAATCTATTGCACCGATCCTTTTCATACTTGGTACACTCTTTCTCTGTATAATTCATGAGGTAACGCTGTCGAGTTTTTAAACATTTGTTGTTATTTTTTATTTTACAATAACAAATTTACCGATTTTTCAGCGAAAAACGCGTTTTTGCCTTTCCAGTGTTACCAAAAATTTAAAAATCAAAACGAAAAAAAAACCGACAGCGTTACCTGAGGAAGCACATCAACTAATAAAATCAATTTCATTTGTTTATATCAGATGATCAGGTGATGAGTTACAACCGTCACCGCAAAACAACTTTTTTTAGAGACGTCTCCGGAGATTTGCTGGCAACGGCTTAGTTTCTAATATTTTCCGCTGAAATTTTCAGAAAATATTCTTGAAATGTTACTCTACAATACTGTAATCATTAAATTTAAAATACACTCCCGTATCTTGTAAAAAAATGGTTGAAAAACAGTTTTCAACAGTGTATACTGAGAAAAATAGTTAACTGGAAGAACAACAGTGCACAGAGATCTTTTTATGCTTAGGCTATATTAGTTACGGTATCAATTAAAATCATTATTGCTCCTATCAAACGTCGACCTCCGCAGCAATTTTTAATTAGTTGGCATTTTCTATCAAATTACTGGCGTCACCTATCTATCGATTCGTTAGACCTTCTCGTAAGTTAGTGTACGAGATATCAATCGAAACTCGATTGATTATATGTACCAGTTTACCGGGTGATAAATAGGTGCGATTACTTGTCTAAAATAACCTCTAAAAACCTCACGAGCATCAACACTGACATTGAAAATCTTCAACAACCATTTAACATGTAAGTGCGTTAATTAATGACATAGGTGAGAAGCTTATAATACTGATGGAATGTTAATATTTGTCATAGCCGATCCGCACACAATCGTTCGCGATTCTTCTTTGCATTATGACACAACGCAGTTCTCAATTGTATTCTCGTTCCCCGTTCTATTTTGTCGAAATATCGACAGCCAACGACAAAATATTAATGCGCTTGCGGCATTCCCATTGCAGATATCGCGCTGTGTGTTTCATGTGTTTCGCATATTATGATGGTGAATGTGCCACTATCACGTCAAAAGTGAGTTGCCTCAGTTCTGTGTTGCGCAGCACTGCATGTCGACACTTGTGACCGGTGTAGCACGCTTTTGCGTATATGTATACCGACACATGTAGTACATAGATATCAGAGCAGGGCTCTACACCCTGCAGTGCAATAATATTCGTGAGTTACCTCTCTTTACCCCCCGGCTGCAGGGCTATGCACTGCATAGTCCGGTGCGAGTCGATAGCCGCGACGTTCCAGCCAGCCGCTGCAACATCATAAACAGTTGGGCTCGTTATAGGCCCGTGTACTTTCGCATCCAAACGTGACGAGTGCAGGCCCAAGCACGCTCTAAGCTCCGCACGCAAAATTTGCCCCGGTTATTCCTCCCGTCGGCGACGGCGGCGGCCGTCGTATATTGTATACACAAACGGGGAACTGGGAAGAAGCATTCCATTCGTCACCAGCCTCCGAACACGTGTATACACAGGCTCCTTTGGACTCGCTTCACGCTGTCGTCCTTTTGAATAGCCGACAAACGTGACGTGAACAATCGAACGCGCGCCCGCGCGGTGCCGACCAGGCGATCGCCATGTGCCGGGACCCGAGCCTCGGGATAAAGAGAGAAAATCCAGATGAGAGTCGTACCCGCGATTCTTTCATAGAGATGTTCTCAACATATGTGGCCAAACCCGGCTGTCAGGACATCGACGACTCAATGCTTGCTTGCTCCCCGCCCATCGGCCAGCACCGATCCACTACTGCGAGACGCATGCCTAATGCTCCGGCGACGCACCAGACCCGCGGCGGTTGCGTCCCGCTTTCCTCGAGTTGCGTTCGACGAATCCTCCACTTTTCCACTTCGGCCTGCCAGATCATATTTTTATTGCGGTGAAAAGAAAATCACAGTAACATAGTCTGAAAGTTTTACTCCATAAATCCGTGTATTAAATTGAAATAGAAATGCGGTTTGTAGATAAAATGGGGTACACCAAGAAATTTGGAAATTTGAAAAAAACCATTCGAAAAACATAAAATTGGGATAGGTTGATAATTAAAGTACTGTAGTTGTTCATATCATTTTATAGTAAATTCAATATACACACACAAGTTCGTGAGTTAAAATTGTCAGTGCCGACATGGTAAATTTTCAAACATTTTTTAATAATGTATCCTATAAAACCAAACATCGAACGCCGAAAGCTGAGTCGCTTGGCAACGAACGTGCCCAGCAACTAAATTTCAGCCTTTCATGGCCAGTTTTAAAAAATGAATAACCAGTTGGGTTAATTAATAAACAATATTATAGCGAACAAAAAAATGGTACGCTTACAATTTCACCGAACGTTTATATCATGTTGAACTATGTTCAGTAGAATTTAGAATAAAATTAAATAGAGCCTAAGGGCAGATGAAAATAAAAACGATTTTCTTCAGTTTTTGTTTACAATTCGGATTACTATTCCATGTCCTTTATTGAAAAGAGCGTGTTTGTGCGGTTAAAAAGCGCTTGTCAGATTTCATATTTGCTCTATTCTCGTCCAAGATATACACAATTAAAGGCACGGGAAACACATTTTTTCAAAATTCATCGATTAGAACTCAACAAAAACGAATAAATATTTGAGGTTTATTCTCTGTCGATTCAGCCACTTTTTTAACCCCCTCCGATCTACACCATAATTGAATATATCAAAGTACCACTAAAAAGCACACCATGTGCATTTTTTCAGACTTTTATCCAACTTTTTAGAAAATACCATTACTTTTTCCAACTTAACATATTTCGAAAACTTAAAGGTACTGAAAAAAATGTCTTCACATAAAACATGTTGTTTTTTGTTAGCTCTCGAATGAAATATATTTTCAAAAATTCACGTTCCGGTAACACTGATTTTTTACCGAAAAGCGGAGAAATAACTTTTTTATTCAAAAACGATTTTTTTAAATTATAGAATATTCCTGCATGATTGTCGGTATCGCAAAAAAATCGCCAGAGTGGCACGGATCGAAGTTTCGGTATAACAAAAATGATCTATGTGGAAGTTTCGAAAATTCGCGCCATCGTTGTACCGGAAAAACCGTTGTGTGTAAGAACCTTGATTCCCATCACTCTAGCAGTTTTTTTTGCGATGTCGTCACACTATATATACTAGAAAAAGACTTTGCCACTTTTTTTAGCCAAAAGAAAACATCCGTTTTTGAATAAAAAAATAATATAACTTTGACTTTTTACCAAAAAGCAAATAAATTATGTTCACTTTAATTGAAAACCGGAACTTTCCTTTTGGCTGAAAATGTTACAAAGTCCACGATTGTGTCGCGGATTTTGCGTTGGCAAGTTTGAATAAATCCTACTCTCCGCATAAACAGAAAAATTGACATGGGATGCCAAGACAATTGCTCCATCGATATATTGTCAACGTGTGTAGCCCAAGAGGCGGCGATGAGGATATTGACAGTTCACTTTTCTCCGTCCGTCGCGGTCAAGAGCAATTCACTGGAACACAGGCCTAATGCTCCGGCAGCAACGCACTAAACCCGCTGCGCTGGCTGCGTTCTTTTTCCTCGAACTGTGTGCTCTCCGAATCCTCCACTTTTCCGCTTGGAGCTGTCAGAGCCCATTTGTATTATCCCCGAAAAGCCAACGTCGAGACACTAACGTCGCTAGCGGCGAGCGCAAGTTTTAGGCTCTCTTAGTCGGCTTTTTGGTTGATGGTGTCCGCCGCATGGCAGGATGATACGCAACGATTGGTTCTCTAAAACACTGCCGATGACCAGTTATTGGCTCGCTATTACCTGTCGCCGTTCGATCCACGTTCATGCAGACTGGCCAGTCTCTGGTCGCTGGCCCGTGGAGACCCGTGGTCGTTTACCCCACCGCGAAAAAGTATATCGGGGGCGTAAATGCTTCCATCGCACCCTCTCTGCCTGCTCTCACGTCCAAGCTGCTTCCCCTGCTCTTTTCCGTTTCCGTTCGCTCATCCCTGCGGTCGCGTCCCTCAACATCGCGCGCAAAAAAGTCTCTTCTCTCGACACTATCTGCGCCTTTTTTCCATTTCTATCGCCACAAGAACGAGCTTTTTCTTCCTTATACCGCCCGCGTCCATGTTGGTGGCTTTTGTTTCTACATTACCGTTCTCTTCGCGCTCTTTGAATATTCTAGAACATATAGATGGTACATTGTACACTGTTCGAAGCGGAAAACGTGATACGCACTATGGTACGCCGGTGATAGCCTGGACAAATAGCCAATGGAAAGTGACATATATTCCTCGGCCGAATGAGGAGCAAGCCCGCGCACCCGATTTCGTGAATACCACACGCGCCGGGGGGGAAAAAAACGGTGTCAGCCGACATTACGGTATCCCGATGTTGCCGGCTCGGTGCGGAGCCTCTCCGCACATTGCGAACGGTAACGTTTTTATAACCCAAGCTGAAGTACGACAGGAATGTCGTTCGTATGCGGCGGCGGCGGCGGCGGCGGCGGCGGCGGCAGCGGCGGCGGCAGCGGCGGCGGCGGCAGAGTAGGATGAATGAGACCGTAAACGCACCCACGCCGCACGCGCTCGTACTCGCACCCCTCGCCATTTCACCCTCAATACCGTCGCGCGCGCGTCCCTTTTGCCTCTATGCTCTCGCGCAATATCGCGACAGATAGCTGCGTGAGGGTGAGCGCAGAGTACAACACCGGGCAAGATCGAGTCTCGAACGAGCGGAGCAGCCTCCCGCCGTCGTGCTACCGAACATTCGTTCCGCACGACCCCAAAGACCAAAGTCGACCGAGCGTTCACCGCGCGAGCGAGGGGCCGCAGTTTTCCTGCTGGGGGCGGAGCGCTCACGAGGCGCCACAGCGGTTTCGAGTTTTGGTCACGATATTGTTTCGCAATAATGCACCTTTTACGCGCGATACTCACTGCGTCGGCCACGCCGCGTAAATACCTATATCGACGCGGTACACACTGCTGTCGAGCTGAGTGCCTGGATAGGCACTCATCCGCACACACCCGCAAACCTCACCCGTACCCTCGTGCAGTACGCGCAGCCTGGCTTTTCGTATTCATCTTCCTCCAAGAAACTACGTACACGAGCGTAGCGTTTCAGTCTTAATCGAAATTGCCTAACAACTCATGTTTGACAGAAAAAAAATGCCACTAAAGAACTAAAAGTTTTACCCATCTTGTGGGGAAAAATAAGTATAACATGTCGCCTATGTTCGTGTGCAAACTGTAAAAAAATGTTGTGTTAAAATTAATATACCGGTATCGGAACTTTTTATGCATAAACCGTCTATTAAATTTCATAAGGTTTGCGCTCTAAGTATTCATAGTCACTGCAATTAAAAAAGAATCATTTTGTTGTAATATTACAATTATAACGTAATACCGCAACGTTATTGTAATATTATATTATTATTATATTATTTACAAGTGCCTGAACTCAGTTTTAACTAAACTTATGCGACACTTTCAATGTAAAGTAATATATTACATTAAGATTTGGAGTTGGCTTTTACGAATCTGTAAATTGCTTTCCATATGCAAGTATATTAATGATAAAATAATATACATGTATTGCACAATTCAAGTCTCAATGGGTAAATTTGATATAAGATTATTACATTTACAAGACGGTGGATATAGTAATGTTTGTTTCATACACGGAGTCCGTAAATTTTATTTACACTTGGATGGTAAGTTCTTCAACAGATTTGACAATGTTTCCAAGACTTCGTTGCATTATTTTACAAGTGTCTGAACTCCGTTTATATTAAACTTGTGCGACACTTTAAATGTAAAGAAGTAAGTTAAAAATCAAATCGGGCCTGACCTTTACGAATTGGTAAAGTAATGTTCATATGCAAGTCTATTAATCATAAAAATTATATACATGTGTTGTAAATTTAAAGCCAAATCGAGTAAATTTAATAGAAAATTATTAAATTTACAATACTGTTGATATTAATCGTCATTTCATACACAAAGTTCGTAAATTTCATTTACACTAGGTTTGTATACTTATTGCTAGTGCTTTAAAACACGTCACATATTTTTGTTGGGCCGCAGGGGAATTGATTACACTACGAAACTGACAGTGTATGTTTGTTATATATAGCACGACTATCGTTTAGTCCTTAGCAGAGTGAGCAAGTATCAAACTCATGCGATGACTAAGGGAAAGGCATAAAAGGAGTCTTGTGGGAGTCACTCCAGCAGTCTCCTGGTTAAGTCTTTGTGGGCTCATTCGCGGTTTTCATCTTCCGTTGAGATTCCGTATATGTCGAGCCATATCAATCGAAATTGACTTACAGGTTATAATTTTTACAGCTCGTCGTTCCATGTATCGTCCTTTTGGGCAAAATAAGTATATGACACGTCATCTATGTTAACGTGCTATGCTGGTGCTTTGATAAAATATGAACATTTTCGATGGTCAACGAGAAAAGGTTAATCAAATGTACACCATATATATTTATTTGCCGAATGTTTTATCGTTGATTCCTCAACAGGAGGGTGAAGTGTCCAGCGTCATACTCCCTGGATGACTAAGTGAATCGTAAAAGAGAAGCGTCTCATTAGAGTTATTAGTCTCTTGGTTAGATCCCCTTGGACCGATTCGTACCATCTTTCATTAACGCGCAAGCCTCTGTTTGCCAGAGGAGTTTATTGGCTGCCAATGGACACCAAACGTCGGACGAACCTTTGGGATTCCCGTTAATTTTATTTGAGCCTGCCTCAGCAAATATATAGACAATAAAAGTCTGCATCCTCTCGTTAATTAATTTATTTGTCGTCTCTGGCCAAAGCCTGAGGGAACGGTACCTACCCTCGCTGCTTGGCGTTAATGCGAGAACCAGATGACTTAATTCTCGCTACGAGTATCAAGTAGAGTACTGTATATTACATTGGGTTTAATTAAAGATAGGCGACTCTGACCGCAAAATGTTGCCATTTCAGAGCGTATTATCCCATGTGAATATTATCAGAACATTCTCATATCCCATGGACGTCTGCAGAGAAAGTGTTTTTTCATAATGTCTTTTTTTCTATTTTCATTACGCCTAGATGACTCTTTTAATCGAGGTAGTCAAAAGTGTCCAGCCGTGCGTGACGCAAGGTGTCGAGCAATAAGAGGAGAATGATACGGAACAATAAGTAGATGAGAAGAATGAAAACATACTTAAACATTTCAGAAAAAATAACCAATGTGAGGCTGCTATAGAGCAATCGAAGGAGATGAACGCTCGAGCGAAATCGAGAGAGGGATTACGAGTAAAGTGCGACGCGGGGTCAGCATTTTCGGGTGTGGGGGTGAAAATAGCTAATGACTAAAATAGCGAATGGCTAAAATAGCAAATTTCAAAATAACGGACGGTTTGAATCTAGAATCATTATGAAATTCGCTATTTTAGCCATTCGATATTTTGATCATTCACGGATTTTGACCAACATCTATATTAAAATGGAATCAAAATAGCGAATGGCTGAAATTGCGAATTGCATAATGATGACCATTCTAGATTCAAACCGTTCATTATTTTTAAATTTGCTATTTTACCCATTCGTTATTTTGGTCACTAGCTATTCTGATCCCCACCCATTTTCGGGTTGAACAAGGTCGATCGCGGGTTCGTCCTGGGCGTTTACAATGTTCGCTCCTTCCCGCGCAGAAAAAAGTACTCTCAGAAGGACATCCAGATGGCTTCCGGGCGGGAGTCCAGGCCGGATACCCGGCATACTCCGATACTTCAGCATTTCGTCCGATGCCGAAGTTTGCCGGGACTCCCGCCTGGACTCGCAAGCCTCCCGCGCGGACTCCCACCCGGAGCCTGGATTCCCGCCCGGACTCCAACCGAGATTTCGTCAAAGTGTCAAAAAGTCCTCACGGAGTCCCACCCGAAGTCCATCCGAGGCTTTTTCCGGGATTCTTTTTCGACGCGGGATGGCATTCAAACGACCCTTCTGAGCGCAACCTCCCGCGTAGAAAAAAAACTTCGGCCGAAGTTTGCCGGGACTCCCGTCCGGACTACCAGGACTCCCGCCCAGACTTCCGCCCAGACACCATCCGGGAGTCCTTCCGAGACTAATTTTTTCTGCACGGGTTCGTTCATTTCATTGCGTTAACTCGTTGCTTTGCCATAGCTGTTGCGCAAACAGCTCTAAATCCCTCACCTGGTTAAAAGATCATCACAGCGTGACCCGTCGAAAAATCACTGTTTTTCGCGATTTTTTTAAATGGTTAGGATAAATTAATCGGTCTGGTTTTTTTTGTACAAATCAAGGCACTAATAAAGAGTACAAAATGATTTTTTGTAAGTTGATTTATTTATTGTTCAATATTAATATACATTATTGAAAATTCCGATTAACAAAAAAGGTCCTGCATGGTGTCCAGGTTTGCGGCCTTAATCCTGATCTGACACAAAAATTTCAAAAAGATTATTAATCTGTAGGGAAGCCGCTATCGTCCTATGGAGGCTTTTTTATTTGACAAAATGGCGGCGGTTTGAACAAAAGGTGTTAAATTTAGCCTTTTTGTTCGGCAGTTTTTCGTAAAAAAAATAGGAAGATTTCAAACAAAAAAGCTTCCATAGAGAACCATTCCATAGAGACGGTAGAGAATGGCGAGAATGACGAGAATGTTCTGCCCAAATTTGAAATGGATAGCTTGAAAACTCTTCCCTTGAGAGTGGATTCCGTTTTGAAAAACACCATTTCGAAATAAACGCGTTCGAAGTGAAAACTTTTCATACATATAAATCATTTACTTACGATCAATCGGCGATGCCAGGTCCATTCGAAATAATTCGAATTTCGATTAAAAAAATTGAGAGAATGTTTATAACAGTGTATTCTATTCGATAATGCAAAAAAAAAAGATTTATTAAAAATGTCACATGATATGTACATGTGATGATCTCTTAAACAACCGATAATACATATCCCTCGTTGGCTGTAATTAAAGACACGGTACCGCGTCCAAAAGGTTGGTAAGAGGATTCACTTACGGAGTTTTCAAAGCGAATCGCTTTCTCATGTCGCTCGTTTTTCCTCATGACAACGCGATGTCTCACTCCATTGACTGCGACGCACCGTATATGATGCCAAGTGTCGGGGAACAAGACGAAAATGATGCCGCGGAGATCGAGAAAGAGACGAAGGGCGCGCAACGCCGCGTCAATAGGGAAATGTTGAGAAAAATAAGAAACGATAGAGCCGCGGTTATAGAGGCTCGAATCGAAGAGAATCGCGGCGCTCGAGCGAAACCGAAGGAGGTGCGGTGAGTGGAGGTTTAGGGTTGAACAAGGTCGGTTGGCTCTTACACCGCTCGTTCTTTCCTTCTTTTTATCCCATTCTCTCGTCTACTTTAGCATATAGCTGTTGGGCAACCACCTCTAAATCCTCCACCCGGTTAAACAACCGACGTTTGCTCAATGTTTCAAACAAACCGAGCGCGGGCGCTCGCGCGCGCGCGCGCGCGGGTGAGGCTTTATTTGCAGTGAGCCGACGCACAGAGCGCAGAGCAGCGCCCTACCCGTCCGCGGAGAGGTTGAAGCGAGCCTAGAGTCACCCCCGAGCGTGCACCGGGGGCTGGATAGGGCTGCCTGGCTCTGGTTGGCTCTTGTGCTCACGACCCTCGCTCTCGGTTCTTGGCCTCTCTCGTTCTACGGCCTTTCTGGGCCCTCTCCCCCTCCCTCCCCCCCGACCCCGCGACATAGGCTCTTTATGCTCACGGGGATTTACCGTACACAGAAACACTGGTACATCGCCGCGGCGGTATATAGCCGTGTTGGCTATATACCGCCGCAACGCCGTACGTACATTGCTAAGTAGACACGCTGTGCCCAGGGTAACGCTGCATACTGCATGCTACCTACTACCGGCTCCCTATGTGCACCACCCTGCTAACTGGCACAGACCTCCGCGTTATACTCTATTCACTCGACAAGCGCGATTACATGCATTTTCCAAATTACCTCGCCGCTCATGCACCTTTTCCCAAAGAATCAACTCGATAATGCGCGCCGAGGATTAGTCCTATATTGTCTTATCTCCTCTTGAGGACCGCGGCGGCCGGTCACTGCGCGGATACTCCTCAGGGCCTCATCTAAACCGTTCTTTTATTCTTAACGTTCGTTGATATCCCTTGTTTAAGGATGTAGGAGCGCGAAGTGTTCCATTCACATAAATTCGAGAAAAGTGCGAGAGAATTGCAAACACTTCTCGATGGTCTGAAAATCTGGAGAAATGCATGCCCACTAAAGGTACTGAAAAGATTAATTTTGCATAATAATAATTCCAAAATGTTATTAACAAATTCATAAAAAAAAATTGTTTAACAAATATTTCGGTGACCCAAGTTCTTTTTGTGTGAAAATGATTCCTTCATTTTTCTGTACATTTATGAATTTTTTCAGATTTTTATCTAATCTTTGAAATTTCCGTCTTTTGTATGGAAAATATGTACAAATTTCAAAGATTAGATATAAATCTGAAAAATTCATACGTATACAGAAAAATGAAGAAATCATTTTCATGCAAAAAGAAACTTGGCTCAACGAAATATTTGTTAAACAATCTTTTTTTTATCCATTTGTTAATAACATTTAGGAATTATTATTATTCAAAATGAATCTTTTCAGTACCTTTAGTGTGCGTGAATTTTTTCAGATTTTCAGACCATCGAGAAGTGTTTGCAATTCTCTCGCACTTTTCTCGAATTTATGCGAATTGAACACTTGGCGCCCGCACATCCTTAATTATGCCCATTGAGATCGCGCTCGTATTCGAGTGGGGAGCCCTGATGCACAATGACGATACCTCACCTCTCGCAATGTCGCGAGCGCGTTCGCATTGTTAAACATTTCATGACACGAATGGTTAATATCGGTAGTCAGGGCACTCGAACACGACACTTATACGATGTATACAATATCGTTTAAGCCGAAACTTTTTCTGCAGAAGCATCGAATACCATTGTTCGTCGTTATTAGACACGAAAGTACGTTGCTAAGTAGACGCACACCGCATACTGCGTGCCACAGCCACTGACTTATCCCGTGCACCGCACACCGCAACAGGCTCAGACCTTCGCGTTATTACGTACTGTCCACAAGCCGCGCGGTTACATGCACTTACGAAATTACTTCCGCGCTCATGTTTACCCAAGGAATCACAACCCGATAATCTGGCAAGCAGAATAAGTGCTAATGTGTTAACTAGCGCCAAATCGTGGATGTACTTGTCCAGCCGTTGCTTATTCCAGTCCATACACGTCCGTTGGTACAGTCCTCGATTAACTAGCAATATGCTCATTGAGATTCCGTCCGTCGTGCTCCTCGCGCGCGCATTAGGGGGGCCCACCGCTCGCGCGATTTCGCACATCCGAACCCCGTCTTTGATCGGCGACAATGAAACGGCTGGAGTGGTCAATGTTTGTGCCTACGAACAGCACTTGGAGCGCACTTCGCCCGATCGAGCCTAAACGTTTTTCCCAACAAGTATCGAATATACATTTATCGTAATAATAACAGTGGCCGAATGTAAGTGTAATTAAATCCTCGTCCGCGGCGCAATGCGCGCGTGGCTCGCCTCGTTCGAAGGTCCCCTAATACCGCGCGCGAGGTTCCACGAGTGCGCTTACCAATTTCATTTTTCCATTAATACAATGGTGCCGCGCTTGCCGCCGCGGGCACCAGCATCTCCCTTTTCTTATTCCTCGACGCTCGTCCGGGCTTCGCCGCATCAATTCAGGCCTATAGAAATTGCTCGCGCAGTGTGCAGACCAGATGAGTGCCAGGGTGAGTGCATAGGTGGTGCGAGCGCGGAGTTGAGGGAAATTGGAATATGGCCAACGGCCGGTTCTCCAGTCGCTATAGATTATAAGGGGTATACTCGCCGGTGTTCCACGGTATATCGCTACTGCCGCTGATATCGCGCGTACAGCCGGGCGCGCGGCCGAGAGGCCACATGTGCGCGAGCAACCCCGTGGCGGCGGCGGCGGCGGCAGCGGCGACGGCGGCGGCAGCGCAGGTAGGTAATGCAATTCGCGAAACCCGATTTGAATGATGCGCTTCTGCGTAACGCGAATGCTATGTACCGAGCGAGTGGGAGATCGACACGCTGCCTTCGACAGGGGAGACCGGGGCGAGTTGGGGATTAATTGACCTTTTTCACCCGCCTGCCCCCCTAATAATTCGCTGCACGGATCGAATTAAACCCAACGCTATCTTTTCGCGTGGTTCATTAGCAATATGGATAATCGAAATTTTTCAAGCGCTGATACGACAGCCCTGATTCGGATCGGGCATTAATTATCGAGTTGGTAACACGAACGAAGGCGCTCGCACGTAAGTTGGGCCAATAAAGAATAACGCTAAATACGATACGTCCTAACTCAGGGTAATAAACTCCTTTCATCGAGGCTTTTTATAGGGATTAAGGAAGAGTCTGTACAGTATATTTATCGCGAAAAAGATGGAACTGCCGAAAAATTTGTTTCATCTTTTATTTTGAATGAGGCAACATTATCAAACTACACGGAGAAAAAAGACCATGGTATTTGCAACAATAATACCATAGGTAAAATTTTATAATATGGGGGACAATATTTTATAGTAAGATCAGCTTTAATATGGTTTTCTACCGACTCTGCTAAAATAACCCCATTTCGTGTCCGCAACGCGGGCGGGAAATCGCTCATTTTTTACAAGTGACTTACGCATGCGCAGTCCGCTTTCATTACGTCCCTAGGGAGGTAATCAGCTCATTCCTGCCCGCGCGGGAGTAATGGAAACCGTACTACGCATGCGTGTCGTCATTTGTCAAAAAATAGCTTATTTTCCGTCCTCGTTGCACACACGAAATGTGGTTATTTTTTAGCGAAATCGGGAGAAAAGTATAGTACGTTATATGGGAGGAGTGCAACTTTTCTCCCTTGTAACGTAATGTACTATTATCGCACTATTATCATGAAGTTAAGTAAACTATGCAGTTTCGATAGTGCATCTAAATATGCGCCACACTTAAGAACTCTATAACTTATCGTTAAAACGGTAACAAAAAATAATTTTACAAAAATTAAAAAATCTCCCGACTGAAAAAGAAGCTTTATTATAAACAAATTGGGTAAATAAAAATGGTGAAATAATAAAATAACTAGACGCATATAATAGTCCGAAGATACTTCTCGTCATTAGGTGTGAAAATCTCCCGACTATGATGTGCGCATAATTATTTTATTATTGCATAATTTTTATTTATGCAATTTGATTATTAATAAACCTTCTTTTTCAGTCGGGAGCTTTTTTAGGTTTTTGTAAAAATATTTTTATTTCGTCCTTTTTAAAGTAATTCAAACGCTCTGTCATGTGCATTATGAAGTGATTCAGAGAATACGCGTCAATGGCGGCCATCTTGCGATATTTCAATATATGAAAACCGGTGAGATAAATGAAAAAATTAAATTACGAGCGGCATTCAAGCACTCTACTATGATAATGTGGGCCATCTTGTGATATTTCGATATATTCAAACAGGCTATTTGCACTATTTGCAAAATGCATTTACCTAAGCGAATCAACAATTCATCACTTTAATTTATGGAAAAAGACATTCGGCGCTAGTCGTAGAATCAACATTCAAAATTTGGTTAAATAATTTTTTACAGTTTTCGAGAACATTGGCTACAAATAAATCGCTCAAATCAGCTGATCGCCGTGAAATGCATAACTTCCGACTTTTTGCCCTAGCGGGGCAGTCGGGAGTTAAAAATAATGTTACATGCAACACATTTATGAAATCAACAATGAGATATAATTTCTGGCGCATTCACCGATGTTTTTATTTTGTGTAAACATTCAGAATGTTATTCAATGCGTCTACTGTGTGCGTAGTTACATTTTACTATTTTCCAGTAAGGCTTGTTGTATTAATTGATAGCACGACACTGATAAAAAATAATAGTAGATTAAATATTTGCATAATAAAATATATAATAGTAATTGAGAGAACTATATGTAACAGTAATTGTCGCACCCTTTACATTTTTAGATGACCCACCATAAAATATTGCTATCACTGGAAGGAAACATATTTTTATGGATTTACGTATGGATACCCCACGTAGGGATTGGTCTTCATACAATTTTTATAACTTTTTGCATTCTGGACCGCCATATTAGAGCCTCCATTTTCAATTACTGAATTCAAAGTTGAGTTTTGTAATTAGAGGCTTAAAAAACTTCTGTGCACCAAATTTTATCGAAATCCATGTGATATCCCTGTGACTCTTGTCCGAGATGAAACTATTATGGACTTAAAGTATAAGATATTCACGTAGTCTGTTTGGTCTAGTGGTTAGCATGCGCGTAATAGTTAGGTAGGTCGTATAGGTCTTAGGTTCAAATCCCAGCAACATCACTTTCCCGAGAGCTAGTAAAAAAATGGTATCTGTGGATGATTTCCTTTCTCATCAATAATCACAGAATAATGTTATTAGCATTACTGCGTGACGACCTGTTATAAAAGACATTTTTTTAATGAACTATAAACCAATAAATGAACCTACACTCTATGTATTACTTTTAACTATGTAGCATATACAACAATGTTCAGAATAATACTTGTTTTTTTTCTCACCATTTACAAGACAGGAATATAGGAAAAACTATATATACATGATTGAAAAATAACTATATACTTTATGTGCCTTTATTGTTCTACAACAGCTTAAAATACTTTTTAAATAGTAAAAGGATGAATAGTTGCAACTAACATACAGAAATAATGTATACATCTACGATAATATGGCGCATTATACTATATTTTTAATGGATGCGATAACTATAAAGCATTGCTGTCGAATCAGGAAAACATAGTTTATAGTAAAAAATATGGTTAATCCGACTATGCGTATCTCTCAGTGTCTATACCCTAATTGTAGGGAAATATCTCAACGCCTAGAGAAGAGTATCAACCTCGTAGGCTTAATATTATTCACTTATCGATCTTTTTTATGCGCCAGTCGGTCTTAAAGTTTTCGTCACTCATGACGCGGTAAGCTTATTCAAAGCCGCGTATTGTTATTATACAAGCAGGGACAAAGCGCCAGCTCGTACCGTCGCCGTGCGAATAGCTGATTTAAAAACGGCGTTAACCCAACTGGCCCCAGTCTCCTCTGTACTGTCCAATATGCGATGTCACCAGAGCCGCACTGATTATTGTGAGGCCGTTGTCGGTGTCTCTACCGATGGTTGGTGGAAACCAGGGTGTGTTTTCGGAGGTGCCGTGAGCGCGCGCGAAGCACAGACGTTATAATATCCGCTGCGCGAGATATGATATGAAGCTATGCACGTTCGGTGAATCAAACTCTGCTTCGCAGCGTCATTCGGCCGCACTCATGCGACACAACTGGACCGCTGAGTACCGAGCGGGACATATTGAGCGCAAGACCGTAACCCTCGCCGCGCGAGCTCGGTACCGGCAGTAGCGGCACACTGTGGCGATTCGTCATTTCGTGATACGTTAAACGCTTACGCGGAGACAATTGGGACGGGGCCGCCGGCAGCAGGAGAGTAGGGAGGGTGGGGAGGGAGGCAAATGCACCGTCGAACTGGAGGATCAACTGCGCTGATGTATATCCGCAAGCTCGGCAGATTGTGAATAGAAATCCGGCCGGAAATCGGGAACAATCACACTCCGGTAAGTCTCGCTGTCTCTCTACTCGTCGTACGCCCCGTCGCTTTTCCGTCTATGTATCTTTTATGCCCTCCCGGTGGCGAATAGGCCGCGACTATTTCGCTTGCCTCACGATAAACTTTCGACGATTCGAGGCCGCGCTGCTCTCTGAGCCAGCCCGCCAGCCAACCAGCCAGCCAGCCAGCCAGCCAGCCAGCCAGCCAGCCAGCCAGCTAGCCAGCCAGCCAGCCTGCCAGCCAGCCAGCCAGCCAGCCTTTGCGCTAATCCTCGCCGGTATAAAATCCGATGCTTGTTTTGAATACCGGGTAATCGGGTTTGCGGGAGATGACGCGGTCACTTTTTGACAGAGGGGCCGTGCGAGATGACGATGTCGAGCTGCTCACGAGAGCCCGCATTGTACGGCGCACAGACCGTGGATGATGCAGAGGGTAAGCATCATTATTCTCTTTCTGCTGCTGCCGCTGCCTCCTCAGAACTCGTGGAACAAGTGACGTAAGCCTCTCAGTGCGGATCAATTGAACCGATACGCTTTCTTACAGAGCGGAGTTGTCTCGCGCAGTGCTCCCCGCGGCTTATAATATAACAAGTCCGCATTATATCTTTCGTGCAATCGCATTAACGACCGATGTCATTCGTACCTGCGAGCAATAAGCGCGCTTCGATAAAACGATAACAAACGATCACAATTTACAAATAATATTGCGACTCAGTACTATCGAATTTTTGGGTGACTCCGGGTGTATCCCGAGAACTAAAATATTCTTGCACTAAACGAAGATTGATGCGCGACGTCTGGCAATATACTAGGCCGAAAGCATAATTGAGCTTTGATGGAAACATTTTCTTCCAGGCTTGGATGAAACCTACATTACACTGTTAAAAGTGTGGTGTTAAAAACTACATTAACACGGTGCTTCTATAGATCCACACCAATCAACGATGATAATGAGCGGTGTTATGGGAGTGTGAAACACCGACTTTGCACCTCAAAAGTTCGGAACTGTCGTTTTTCGCGAATTATGAACAATCGAAGTGAGAATTGAAATACAGACGTCAGTACACGGAAAAAACGAGAGTTCAGATTGTACTAGTACTAGAAATGTATGTTCTCAGTGCTATAACAGCATAGTAATTTGGAACGTGTTTGAATTTCTAGCATTGCTTGCAATGCTCAACTCAGGAATAAATCGTATGTAGCATAGTAAAAATTATGCATTTCATAGTTAGTAACGCAATACAGAATAATAAAAATACACAATTAGGTGTATACCGGTGTATGAAATCGATACAGCGTTTTTAACAATGTATATGTTAATGAAACATTAAAAATAACTTTAAAAAAAGATTTACCGACTCGAGAATAACTATAAAAAAGTATTTCCCGACTCGAGAATTCGAAGCATGGGTACTTGTTTCTGGCAATGAACATTTTCCTACCTACCCGGGGTATTGAATCTAGGACCTACCTAACTTTCTAACAACGCTATCGCTACCGACTGTGCTACCGACTACTTGACAATTTAGGGTATCTAAGTCTTACATAAAATTTGCGAAATCACATTGACATAGTAGTATTCGCTTTGTGATTGATTTTTTATATATACTAGAGCGTTCAAGAAAAATTACTATGCTGCGTAACACTCAAGCCTATCCTATATATTGAACAGGTCGACTGCTGCACTGCATAGCACTTTTTACTATGTCACATAGGACTGCAATTCAAGTTCGAAAGTAATGAGAAGAATCACTATATCGATACACAGTATATGCAATACCTGTTACAGATTCTACTATGTGAATGATACAAATCCATTGAACGCATAGCAGAAAATGATTAGATTGTTATATAAACTGTACAATTTCTTATATAAAATTATTCGTGGAAGGCAACAGCTACATTTATGAATTGTCCGAACAGAATTTTCGTTCTACTCTAAGTAAAACCACAAGCAACAAAACATAATTTACTATTCGTATAAAGCTGTGAACAATTTCATTTACGAAAATTTTTATCTTGTCATTATTACGATCCTGCATAGTAATAATTGCCGTCCGTTCAGTACTTATTCATTTATTTGTAGCATCATTTGAAAAATTATTGTAAATATTGCTAATTTCGCGAGCCCCGTTTTCTCCGTGTAATGTGAATCTCGTTAATGAATTAGTCAGAAATTTGATTTTCGAAAAAAATCAAAGATCAGTTACCCGTAGAGGGAATCTGTAATGAAAAATTCAATTTTTCGGTAAAAACTGAGAAAAGCGACTGATTCATTCACGAGATAATAAAAAATCACACATGAAACGTGCATTCATGTCCTTAAATCGAAAAGTGTTATAATGTTTCGTCGGTAACACAGGAATAAATTTAACGAAACGGCTGGTGTTAATTATACACCGTAAAAAGTGTTACTATTAACGCTATAATAAGTAACACTAGGAAAAAGTCCACACCAGCAGCGTTTGACACCGTATATTTTTAACAGTGTACATCTACATTAAGCAACATCTAGGTAATTCGTATCCACCTTTATTGACGCTAGTTTCCAATTAAAAATATATATAGAAATAATGTTTGAAATCGTAGTACGCAATTGACTTGACTGTACCACCGATGTCTCCTAAAATTACGGGTTTCCAGTGAGGTTGTTATTCACTTAAATATTCCAATTTGCCGTGGGTTCCCCTGTTAGCTTTTATGTAGAAAATCGCATTTCCAGCGTGTAAAATCGATTTGCGGCAAAAAGGGCTTGTAGGATGCAATTGTGTGGAACTGAAATGTGTAGAGAAATCGGTTTGCCGGAAAACCTGGGGCATCCGGGTACCCAAGTGAAGGTGCTCCGTTTTGCTCCAGAAGTTTTTTAATCGACGATCGATGAAAATCACGAAAAGCTCAGATATTACTGAAAAGCAATTAAATTGTTCCGTTGACCAGACTTAGCGAAATAATTGTAGTAGTTGGGAAGTGGAAATATAACGTTTTCGAGGAACCTTTTGAGGTAAGCTGCTCTCGCTGCAGGTGTGCGACCATTAGAGTCGCATTCAAGGTACCTATACGCCGCGGGAAATCCCCCGTCAGTATTTATGGATCCGAAAGATAAAACAAATGGCTCTTCTCTCACCGTGAAATAACGCGTAGTGCGCTTTACGCCGTTAAATCGCTCTATCAGTTTTCGAGTTGTAAACAGGACAGGGGGCTCGTGTATTCGTGAGCCACCACCCGTGGATGCGCTTCAGGGTGCCTTATATATATCTTCCCTGGTACATCCCATCTCCCACCCCCTCGTAGGAAAATAGTGTCGTAGTATCTACTTTGCTTACTTTCTCTTACTACTCACACGGCACGTTTCAATATTCTCTATATTTTGCCTCACGGACGCTCTCACTTCCACAAAAATACATGTCAAAAAAGCTTGAACGTCCACATTGGAATTTTGATCTAATACCTACGGCATATTTAAAGGCTAATTAAAGTCTATTTAAGTGCTGCAAAAATAATGTTTCCGCTTCACTCCCAGTGGTAGAAATGCGTGGACGTTCGGACTGCCAGGGAAGTGATAACGTCCACAGCTATATCAATGGTTCGTGCTCAAAACACAAATCAATGATGTCTTATATATACAGGGTGTCCCATTTTAATCTTACACCCGATTTGTCTGGAACAATAGGGCTCCGATTGAAAAATGAGTCGTATGAAAGTTGTAGGGTTTGAAGGGGGACGTCTGAAAAAAATTAGTTGTTCAATCGAAATTTCAAAATGGCGGCGTTAAGAAGGCTCACATAGTTTTTTCTCAATGGACATATATGTTTTTTTTTTTCGGAACAAAAAAATTGTTAGATCGAAACTAGCAACTTTTGTAGGAACATTTTTTTCGATAGAGGCCATATTTTTTATTTTTTACTTTTTTAGTGTCACCCAGGAATGAGGAGGTAAAGCCTTTAACATCCCATTTGTGTGTGTATTTTATGACTCCAAACCCTCCTTGTAAGTGTACTTTGAACTCTTGTCAAATTGTTCAAAGATTCCACCATTCATCATGTTAAAGACTTTAACATCCAATGACTAAACAATTCGTTGAAGGCAATAAAAATCAAAATAAAAATAGAAATATGGCCTCTATCGAAAAAAATGTTCCTACAACAGTTGTTAGTTTCGATCAAACAATTCTTTTGGTCCGAAAAAAAAAACAATATTTTCATTGAAAACAAAAAAAAACATGTCAGCCTCCTTAATGCCGCCATTTTGAAATTTCGATTGAACAACTAATTTTTTTTTCAGACGTCCCCCTTCAAACCCTACAACTTTCATAGGACTCATTTTTCGATCGGAGCCCTATTTTTCGAGATAAATCGGGTGTAAGATTAAAATGGGACACCCTGTATATGTTGAAATCGTTTAAACTTAAAATTTAAGTACAAGTTAAATACGGGCCATAACCGGTGACATATAAGATGTCGTACCCCATTAAATTTGTGTTTTTGCCATTGTAAAGTTCGATCATTTAATCAACATAAATAACTCGCGAGATAGATCGAAATCTTGATTGTAATCATTAATCGAACAAGTTTCCAAAAAATTCACATTTTAATCACGTCTAGTTAGCTCGATTCATAACACTGTTTTTACACACTCATCTTATTTAAGGAACGTCTAAGAACTATAATAAGTCGATTTTCTTCCTTTGAAATCGATTTCATTAATACAATGCCAGCTTGGCTCCCGTTCCATTTTTAGCCGGGATATTGGTTTAGACCCTCTATCGATTGCTCCCCTCTCTTAGGGGTTAAAAGGGTAACATTTATTATTACTTTTCATACCTTTTCATACCTCTGTGTCTCGTGATAACGAACGTGCTTTCAATTTATTTCCACACAAAGGACGCCACTGCTCTGGATGTGGGTTCAGAACGGGCAAACGTAATGTACTATAAGTGTAACTGTCCGAAGCAAATAGTAATTATTCGGAAAAGCGCAATTTTCACGGTGCCGTTCGCTCTCATGTGTTGGCTCTTGACATTTTCCCCTTCCGGCGCGTGAATATTGAGGCTCATCGAAGGAGCTCTCTACCAGTTTATACGAGTTCAGTCACGAGGATAATTGAGTCCGCGAGCAAGAGAAGTTGGATAAAGGTAGTTGGGGTGACGGAGAAAGAAAAGAAAAGAAAAAAAGGAAACGGAAAATAGTATATAACGGAGAGAGGGAGACTTTGACTTTGACTTTGGCTTTAGCCGCTCGTCGCGGAGTCGTACGGGAGGGGTCGTGGCTGTAGCCAGCGGTGCGAGTCGCGCGAGAAGGGAGACTGCAGTGCTAAAGGGTTGCAGATCCCGCACGACATCAAGACTTCCGTAACGAATGCAATAACATTACCATCGAGGCTCAAAGCCAAATGAATGGATATATTCCTCCCGCGTGCATATGGCGTCAATGACCTTCCGGGGAATTACGCCCGTGTACTTGACGTTCTTACGTGTCTGTTGATGCCCAAGGGAGGCTGAAAATAAAAGGCGAACGACAGGGCGCGAGCAGGAGGAGAGACAGTATGAAGCCAGCGTTGCCTGTTTCGAGCATACATATATGCATGCACGAATGCTCTTCTCATTTTTCCCACATTTTTCAAAGCGTTTCTTTAAGTTATCGTCAAACGACCAGTGGAACGATACTTGAAAATCATTTCTCTACACAGCACTCATATATTGTCACGAAATACCATTCTACCTGTATCTAATAACTGCTACTAGATTTATCTGTCACTAATTCATTGTGCCATAGATGTATTCTAAAAAAGCTGACAACTAGATTGTCATAATGCTTCCTCTCCGCCTATAATCACAGTCTACCCCGCTCAGTTTGTAGGGTAGACAACATTTTTAATTTTTGGCTTCCTCAAGAAGCTTTGTTTTGTTTCAAGAACGATCAACATTCTTTCGAAAAATTCAAAATGCCATAACATCACGCCCTCTGCACGGATCAACTCCAAATTTATACGCAAACTTAGTCTGGTGATAATATACTTGTAAACCAAATTTCAACTCGATATCTCAGAAATTACGAAAATAGGAGTAAAATCGAGTTTTTTTTCAAAAAATTGAAACTGCCATAAAATTTGAACGGTTCTACCGATTCTTCCCAAATTCAATAGCGGTCTTTAGTTTGTAATAGTTCAACTTTTTACCAAATTTCAACCCGATATCTAAAAAATTGTGGAAGAGACAGAGCATACAGAGAATTTTTGAAAAATTAAAAGTGCCCTAAAAAACAAAAGACTGCATAGATTTTGCTAAAAATTGCACCCAAGAAGAGGCAGTGACCACCCAATATGTGGTAGAAATTTCAGCTTGATATCTCAAACCGTTCTCGTGTTATTAAGGTTTAATCATGTGCACACACAGACACACACACACACACACACACACACACACACACACACACACACACACACACACACACATACATCCAGACATTTTTTCAAAATGTGTTTTCTCGACGTTTTGGAACATTCTGAACACGTTGACATCAAAATCTCGAAAAATTTTTTTTTCACTAAAACAAAGCTTCTTGAGGAAGCAAAATGTAGTCCAATACTTACCAACCTACCTCATCGATTTGGTTGTAATGTTGTCAATGTTGAATAAAAAGTGAAAGATAGTTGCTTCATTTTTTTAAGTTTTTTTCGAAGATGTCTTACAGTTTTTCTAAAAGTATCAATTTATTGCAATTACCTTTTTAAGATTATTTTAATACAGGATTAATGGTCCCTAAAAACGAATAGGTTATGAAAATATTTCTATGTACGCAAGTTTCAACTTTTCAACAAATACTGTCGTTCGGATCCCTTTGACTTTTCCACCGGGGTAAAGGTGAATTTTTATTTTTAATAAGGTGCATTATGTTGACAACACTTTATGATTCCCTAAAATGACTGTAATGTCCTTTTCTCGATGATCTTTGCGTTTCCCATTTTTATAATTGAGTAAAAACAATCCAGACGTTACGCGGAATATCCTATACTTTTTGCTAAGATATTTTTTATGTGTGGTGAATTAAAAAAACAACTTTCCCTTTACGCATGTCACAGAGGGCAGTAAATTAATGAATTTGCGTGTCAACTTAAAAAGCGTGGAAATATCAAGTCAAACCCGGCGGGTGGCTCGCAAGACCTCGGAACTATAACGGCTGACGATCCTTTTAGGGGAAGAGAGCGAGAGAGAGAGAGAGAGAGGGGGAGGGGGAGAGGGAGAAGGGGATTTGTTGTTCTCCGTGTGCTCCGCACCGGGACTAACGAAGTGACGGTAGTAGATGGTAATCGAGACTGCGAAGCTCGCGCGAACGCTCGCCGAGCATTAATTAAATCACACCTCGGTGGTTACACGCAAAGACGTCAACTTAGTGTATATTCCGAAGGGCAGAGTACTCGGGCCGCGATATCTCGATAAGATTTACACCTCCGATTTCACACTACATTATTTCACGAGTATACATCGCGCTCACGAGAGAATATAAGAGAACGCGTTGCGCTGGTCTAGGGTTGAGGCAAAAAATGCGACACACTGACCTATATTCACCAAAAGCATTCCTATTAATTCGCGTGCCCGATACAATTCAGTTATTTGCAAACCTTAATCAACAAAATGTTGGTTATCTTGATATTATATCGATAATACCGAAATGCTATTATGCTCATTGTTTGCTTTTGCTTTAAGGTATTCCGATCACGAAGGAGCGCGTTTTGTGGGTGCCTTTGCGGGGCCCCTAATATTTTAGCGCATGTATCGCTGTACCGCTGTTAAATTATATTATAAGTATTTTGAAAGGACGATTAAGCTCCGTGATGCATAAAATATGCAATATTTGAGTTTTTAAAATAATTTTCTAATTTCCCATGTTTTACGGCCCTGAGCCCTTGTGAGCGATCTGGCAACGCTGTTTCTAGTGTACCACGTGTTTGAGCGCCATGTTGACAGAAAGCGCATCAAAATAATAGCTGCGTCTGTCAAAATAACAAGAAAGCATAATTTAGAAATATGACCGAGATATCAAAACGTGCTGGCCGGTGTAGTATCGGCAAGAAAAAAGGGCAGTTTATGTCAGTGAAAAAGATTTTTACCCTTATCTCTATGAATACGATCCTTTTTTCTATTCACAATTATATTGTAATTTTATCAACTAAGATCAGGTAAAAAAAAATGCATTAACAATGTGAATTAGTATGACGATTGGTATATGAGATCGGCATTAACCTCAAACAATCACTTTTGAATTTCGCGCGAATCGCCATCGAAGGTTATAAGAACAGCTGACGATGTACAGCGTTGCCAGATGTAATCTCGCGGCCGCCGCCATGATTCTCAAATTATATTGGAATTTTTCTCGCACCTTTAGATAATATTTCCTCGCGAAAGACCCTGGTAAGGCATGTTTTTTAAGCGCGATAATGCATCCCTGAAATTCAGTGAATCTTTTGGCTAGTTTACATCTCAGATCTCAAGACGATTGACATGAGAAATCTGCTATTGAAATTCAAACTGGAGCTTTTTCCCATAAGAACCCGTACTAATATTGTATTTTTCAATATGATAATTATCCATTAAAAGCTCGGTAACCGAGCCTCAGATTTTTTTAACGTGATCTTAGTCGATAAAAGAACAATATAACAAAAACTTGTTCATTTCTGAAGACAACCGTCTTATGATCGGAATACCTTAAGACATTGTCAACAAGTTGAGTTATGTGGCAGATCTGACACAACAAAATGAACGCTACAGTGTTTCCATTTCATGCCGGACACTCGAGCTGCAAAGTAGTACTTTGTAATACAAGGGCGAGACAGCGACCATGTCAGAACCAGGTTGAGAACTTCCCAACCGATACGCAGGTTGGGACGTTGATGGCACGAGTCTCACGAGTATCACAGCACCACGAAACTGCTGTCTGTGGTTCGAGTGCGGCTCGTACGATCACCGTCGTATGACGGTCGTTCTCTTGTAACGCATGTGTGAGAAGTGCTACTTCTCGTGCCTGCCGCGCGTGGCGTGAGTAGCGCTTTATAGCCAGTGACGCAATTTTATTTCTCGCACGCACTTCTCGCACTGAAAATACTTGTCACACGCACTTCACGCACGCGCGCGGCATTACACTCGGTAGCACTTCTCACGCATTTGTTACAAAATAGTATATTGTGTAACAAGTGCGTGAAGTACAACATTTCCGCACGAGTTACACATACTATTTTTTGTAATAGCGTGCGTGATGCGAGTCTTCTTCGGGGAGGATGAGCGAAGTCAAAGTGCGAGTTTTCCGAAAGGAGTGCGTAAAGCTTCACTTTACGCACTCTGCTTACTTTACGCACGACCTTCGGAAAACGAGCACTTTACGCACGCGAAACCTGACCAAAATGACGAGCTTTACGCACGCTATTACAAAAAGTATTATGCGATACAGAGCGAGACGGCGTCCATCACACGACGGTTGTGAAATTGATCGCACTCGCCGCACTCGTATCACAGACAGCACTCGCGTTCGGCTCGTGCTGCTGTGATACCCATGGGGCTCGTGCGATCAACTTCCCAACCTGCGTATAATGGTCGCTTTCTCGCCCTTGTATCGCAAAGTACTATTATTTCACTCTGTGCGAGAAACACGTGTTTTCGCGCCTTGTTGAATACTAGTGTTAGATTAATAGTAGGGCCCACAACTAGAGTACTCTTATCTGTCAAGTATTAATTTCCTTTAAACGAGTCAGTACTAGGCAGCATGTAGAATTCACGACTAGAGTGCATTATGTGTTATAAACGTATACTGCAAAAAGTGAAGTTTACATAATTAGGTATAAACGTATAGCGCCTAATGCCTCCTAGTGGTGATTTCCAAATGCTGCCTAGTACTGACTTGCTTAAAGGAAATGCAAGTATTGCTTTTTGAATACAATACTTGCATTCAAAAAGAAATGCTTTTTTGGACGTCATAAGCTTACAAATGGGCGGTCAGGAGTAGAGTGATGTCACGAGTATATGTACTTGTCCCAGTTTTTGCTCGTGTTTTTTTGGGGAAATTCAAAAGTCCGTTACGCACAGAATATACACAATATATTAGCATAATGAAAGTGCGGCACTATACGCAATTGTTGCAATAATATGACTGTACATTAATATTGCTGGTGTTGATGGAGCGAAAAATATCGATTTTTGGTCGATTTTTCGCCATTCGAAAAATTCGTGTGGGGCTATAAATCGTTGGTGAAGCTCTTACACTATATTAAACACATATTTGTGCTACTATAATTGTATGATAGTGAATGAGAATATTTGGAGAAATAATGCTTTATACGCGGGTTTCAACCATACGCGTGTTATAAGTTCGTATACGTCGAGGTTTCGTGTTTATCGTTCGATCTATCTATCCAGTGACGTTCAAGTGCTATAATAGACGAATACTTTCCAAGTCTTCGGTAGTATATATTTTTTTATTGTATCTTTCGTATAAACATAGCCCAAATGGGCCTCTGTGGATACAAAAACAATATATTTCCGTGCTTGCGTCGTCGGTCCCCTTTTCTTCCCAGTCGTGCGTCGGTGAGGCAGGTTTCATCTTCCCGTCGAGGCCGTCGGACCGCCAGGCTCCCTGCTCAGCCTAGCGACGATAAGCTCCGCTGTTGATCGTGCAGAGCTCACCGCACACCTCTCCCACAGGATCCGCAGCCTCTCCTCTGAGAGACCCAGCTTCCTCAGCGCAGCTATAGATCGTTCGCGCTGAGGGGTCCTGAGCACTTCGCCATATGCCCCGATGACAAGCACAGCAAGCTGGACTGGGCATCGGTGCATACGGCTCAGCGCCTCAACCAAGTTAGGGCCTCTCTCGATGTCTCCCACGTTGTTGTTGTTGACCTGGACCGAGGAGTTAACGGAGTAGCGAACCCGCTTGATGTTCTCCTGGAGCCGAATGTTCTGCAGGTGTGACACTGCGACCTCGAACACATACACTTCGCTCGGGTCAGACAGTATCACGAGTATGTCGGGTCTGTTGTGGTGGAGGGCGGGCTCGGTGATGATCTTCATGCCCGCTCTGACTTGGACCTTGCGTCCGTTCCACGTGTATTCCACACACAACGAAGCCCGTCTGTATTGGAGCCCGGCCCTGATCTCCACTGGAGCCTTTGTGGACTCCAGAATCTCTTTGATTATATAATACACGATCGTGTCGTGTCTCGCGTAAAAGGCCGGGACAACACAGGCCGACGAGACGTGATACGCCGTCTCGTCAGCTCCACACCCATACCTGCAGACCCTTCGGTTCGCGGGGTTCGCTCCTAGGCCGGCCACCTGTTCTTCGGCAGCGGCATGCAGGCATGCCACCATCCAGTCCTCGAGTGTCAAGGCAGTCGCGATGGGGAAGCCGATGTTAGCTTCCTCCTTCTTGACCAGGCGCCCATAATGCATGGACGCCGTCCACTCGTCCATAAGTCGCTGTTGCTGCTTTTCCACGACTGCCCTTACCACCCTACGGACATAGGTGATGGCCCTCTCATTGTCCTGCTCCGCTGGCCAGCCCACTCCGTACTCCTCCAGGACGTGCTCTGCGTCCGAGATCGGGTTCCTCCACCCGGCGCGGACCAGCCTCTCGAACTTATCTCTCGTCGCTCTCATCTCCGGATGTTGTCGGAGATACGCCCCTCTGCGCACGAGTTGTACCTCTGTCTCCAACCGGATTGACGCCAGGCCGAGACCACCCTTTTTTGCTGGGATGTAGGTGGCGACCCTCGTGTTGGTCCGATTTCGGAGGTGTTTCGCCACGAGGGTCATTCTCAACTCCTTGTCCAGGTCATCACATCTCTTCAGCGTCGATGCCCGCGACTCGTCCGGGTACATGTTCCCCGTAACGTACACTGCCGCGGGTACCAACGTCGAATTGATGAGGGCGACCTTCTGGCAAGGAGCGAGCTTGGAGCCCAGAATTATCTCGGCCTGCGTCCGCATTTTTTGACTTACCACCGTGCTGTTGATCGGTAAGTCCCTTTCCAGTTGGAGCAGACCGAGGTACTTATACCCTTCCCTTATCCTCGGAAGGAATGGCTGGTCCTGTCCCGCACCGAGTTCCTCGATGTCCTCGTCGTTGTTGTTGACATCCCCAACGTCCTCCCTCGTGTATACCCCACACTTCCTGACGTTGAGGGACAACCCGATCTCTTCCGCCGCCTCCCTTAGCACGTCCGTGATGCGCCTAGCGGCGGCCTCAGTGGGCGCGTGGCATTTTATATCGTCCATGAAGACGGCGACTTCGTGTCTCCCCCTCGACAACCGTATTATTTCGGTGTTATTTTGCACTGCGTCGGCTATACACGCTGTGACGAGGATGAAGAGCAGTGGGCTCATCGAGTCTCCCTGATACACTCCCCTCCGGACGTGTACGGGCTCTGTTTTTTGCTTGCCCACCTCGATAGTCGCTGCCCACATCTTCATCATCCCCTTCACCGTGTTCCGCACCTCCCGATGGACTGGGAGCGCCTCCACTAGCCGACGCAGCTGCCAATGATGTACGGTGTCGTATGCCTTCGAGAAGTCGTACCAGGTGGAGAGATTTTTCCTCCTGGACAGCCTGGCTGCCTGTGTACACCCCTTGTCCCACAGCAGACCATGCACTGTCCCCCAGACTCCTTCTCTGGCTAGCTGTTCTGGGGGGATCATCCACTCGGCCAACCCGTCTTTGATGATCTCCGCAATCGTCGAGGTCAGCACCTTGTAATCCGAGTTCAACACCGCGATCGGTCTGTAATTACTCGGGTCTGCTTCATCCCCGCTCTTATGTATTAGCACGACCCGAGCTCGTACATCCTCCTCCCGGACCCTCTCCTCTCCTCTCAGGACCCGGGTGATGTACGCGACGAGGCTCCTCTTCGCTGCTGGTAACGCCTTGTACACGGCCGCCGGGATCCCATCTTCACCCGGCGCCTTCCAAGGCCGCGATTTCTGGAGAGCCTCCGTCACCTTGACCGCGATATTGACCTCGGATATTTGGCGGTCGAATCGTTGTTGTTGTTGTGTTTGGTGGGCTCTCATCTTCCCCAGCCAGTTGTTAAATATCGGCGTAAGGGGTCGATGATTGCCCTGCTCAGAGTAGAGAGCCCTGAAGTGCGCCTCAGTCGCATCTAAATCCGGCGTTCTCCTCTCTCCCGGGGCAATGGCGTCAATGGACGGCTTGTTCTTAAATTTCGTCCTGACCTCCATTGCCCCCGCCATCATTTTCTGCTTCCCGGCCTTCGTCTTCAGGGCCTCGAGCCTCTCGCCGCCAACAACAAGGTACTGCGAGGGAGTCATTTTCAGCTGCCGAATTTCCCTGGCTGCTTTTTTGAGCTCCCCCGACAGCCTACCCCCTTTCCACTCCCTCAATTCTCGTGCCTTCGCAAGCCTCTTCCCTAGCTTTTCCGCCCGCCGCTCGGTAAACACGTACGAGGGGATTTCTTTCTTTTTCCCCTCGGCAGCTTCCCGCGAGAGGAGAACTCCGGCAGCGTATATTGCCGCCTTTATTCTCCTCCTCTGCGCGTTTACCGACATCCCGGCGGACTCTGTCTGCGCTATTGCATCGCCCAACAGATGGTCGAGCAATGCTGTGAATCGGGGGTTGACCGTCTCGACGATGCGCTTAATTCTTTTCCTTTTTCCTTTTCCTGCACGCGCCCACTCCGCGGCAAACCTTTTCCGCAGATTCGCCGGCACAAGCGGTGCTGCGGGGGGTATCTCTCTCTCTGTCTCGCTCGCGTGCACTCCTTCTCCCTCCTGTACGCACGGCCGCGGCGCGACTTCCCTCTCCCTCGCACTCGCGCTCGCAGCATGCGACGCCTCGGCAGCCTCTCTCTCTCCCACCACCGCGCCTCGCAGAGCCGCTACGTGCTCTCTCTCCGCTGTTCGCCTCGCCCGTCGCTGTGCGTCAGCACGCCCCCCTCCGTCGCCCGCCGCCGCGCCACGCATCGGTGCCGCACTCTCCCCCCCCGCCGCTCCGCCCGCTATCAAGGCCGCCGCTACGCCACCGTCCCTCGCTGCTGCTGCTCGCCCGCTCTCGCCTGTCTCCGTTGCCCCCGCCACCGCGCCCGGTGTGACGCGTCGCTCACGTCCGAGCTCCCCCCCGCTCCCCAGCTGCTCGATCCACCGGTTCGCTGGGCTTCGCTCTCGCGCTCGCTCCGCGCCACGTTCCCCCTCCACTCGCCGAGGGTCAGCTCGGACACGCGCCACGGTGCCTGTATGTGGAGTAGGCTCCCGTATAGGACGGCGTGTCGGCGCAGTGTGCGCGCCGACTTCGGCGTGTTGTGACCGCTGGGGGGGCGCCACTTCCTGGGCGGCCCCTCCGCCCGCTCCCCCCCTCCACTCCTCAGGAATCCCTGCCCTGAGATAATAAATCTCAGGGAATTCGCTCCTGAGTCGATGTTGTACTGCCTTCGCCGTCCTATCTGGGAACTCAGGTAATATATTTTCCACCTTGGCTGTAATATTCCTGCCAGGTGCCTCCACATACCTCGTGACGAGTCTCCTTACCTCCTCGGCCGTCCAAAGGGTACTCGCGGGGCGACGTGCAGGGGCTCCTCTTCCCGCCTTTTTTATGTCCAGGATCTTCTTCTTCACCCCTGCTGCGGACCTCTCCCTCGGGAGCAGGGCGATGATGGCTTGGTGGTCTGCCGCTGTTATAACCGCCCCCTCCCTCTCCTCCAGGTAGTCCTGGACGATCCTTAGCTCCTCCGCTGTCCATGTCGCCATAACCTCACTTTCACGCACTTCTGGTTTTTCCGGTTCCCAACTTCCCTTGCACTCCGCACCCGGTTGACTTCTCCGCCTTTCGCGTTTTTATCAATTCGGCCGCGTTTTTACCAACCTTCTGCACCCCCAGTACGCCCTGAACAATAGAAATTACTCTCTATTGTCAGCCCGGTACCGAGGGTGCGTCCTACCCCTTCGAGGGTAGAACAGTGTATTATAGTGGTCAGTATCCCCGCCTGTCACGCGGGAGACCGGGGTTCGATTCCCCGCCGGAGAGAATTATTTTTTATAACTGGAACAATAATTTATTCGTTCCAATTTGTTGCGGAACGATAGCGTGAAAAAAATTTTGCGCATCGGAGATTTTCCGACGGCGAAAATTCAATTTTTTCGCAAACAACTAATAACCCACAATGTCAATACCACACATACTGTATATTTTAAACACCATTTGCACACAAAGAATATAAACATTTACTTTAACTTGTAAAAATTGTGAAAATAGGTTTATGGCAAAAAAAAATCGATTTTATGAATTTTTGCGTCGTGTGTAAGTGCGTATGTGTGGGCGTGTGCCTGGTTTTGATAGCACTGTAGCGATCGTAATTTTCAAGATAGCGTGCTCAAATTGGGATCACACGTAGATTGTCATTGAACAACGCTTGAGATTGAATCTGATATGAATTCCTTGAGGAGTTCAAATGTTATGGCATTTTGTTTTTTTTTTTACTCCATTTTCCACAATTTTTGAGTTATCGAGATGAAATTTGGTTTATAAATAGACTATCAGACAAGGTTTGAGTACAAATTTGTACAAATTTTCTCATACCAGTTCTTAAATTTCCCAATACCCATTTTGAAATTTTCCAATACGCATGTTGAAATTTTCCAATACGCATTTTGAAATGTTCCGATACTGTTTTTGAAATTTTCCGATGCTGGTTTTGAAATTTTCCGATACTGGTTTTAAAATTTTCCAATACGCATTTTGAAATTCTCCGATGCTGTTTTTGAAATTTTCCGAGGCTGGTTTTGAAATTTTCCAATACGCATTTTGAAATACTCCGATACTGCTTTTGAAATTTTCCGATACTGGTTTTGAAATTTTCCAATACGCATTTTGAAATTCTCCGATACTGTTTTTGAAATTTTTCTATACCGGTTATGAAATTTTTCAATATGCATTTTGAAATCTTCCGATACAGGTGTTGAAATTTTTCCATACTGATTATGAAATGTTTCAATACGCATATTCAAATTTCTCCATACCCGTTGGAGAAATTTGAACGCTCCCTAGCAATCTTAACCACCGCCAATTCACCGTAAAAACCACCGGGTAGTTTTTTGCAAAAAAAAAACCGACCGTCTGTCGAATGTTTAGCTCGGTCGTTTTCGCGGTTGTCGATAACAAGAAACCACCGTGAAAACGACCGTCGAAATGACCAATTCAAAAACTTCTAACCGGTCGTTTTTTCCGTGAAGACCGAGTAACAACTGTCGAAACAACCCCTTTTTTTTATCGAATTTCGAAAAAAAAAAAAAGTGTCGCGACTCGGATTCGAACCTGGGACCTTCCGACTGTTGCGTTGCGCCTTAGACCACTCGGCTATTCAAACCTTTAAAGGTATACTTTTTGATTGTCTATTTGAAGTTTGATTATATATAGTTGGTCGTTTCGATAGTCGTTTTCCCGGTCGACTACCGCGAAAACGACCGAGCTAAACATTGGACAGACGGTCGTGTTCACGGTGGTTTCTCGTCATCGATTACCGTGAAAATGACGGAGCATAATCTTCAAAGGTAAGTCCATTTGATAGTATTTTTTTAAGTATTTACCGAAAAAACGACCGAATATAAATTTTATGACCAGTCGTTTCAACAGTCGTTTTGATGCATCGGTGACCGAAAAAACGACCAAATAACATTTTTTAGAGCGGTCGTTTTTACGGTGATTTCGAACAATTTTCGGTTTTTTTTTTTTTGCAAAAAACGACCCGGTGGTTTGACGATAGTTTTTACGGTAAATCAGCCGAAAACTACGGTCGTCAAGATTGCTAGGGCTGCATTAAACACTCGCCTATCTCCACTATCACCGTCTTTCGAAGCACTATGTTTTGCTACAAGATGCATGCGATCGAGACGCTTTCAAAGTCGTCGCTGCTATTGACGCCGTGACATTTGTTCGCGAACGGCTTATATCGCCAATCAGCAGAAGCTCGATTACGAGTTTTTTTCTGAGATTGAGAGGTCCCCGAGAAGCACGTGTGAGCTCGAGTCATCTAGTTCATGCGAAGCACTCATTTTCGGAAACTACGCGAGAATTAAAGACGTGCTACGATACGTGCATTCGGTACGATCGTTCGTCATCGACTGATGTTGCGAACCGGCCCCGGCCGAACAAAGAAACAAATAAATCTATAGAGGAAATTCGAAATATAGAAATATTAAAGATAGATTCATCATGTCGTCTAGATAGTATCTGCGTTCATCTGTTACTGACAGTAGGAGCTAAATGTCAGATAATACTAAGAATCAAATGCATACCTACTATTACAAGGATCTTGCCCCTAGGAAGAAAATAAAATTCAATTATAATTCTATTAACATGGTGTGTTATCACTATTTAAAAAAGCACCTCTGCGTTAAAGTAATTTAGGAGTACGCAGAAAGTTTTAGGAAAATTGTTCTGTCGACTGCGAAGATTGATGCCTGTACATACATTTCAACTTGAAAAACTATATCGTGGTAGATAAAAACTATTTTAAAAAATACCTCTTCGTGAAAGTCAATTAGGAGTACGCAGCAAGTTTCAGAAAAATTCTTCTTGCGACTGCGAAGATTGAGACCTGTACGTACATTTTGACTTGACATACTGTATCGTGGTGGGTTAACACTATTATAAAATGATCTAAACAAATATCTAAAAAAAATGTTTCAGAATTAAGGTAATTCAGAATTATGTAGTCATTTTCAGTCAAATTCATCTGTTGACTGCGAAGAATGTGAGCGGGACACAATTTTAGACCTAAAAATGCCAATTTTCTTGAAATAAACACCTCTATAAAAACAAAGAACAATTTCCATACTTCATGGGCATATTTCACAATGCTAAATTAAAGAATATTCCAAATTTCAACTTGTTCGGTCCATTAAGTCCAGACCCCCTGAGTGATACGAACGTCCGAATAACACAAAATCTAGTCTACACAGCCAATCATACTTAATAATGAAATTTCTATATTCTGTTACACCAAGATTATGTATTTTACTGTGTTTAAGAAATCTTCTGTAAAAAAAGTAAATAAATTGAAATTACATTCGCATTTTCCTATAAAAACATAATTTAGTTGGTGGAGCGCGAATTCAATAAGTACTTTTCTGCGTTTCTTCAAAACGTGAGTGCCTAAAAATCAGATAAATGTCCACTAGTACTAATGACAAAATAAATGCTAGTGGTTGATACCTATTACTTGTGAGAAAATGCGATACACATATTGCTCTATTTTTAACCAAATTTGGCCAACCTAAACGTGGGATTCAAATGTCTTCTAACACTAGGCAGCACATGTGTACTACTAGTGTATAGCTCTTGCTAGTGTGACCTTTGTGATCCTAAAAGAACTCTACCCGTAGAACGAATACTGTCCGCCTAAACGTAGGAGTTAAATGTGTTCTAGCCCTAGGTTTCAAATGTATGCTCATAATACATAACTTTTCCTAGGAGTAAAATGAGACTCTAATAGGACACTACTCCTTGATTATCCTATCAGTTGCATACAAATATCAAGAATAATGTGCCGCAACCCTGAACTCTTGCAAAATGCAATCATTTAGATCATAACACTATCATTCTACATGGAAGTCTCATGAAACTTTTGCATCTTGTGTTACCTGGGTTGAGTCTCAAGAAATTGATCTCTGGTTCCGGTACATGAGACAGAGGCAGAGAAAGGCAGAGACAAGACACTGAAAAAAGTATAATTTAATGTTCCTGACTGAAGGTTTTTATGTACAAACCGGTATATTAATTTTATGTACGATTGTGATGGAAAATGAATGTACTTTTACAGCACAGTGTATTCAAATATCCTGGACACTTTTTGGCCATTTTGCCGTCTTTATATTTAATCATTGAAATATTAATAATTCGTCTTTCGACTATTCTCACATCTCAATCCCGGTTCAATACCCTCTGTAAATCACCTGTTGCGGAGTTCCCGACCGCATTGGATATTCACCTTTATTTCCGCTTATCACGTTCCTCATTCAAACTATTGCAAACATTTGTATCTTAATTTTTTCACAATTTCCCAGTAAGGTTGTTGGCCGCGTGGACTGCACGCATTGAGCATTTTTGAGCCTAACGACGGCCGCTAGTTACCCCATCTTACACTCACGTTACCCTTCCTGCTTGCCTTGATTAAATCTACTTATTAACCACAATGATGCCTTAAAAATATTAAAATCATAAAAATGGAGAATTTAAGTGTAATTTAAATAGTATAATTATTAATTGTCGTAACAGGCGGCTTATAAGAAGGCCTACCCTATTAAATTTGTGTGTTTTACGATTGTTAAGTTTGATCATTTAATAAATATATATAACTCGCGAGATCATTTGAAACCTTGATTTTAATCATTAATCGAACAAGATCTCAAAAATAAACATTTCAATCACGTTTCGTTATTTCAATTAATTCGTAACCTGCACAAAAATGTCCGGTATCTGGTAAATTACGTCCAATCAACGTACGTCGTTTTAAGAAATGGCTGTATAGAGTCGGTGACCTATACAATCGCGCTGCATTGCCGGCAGAGAGAGAGAGAGAGAGAGGCAGACAGGTAAGTAAAGATCAGGCAGAGATAGAGCGGCCAAGACCCCGAATATTTAAATAATAAATAATTGTAAAGTAATTTGACCAGTTAATTTTTTTTCGTCTGTTGTCTAATAATTCAGGATTCAGAGAAAACCGTTGAGTTACAAAAATCATTGTTAACGGTATAGCAAACGAAACAAAATTTAACGTACCACTGCTCACTTCGCGCTAGACCTTGATCATCAGAGGAAGCGAGCGGTACCTCACTCTGTTACTCAACCTTGAATCGCACAGATGTGCTCGGCCCACTTAGTCCATAAGTCCTGTGTGGCCCGGGTGATCGCACACTCCTACTCCTCTGGGAATAGCCCAGGTTCAAGTTGTTTTTTCGTTTATTGTAGTTAAATTATAATAAGTGATTCGATCATTGAGCCCCGCTCCTTAATGACAACCGTAAAATGTTTTTCGCGATCTGTTTACGTATTTCCTTCGCTTTTTCCCTACTGTCCGATGATGATACGTTCAATCGCACTGGAAAATCGGAGGGAATGAATTTTCTTATTCCGAATATCGAGCCGAATGACTTCTGAGGACGCTTTCAAGACGCAACGATTTATCTCCGGGTCCAGTACACGACCCCAATCGCTACCCGATAGTGGAAATTACTTGGATTAGGATTTCGAGCATCCTAATTCGCGATTTTTATCAAATTTAAGGGATCATCATAGTGTGATATTTTCAAAAAATCGTTTTTTTGTTGCATCATAGGATAGCATACACTGTTATAAACATTCTCTCAAATTTTTTAATCGGAATTCGAATTATTTCGGTTGGATCTGGCATTGCCGATTGATCGTAAGTATACGATTTATATGAAAAGTTCTCACTTCAAACGCGTTTATCTAGCAATGGTGTTTTTCAAAACGGTACCCACTTTCAAGGGAAGAGTTTTCAAGCTATCCATTGCAAATTTGGACAGAACATTCTTCTCGTCATTCTCTATCGTCATATGCAAGTATTTTTTTAATCTTCCTATTTTTTTACGAAAAACTGTCGAAAAACCTGCAAAGTAGAACCTTGCACATTGCTTCCTCGGTACTTTACACTTTTAACGAAGCTACCTCAATGAGGAAGTATGTTGATCAATTTTGGCTTCCTCATAGAGGAAGCATCGCCAAAAGTGTAAAATACTGAGGAAGCAATTTGCAAGGTTCTAGTTGGAGGTTTTTTCGGCTGTTTTTTTTTAAATAAACCAAAATGTAAGATTTTAACCACTGAACCGATTTGTCACAAACTTGTACCCAAACCTTGGTTCATGATAGTCAATATGTGGACCAAATTAGAACCCGGTATCTCGTAATTTGCACGGTCCAGCGTAAGAACGATATTTTTCAAAATATTCAAAATGCCAAAAATTTGAACGGCTGGACAGATTCGCGTCAAATTTGTACGCAAAACATGGTCCATTATTGTCCATATGTGAACCAAATTTGAGATAATTCTGCAAAAAAAATCCCCATTTTTTTCGTGTCGGCTTTTTTTTTCTTGCCGCAAAATCGAAATTTGCCGAGATATTGACCGTTTCCTTGCCAAAACTCATGATTAATAATCAATAAACGTAATGACATGTTCGAAATTCCAATCTTATGTCTCATCATTTACAGGAGCTGAAGTACTTACAGACGTTTGAATAAAATTTGAAATTGCATATGATTTCATGTATCGTCAGGTACTGTTCCATGTCTGGTCAGATATGATCCGATATAAGCAGATATATTCAGATAAGCATCATACATGAGGTCATATATACACATGTTTGCTCATGTGGACATATCTGACGATATATATATGTGGACATATAGGACAATACTTGACCATATATAAACGCATATTCCCACGTAGACCACGTATGAACAAAACCTCATCGTATCTGTTCATATCTGAATATATCTGCTCATATGTGATCACTTTGAGTAGTCATGATAGAATATCAGACTATGTCTGAACTCATATATGAGCATATATGGGTCGCGGGACTTGTTCAAATTCCACACCGGTTTCCCTTGTCGCATTCGAAGAAATTTGATTCCGACATTTTTTCGCTGTACAGTGTATGATGTCCGTCAATGAAAACATGTAATATACGGTTTTGGAGTATAAAATGTATAAGTAAAACATATCTTTGTAGATGATGTGAACATTGTTTATAGCCGTAAAAAAATCTTGTTCTGATAGTTCAATTTTTAGTTAGAGCTGACGTACAGCACTATTGCTAGTAAAATAGAGTAAATTGCCAAAGTTCATGTTGCTGTCATGTTATAAAAAACACTTCACAATAAAACAGGTGACGTTTATATACTAGCCTACTTGATCATTCATCATGAAAGTCAGCGTGGCTGAGTGGGTAGGTGGATAGGTTTCTATGCAAGTGATCTGTGTTCGATTCCCGTGGTCGGATTTTTTTTTTCTTCCGTACTTCACTACGAACACGGAAGATGAGTTATTTCAAGCGGAAATCCATAACATGAATTAATGTACAGCGAAATGTTTGCTAGATCAAAAAATCTTGTCAAATAAGATCAGACATGACCATATCATTACACCATATCCTCTCAGATACGGTCATGTCTGGTTAGATCTGATCCATATACGATCACACCTGAAATTTTTTTCCCATGAAATTAAAAAAAACCATCCATAGAACGATAGCGGCTTTCCTACAGATTAATAACCGTTTGGACATTTTTCATTTAGATCAGAATTAAGGCCGCAAACCTGGACACCATGCAGGTCCTTTTTTTAACCGGACTTTTCAATAATTTATAACAATATTGAGCAATAAATAAATCAACTTACAAAAAATCATTTTGTACTCTTCATTACAAGGCACTCCTTCTTCAAGGCACTGCCTTTATTTGTACAAAAAAACCAGACCGATTAGTTTATCCTAACCATTAACAAAAAATCGCGAATTATTTCAAAATGGAATAAAATAATGTAACATCAACTGGGTACACGCTTACCCGAAGCGACACATTAGATAGCTTTGATTTAAAAAGAGTGCGTCTCGCTTGGTATTTCATATGACGGTATGGCTGGCAGGCACGCCACGCATCTATAGTCTGTTGAAAACAGTAACGCCTATAGCGAGTGAATAAAAGCTTCCCAAGCGACTACTTTTCGAAAGCATTTATCAGTTTACTTTTCTCATTTCTTCATTTTCCTGGCTCTATCTGCCTCTCCCCCTCTCTCGCCTCTACCCTTTCGCGCGCGAATATACGTAGTATTTACGCGTCCCGTTGTATTCTCGAGTTAATTCATTTTCTGGGTCATTGCTCTCCGGGGAGGTGGAGTTGGCGAGAGCACCACCTGCGAATAATAATTTCCACTTTACTTGACTCAGCCAGGACGAGCTTATTAATTTTGTTTTTCTTTCTGCCTCCCTGTGCTTCTCTTTATATATTTTTGTTGTTGTTCTCTAATAGATGGAAGCGATAGTACAGAAGCACGGAACCCGAAAGCTCCTCGAATCTGATAGTAAGACGAGATGTAATCCGTGTTGGCGTTGACGGGCCAGTGAGAGTGATGAGTTGTTCAAAAGCGCGTGGGAGACAGGGTTCGGCGATTATTTCATTAAATTCGACGCCCAGGAAAGCCGCAGTGTATTCCGCTTCTATGATGCTTTGAAAATTGTTTCAGCTTCTGTAGTGGTCGCGGTGTCGCGCACTCGGCAAGCATGCCGGCGACGGGCGTGATAACATCTGATTGCCGGATTCGGCACGAAAGGAACCTGAGCGAATCCTTGAGGATCAGCTTGATCAAGAGGAACCGGAGTCGCTGGAACGTCGAAAATTTGGGGCGTCGGTGACTGTATAGACGTAAGATTACATTCTCGAGACGCAAAAATCCACAAGTTCCTTAATTCCACTAATTTCTCTTGTAGTGGAGGAGACAGAGTGTCGAAAGTCACACATGAAGCAGGAAGTAGCGTGTTATACGATCGCTGCAGACTGCGAGGTCGGTCGACGGGTACGATATAGGGGATGGTGGGGTAAAATGGGCTCCCTTTTTCGATCATCGACAAAAAGGTGGTGTAAAATGGGCCCTCCTCGCCAAACCTTTCTTTTTTTCTTATATTACTTTATTTTCCGCAGTAATCACACGTGTGCATGATATCATCTTTTTCTACTCCAGCGCACAAACAGTGCGACCAGTTCGCGCATTTTTGGTACTGCACCCAACTTTCGGTTGATTCAAACCATCGCAAACTATGCTTGGTCAAAAACTTAGTACTGAAATGTGTGTTTTGTGTCACATTTTAGTAAAAGACCCAAATAATCAACTCTCATGACGGTCGGAAGCATTTTCTGTACTAACTCATGTAGTGCTGGATTTTAAGAGGACCCATTTTATCCCACGAATTTTGTTTGCCGACGGTAAAAATTAATGATTGGTATCGAGTTTTTGCGTGAAAAGCAATAAAAAAACACTTTGGGTTTTGTCATAGTCATTGTTTGCTCAGGGGGCCCATTTTACCCCAACAACCCCTACTTACGGAGATGTTTCACTTTCCGCGCTTGTCCAGTAGTACCAAAAATATTCTCAAGATGATAAATCCCATATCCCATATCTTCTATTGCGGCACAGTATTAATGATTTTCGAGTGACTCAGCTCTTATAAATTATGACTATTTCTTTAAAGCAGAGCTGGGCAAAATACTCGAAAATACTTCAAATATAAAATACAAAATATTTGTTGTACTCAAAATACGTTTATAAGTACTTCGTTTAAGTACTTTTTAAAATACTTGGTAAAAATCAATGGTATGCCGATTGCCGATGAATAGGGTCGGGCGTCCGGCTAAACATTGGTTTTTCAGAGAAGTTCGAATGCAATGACCTAAAAATCGAAAAAAAATTAGATGTGGAAAGTGCTGCAAAGATTGACAGCACTTTTTGATATTATTTTGCATGATAATAATATCAAAATGTTATTAACAAATTAATGAAAAAATTAATTGTTCAACTAATTACCCGGCAGCCCAACTTTTTTTTCTAGTGAAAATGATTCATGCCTTTTTCTGAATACGTATACATTTTTTTAGAATTTACTCTAATTTTTCTAAACTGGGTTTTTTTGCAGAATGAGAGGCGAAAACCGCAATTTAACAAAATTAGACAACAAATAATAATACGGTCATTCTCAGCAAATGAAAATGTTCCCGAATATGGACTAGACGCAAAAGTATTTTGTGTTTAGTATAAAAGTACTTAAAATACCAGAAAAGTATTTGAGTATTTAAAATACTTACAAAATACTATGTACTTAAAATACTGCCCAGATTTGATTAAAAGACTACGTGATTCCTCATTGAACAAGTCAGAGACATTACGCAGCGATCGTACGCAAAGTGAGATGCCGAAAATGTATATAAGTCTATGAAAATCGATCTCATAAAGTATAGAAAGAGTCTCGAAGTCCCGACTTATCTATTCTAAAGTATTGCTAGAACGATCCGGTGGCTGGTGGTCGGCGAATAAAGCTTCGCGGCAAGCGGAATTGTGGCGTCGTCCCGCATGGTGTTGGAGGCGTTAAATTTATTCACCGGTATTCCATTCCGTAGCCCTCATCGTCGCGGTTCTAGAATTTGAAAATTTACGAGGCGATTTTATTGCGTTCGGTAGGTCCTGGGGGGGGGGGGGACTCAAGAATTGGGGTCGGGCGGTCGAGGAATCCGAAAAGACAGAGGTGTTGGCGGTGAGCGATACTTGGCCATGGGTTGGTCGGTGAGGGTGAAAAAAGGTGTGCGAGTGAGAAGACAGGGGGATGAGGGCGGAGCAAGAGATAACCAGAACGAGAAAACGAGGAAGCGACGAATGAAGGACAGAAAAGTGTAGTACTATGGGAAATAGAGGAGAGCTCGAGTCAGCACGCCAGATGTACCGCAGGCGGTGTGGTTGGGACAGCAGAGCTAGGCATTACGGTGTAACACTTGACTCTGTCTCCGGTTTTCCGTATTTTTCTTTCACTCTTCCGCCACCCCCGCTGCAACTTGTGCGTGAGAGAACTCTCCGTTTCGCAGTGCCGGGTAAGAGCGAGAATCGTCTTGCTTGCACGGAAGTTGCCGCAACTGCGCGCGTCTTCCGAGCGCTGCGGAGCGCGGAACGCGCGGAACGCTCCCTCAAACTAACAACAGGGAGAAATGAGTAGAGCGATCTAAACACGCAGCGCCGCACGCTAGCTATGTAGATGGCTGGATTGTAAACACGTCTGTCTATGGCGGAAAGGAAGGTTAAACTCAAATATTGATAGTCTTTACCGCGATACCCTATTGCTTTGTCAAGTATACGCGAACAGTGCGACACTTTGCTCATAAGTTTCGCACAGAAACGCGATCGTCGAGTTGCCTTGATACGTCTTGATTGTAGACGAGATATACCAGATATTACGATCTTTCGAGATTTATCGTCAATGACAAAAATGTCTATGTCTATCGCAAAGTTAGACTTTGCAAAGTTGATAGCATTTTCTCCGAGAGACACGATGATTCTGCTCCGAAAACCCGTCGATTCGGTTTTCCGTAATACCTATTTTCGACACTAGGAGGTAATATTATGTCGTGAAGTAATCGCCGCAGATAATGAAAGAATTGCCTCAAGGTGAATAGACTTAGTCCCAGCAGGCGCGGGAACTGCACTTACGATCGATTCTTACGCTCGAAAACAGTTTGATGTGCTTTATCGGGAACGTTGCATGGACGCCGTACACAGGTAGAGATTGGAGTAAAAACGCCGTGACATTAGTGATGTTTCAAACACGCAGTGTGGAGGAGCCAGCGGCAAGCACAAAGAAGCCAGCAGGTTGCGCCGCCTGCGGACAGGGTGGCTGCGTGAGCTGGTTGGTATAGCTAGCGGCGATTTGCTCTTGTGCATACCGGGAGTACCTGTTAGCGCGCATCCTGTCTCCCAATGGAAGACCGGATCGCGTCGTACCCCTGACGCGGAACCCCAGCTCTCACCCGGCCGCCGGCCGTCGGCCGACGTTCGCCCGTTCGCCCATTCGCCCGCCGCGTCCTCACACCTCAACTACACTGAACCGGCTGCGACGTCCCTGTACTTCCAAAAGTCACCCTCCATGTCAAAGAGGTGAATCAAGACGCTAATTACAGAGAGGCCACTTCCTGCTGCGCAGTGTCTCTTTGGCGTTCAATATAATGCCAGTTAAGGGGGTGGGCCCGCGCCGGACACACGAAGAACGGGGAGAAGCGCTTCAAAGCGGAGAATATCGTAACTAGGTATACAGCACGGTTGCAGGAAGATTGGGGCTTGGGCTTCATTGGAGGTTCCGTAATTGGTCGACAGGAACGAGGAGGGCGAGGGGTGGGCACGGAGAGGATGGAGGGGGCACTGTAATGAGGTGAAGATGAATGAGAAAGGGCAACGAAGCTGCGACATAAGCTACAAGATATTCAAGTGACGAATGTTGATTCGCTTGTGTAGAGTAAACCTTTGGTGTCCGCAAATGTCAATGAGGGGATAACAAGTCCAATTTCTACGTTCCTGTTATTAGTAGACTCTGATTCATTACGTTTGCGGCCACTGGACATCGCAAGGTATCGTTGGTTAACTATGTTAACTTGCGAAATGTGTTTGCATAGTTTACAACATCATTGAATTAGGGAATTACAGAGGAGGGAGGCAAAATGCAATAGCGTGGCAGAACGGGACAGCGTTTTTTTTTCGGTTTCGATTATTTTGTAATCGGAATATGACGTTCTTTTTTACCATTTCCAGTGCTTCAAGCAATCTGGCTGGTAAAAAGACACATAAAAAATAAAATATAATCATAACTGATGATGTTGAGTATTACCCGGTTCAAGAAAAACAAGCAACAAGGGTTGTTGTTGGGGGGCTTTGCCCCCAAAACCCCGATTGGAGGGCTCCGCCCCCCAAACCCCCCGGAAAATGACGCTGCGGAAAAATGTGCCTTCGGAACAGTTTCCGAGCATCGTCCCGGGCGTCATTTTAAGGCACTCACATGAACGTGGCGCTTCGCGCTCCGTACGTTGAAGGTTGGCTTTGTGCTCTGTTGTACTTTGTGCGCTTATCTTGTTTGGTATATTCAATACAGAGCTACTGAGTGTTCGCACATCCGGGCATCATGAGATCTTGTCTCAACATTAAAAATACTCATTAATTAAATTCCTGTATTCTGTTACTCCAAGAATGTCTATATCACTATGTTTCAAGAATATGCTGTAAAGACAAATGGGTAAATACAAATAATAATAAAATTCCTATAAAACGGTAAATTAGGCACAAGTGGAGCAAATTCAGTAGGCATTTTGTGTGTTTTCAAAACGTGAATGCCTAAAAACGTTGTGGAATTTAACATTTCGGTATTGTGATGTGTATAGTATGTGTAATGATTTTTTACAGTAAAAATCATATCGATTGTCATAAGTGTTGAATTAATTTAAGCGGACCTTTTTTAGAGAAAAACGATTTTTCTTATTATAAGGGTTGCGTTTTAACTCACCAATGAAAAAATTGGGGATAATTCTATTCTTTTACGATGGCAGCGAAAGATTTTTTGCCTCTTCACCCATCAGTTGGGTCAACCGGTTGCATCGAAACCAGAAATATGGGTTTTACTTCTGCGTGTAGTTCAGAGAAAACTAACCGTAGGATTGGTCTCCGCTAGGGCTCATGCTCTCCGCAATCATATTTCCTGTAGATTAATTGTAGGGATTTTTTAAAAGTTAATACTTTTAAAAATCCATATCACTGATATCACTGATGCCAACTATATCATAATTTTTTATACATTACTTTGTAACTTGGATTTAAAAATCATTAAAAAATCCCTACTTTCTAATCAATAGGAAATATGACTGGGAAGATATTGAACCGTAGCGGAGGCCAATTCTGTATTGGTTTTCTCAGGACTGCGAACGTATTTCTAGTTTGGAAGCAAGTGATTGATCCACCCACCGAATCCAATGTAAAAAAAACCTTTGCTGCAATCCTAAACAAATATAATTATTTCATATTTTTTCATCGGTGAGAGAAAAAGTAGCCATTACGTTAAACAAACATTTTGTTTGACTTGTTCCCTTACTACAAGAAGAATGTGTGTTCTTGCTGTGGTTACTTCAGACACACAGAGCAAAGTAAAAATGCAGTGATTCTTGTCTGTGATGAACGCCCAGACCGTAATATGTAGTGCAGATTGGTTTTTAAAGACACAAATATTTTTATTTGTTGTGGTAGGTAATCAACACTTTAGAATGATCTAAGAGCAAAACAAAAATATCTTGAAAACTCTGACACGACGACGACCGAGCAGACGACTGGCCATTTTTCCGGCGGTATCGCAGTCTGATCGTCTGTAGTTCTGCTTGTAGTATCATTTGTTGACAGGTTCAAATTTATAAACGATAACAAAATAATTGCAAATTCAGTTACGTGTGTCAGTAAAAGATATTTGTGTCAGTAAAAGGTATAATAACAAATAGTAATAGGAAATATACATGTTAAGCTATTAGTTCCGTAAGTACGGTGAAAGTTAGTAATGAATAAGCTTTACAAATCTGTGTATAGGTTATGTTCATTTATTTCCCATTTTTACCGTAAGTAAATTGTACAAATATGATGAATGAATAACATAATAAAAGAAAAAATAGGTTGTGGAATTGGTTTTAGTTTTGTAATGTGTATAATATGTAGTATGTCGTGCCTTTTTACAGAAAAAAGTATTACAAAAGTCATAAATGTTAAATTAATTTAAATATAATAATTCAATTGTAACGTGGTAGATAATCGACACTAAAAAAACTGTGTAAGGGCAAAAGTAAAAAAAGTGTTTCAGAATTAAGGTATGTCAGGAGTATGCAACTGCAAAGAAATGCAGAGAAATATACCAAATTTCAACTTGATCGGTCCATTCAGCCTCTGAGTGATACGGACGTCTGAATACCACATCATCTGGTCTCCACAACAAAAGACACTTAATAATTAAATTTCCATACTATATTACACCAAGGACATATATTTTACTATGTTTAAGAAACCTACTATAAAAAAGTGGATAAATTCGAATTACATTACAATTTTCCCGTACAATGTCATATTGTCGTTTGGAGCATGAATTCAATAGGCACTTTCGTCCGTTTCTTCAAAACGTGAGTGGCGAAGAAACACGAACTGCCGAATTTGGGGATTTTTCCCATACACTTTGGTCGTCGCCATAAAACCATTTTTCGCTTATTTCGCATTATGTTTTCTACATCATAAGAGTTTTGCATGAAATTGAAGTAATAATAGAAATTTGGAAATGCGTATGAAGGCAACGCAAAAGAGTTTATCTTCAAATCTGTTTGATCCGCAGAAGCCTTAAAATCGTCTGCCTCGAGCGCGGGGTAATCTTATCCGAGATGGGTAAGGTCCTCGAAGTTGAGTGGAGAAAAGAGATAGAAGCGCGAGCGATTCTCGATGTGAGTGCTGTCCTGCTCCGCCGGTTGCCTGAATAGCCTAGCTCGCTCCTTGATGCAGAAGCGGCGGGTGTGGAAGCGAGGATGACGGTGTACACAGGATCATCATGGCAGTGTGAGACGTCGTTTATGTCCGCTTCGTTTTCGAGAAGCGAGCTAACAATCCCTAGCACAACCCCGCAGTCGTATAGAACAAGAGAGATAGGTCGACGGTTAACAGAGAGACGACAAAGGGGTCGGCGAGAGCGAGCGAATTTCCCGCTGAAATCCAATTAATTCATCCTCGGCTGTCGACAATGCTGCTCGCCATCTTGATTCGAGAAATCTAATTTACCAGCTCTTTATTTATGATAACGCGGACTCATTGTACGCAGGATGCGGCGAGCTAGAGCGCCCACTGGCCGAGCTAAGTGTCTAGTCTCTACCAAAGTATAATGCTTACCCAACAAAAGCCATAGTAAAGATGACAAGGACTTATAGCTGTCTCGTACACACAATATACACCAACGCACGCGAATACACGCACCGCGCTTGGAAAACGGCAAGACCACGGGTGGATCGGCTTTACGCACAATGGCGACGATTTCCACGGCCGGTATACCCTCGGATACCTACCACTTGTCTAACGCTCGCCCCGTCTCGAACCGATGGCTTACGAAAAACTGTTGGCTCTTGGTATTGACATTCCTCTATCGATTCCAGAGCTGGGCAGTATTTTAAGTGCTTAATTAATTTTTCTGAGTACGTATGAATCTTTTTCAGAATTTAGTCTAATTTTTTTTTATTGCGGTTTTCGCCCCTCATTTTTTGCGTAAAAAACGCACTTTAGAAAAATGATACTAAATTGTAAAAAAAGTCATCCGTTCTCAGAAAAATGAATGAATCATTTTCATTAGAAAAGAAAGTTGGGCTGCCGAGTTGAGCAATACATTTTTTTTTTTTTTCATTAAATTGTTAATAACATTTTGATATTATTATCATGCAAAATCAATCTTTGCAGCACCTTCCATAGATTTTTAGGTCATTGCCTTCGAAATTCTCTGAGAAACCCACGTTTAGCCGGACCCCAGGTGACTATCTTGTGTTGATTTTGCCCGTTCCTATTCACCGGCAATTGACATACCAATGATTTTTATCAAGGATTTTAAAAAAAGTACTTAAACGAAGTACTTATGAATGTATTTTAAGCACAAAAAGTATTTTGTATTTTAAGAATTTACGAGTACTTTGCCCAGCTCTGATCGATTCTGTCAATAAACTAATTATACTAATTATAGTTTTGCCTTAATGTCGTACAACTATCTTGGCTGTTCTTACACAGACAAATATAAGAATGTGTAAAGTCACAATCGATTGACGATTATTTTATTGTGTCTTGTAGGATTTTTTTCCTTTTGTCCCTCTTGAAAAAATAAGTACGTGGGGACAATATCTCACATTTTCGATGTCAGTATTGTTGTCTGGTTATTCGTTCTCTGATTGGTTGTAGGGTTCCCTGCAAGTCATAGCGAACCAACGAGCAGTTCCGATTCATGTTATTGTATTTTGATAGTTCTCGGGCGAGTGACGTTTCAAGGTTAAGGTTATTTCAGGAAAGGTGTTCGGGCAAAGCCTATGGGCTAATAGTATTATATTTGCAGAGAAAAAAATCGGTTTTCGCGTTTCTCTCGAATTTTCTAATTATCACATCTTACTTTTGACAAATCCAACGTTTGACAATTTCTACGTGTAGCTACGGTGTGTCGTTTCGATTTCACTATTGCCGAGTTACAGCGAGATCCATCAGCTGTGTCTCACGTGTCCATGTGTGCCATATAAGACTAAAAAATGTGTGCCGGCCTAGGGTAAAATCAAATCAAGAGTCAATCGGAAATATTTGCCTATCTAACTGTCCGTTTGCCTATTCTTAAAGTAACAAAATATACATCGAAATCTGTTAAATTTTTACTGTGCAATGTAAAGAATACTCCAGTAGGCTGAACGATAAAATTAGGCTTGGTGAACTGTTAAGAATGTGTTGGCGGTAAAATGATTACTGAATATATACCTATAGTGTGTATAATATAGTATACTGCAGAAACAAGGAAGAATGATTGTGAAATGCACCAGACACTTTACCAAATCTAATTATTGACTTTTCTTTTTTTAAATACTTGAATGAGAAAGCCTGGCTGGCTGGTTGGCTGGCTGGAGAAGAGCTTGACGTCGACGTTAGCGTCGTCGTCCCCGTTGTTAACGGTACACAAGCCTCGTCCCGGGCGCTACAGACGCTTTCTGGCATGCGTCGTTAGTATGGACTCTGTGTACATCATCGAATTAACGAACCTCAAGCCATCACACTCGCGCTATGAACTTTTTTATCCCGGGCACTCTATAACTAAACAGTATAGTACTTTGACCGTCGATTACCCGTGATAATTGATGATTAGATCATATTAGCGACAATATCAGAGCTCCCGCAGGCTGCGCGGACGTGCTGTATAACACACAGAGCACTCAGCGTTATTGGCGCGCCAGACGGTGCTCAGCTGGCTCATCGGGCCAGCGCAGCTACCGCCCTTGACTATAGGCATCGCCACCGGAGAAGCCGCAGTAGCCGCTATACCTACCGTCCTCGACGCTACGAACGATATCAGGCACCAGATTGTGCAAGGAAAAAAAACGTCATTCTCCAGTCTGCCCGATCAGAGATGAAGATCGCGGGAGCAGATACCATCCGAGCTTTTTTATTGCGTTTGATTATTGCTACCTACGTATCGGAGACTAAATCGCATCTCATTTTCAGTCCCGAAAAAGACGAAAGAAATCTATGAAAGGAACTATTTGTGTCCGTTATTATTTGTAAAACATCGGGGAGATTTTCCTAGCCCAAAAAAGATTAATTTTCTCGTTTCATTATGAGAGACTAAATCCGTTTCTCCACGAATATATTTGATATGTTGTGTCACATATTCGTGGATTGTATTGATGACGACCCGATCAATTACATGTGTCTCGAATTATGTGGTTTAAGTGTCTTCTATGTAAACTGTGATGAATTAGCAGCCTCAAGTCACAGATTCTACAAGTTTAAGTTGAAAAGTTCGGGGTAGCAAACAAAGAGGGAATACATGCGACCGGTAATGTAACGGGGCCATGAGGCCCCGACGCTGGTGGGGCTCGGCGGCTAGCGTTCACGTGACACAAAACAAAAGGGTAGGTACCTTTACTTCACAACTAGTATAACTATAGTAGATAGCTGTCTAGCTCTTCTGCCAAAAGTGAAATTTGAGTGCTTCTAAAGTCCTCTTTTAAGCTTTCTAGTCATTTTGCTTCCCAGACACTTGCATCTTCTTGCTTATAATTTCCATATGTTGCAGCTTTCTTGGTCCCTACGTTGATACTATTAACATTTACATTTTACTACTGGCAGGTGCACTTTTACCTGACGTTCTCCAGACTACTACACTCGAGTAGAATATCTGCAGCGTTACATCCGTCTCAAGTCAGGCCCTGATCAGGCCACGACAAGGCTAATAGGGCCTGATCAGGGCCCGATGTAATGCTACAGATTTTCTACTCAGGTATTGTTATCGGCAGTCGCCCGAGTTCTCGGGGAAACCAGAGTAAAACCCGATGGAGAACAAACACAGACATTATTTATGAATAGCATATACATGTATCTAAATAGTTACAATTTTTTAATACCTATGAATCAATCTATAATTAATGTTAAGGTATATGTGTCATTAAGTGGCGAGTTGCTTATTGGTACGTATCTGTTGCCATAGGCGACAGATACGTGCCGATAGTGCGCACGTCACACGGCGCAACGAAGCATCATCCCCCCCCCCCCCCCCCCCGCCCGTTCCGTCTTCTTGTTGCTTTGCTCGAAGCGAAGTCCGATTCATCTCGAATGTGCCTCGGATATTGTCTTGCATCAGACTTCCGGAGATTATATTGATTATAAGACCCGGTCAATTAGCTATGCCTCGAATGGCGTGGCCAGTGTCCTCCATGCAAAGTTAGATGAAACTGCAGCCGGGGCTTCTGCTTTAGGTTTCACAATCGCCAAGGCTGAGAACCCTCAGCAGCCTCGATGTAGACCTCCTAGGGGCGCGTTCCTACTTTCTCTGTCTCCCTCCCTCCCTCTCTATAGCTAACTCGTAACAGTGGACAAAGATGGATCGTCGTGCGCGGTTGATCGGGGTGGAGAGAAGACTCGAGAATAGATTTGCGAGGGTGTTTGTGTTGGAGAGAGGGAGGGATTGAGGGAGAGACTTCTATATTTTTTATAGATGGGGGGTGCAGAAACACAAAAACGTAAACGCGTCCACGCCCTTTTTAGGCACTCACGTTTTGAAAAAACGCACGGAAGTGCCTATTTAATTTGGTCTGTTTTCACCTGAATTGACGTTTTATGCAAAAATGTTAATAGAATTTGAATTCATCTGTTTTTTACAGCACATTTCTCAAACATAGTGAAATACGTATTCTTGGTGTAACAGAATATAGAATTTTCATTACTAAGTATTTTTTAATGTGGTGATAAGATTTAGTGGTACCCAGACGTCCACATGAGATGGTATTTTTGGACAGAATAGACAGAACAAGCTGAAATTTGCAACATCTCTTATTATGGCCTTGAGTAGTATGCACAAATATTATAAGAATTTTTCATTTCTTTATGCAGACATTTACCTTTAAAAATAGCGTTTTTCAGGTATGCATACGCGTGTACGGGTGACTATCTTCGCACTGCGTAAATTAATTTGGTTAAGACTTGCAGCGTACTCATATTTTATTTTACTTCAGATACACCTTTTTTTGGTTTTGCCCTTAGAAAATTCTAGAGTGTTGATTACCTACCACAACAAACGTATCATATTTAATTTTAATTAATTCCATACTTATGACAATTAAGATGTTTTTGTCTTCAAAAAATCATTACGCACTTCATATTATACCGATTATAAAACCAAAATGATTGATTTCTCAGCGTTTTGTGCATTCTTTCATTTATTACCTATACTTGTACACTTTAATTGTAATAACAGTTTATAATTAATATCCTGACCTGAAAAATAGGCAAACATAACCTACACTCAACATCCATAATGCATATTTATTACTAACATTTATCGTATTCATGAAACTATATGTTTAACATGTATATTTTTTATTCAATTCTTCTTTAATTGTTCACTTTCACTGGCACTCGTAATTGTATTTGTTTTTTTTTGCCCTAAAGGAGCGCCGGGTTGCTCGTTTAAATTTAGAAATGCTATGAAATCTGCATCTCTGGATACTTTCTAAAACATTTTACAGACATTGAAAAATAGTTAACGCACCACTCGTGTGCAAGATTTCAGCTCGATAGATTGTGCCATTTGAGAGTTATGGGTAAGTACTTACGGGCATTAGAAATAAAAAATGTAGAATAAAAAAAAAGTTGCGAACGAAGCTTACTCATTGAACGTATCTTCAGTTATGGGGAACTATTTAGCTAGAAGGTCAAGCTTTTACGAACTTGACTCATTTAACAAATATTTAGCTGTACCTCCTGATTTTTTTGTTAACAAAAGGTTATTCACGGATAATTTGAAGTGCAAATTGATAAAAACATTGTTAAAAGGTCAGTGAAACTTAGGGAAATGAAGGCCAATCGAGTGTTCCGTTGTAGATCTTACCAGAGTATTGATGTATACAATAATGGCAAGTAGTAATAAATTCATCCAAGAGAATGAAAAATACCCGGCAGACTCTGACACTCAACTTCTATATGAAGAATTTAAAGATAGAAGTCGAGAATGGTTCAACAATTTGGTTATTGCCTAAGTATCGTTTGTCTCTTGCAGAGTCCCCTATAATGGTTCAAACTTTGTTTGATAAGGTTCGGCGCAGAGTACACTGGGTTGCCTCGCATTTGTTCTCATCCCCAGGCTCGGTGGCCTCGCCCCGGATTGCTGTGGGCTTTCTCTATCCTCTCACACTCTATATCCCTGCACATCTCTGGCCTACAGTATCGAATCGGTACAGTCAACCCCTGTCGAACCCGCCCAGTGAGAAGAGGCACCGGCGGATGAGAAACCCTTTGCGATGCAAAGCGACCCTGGCGTCCAGAGATTAGATACCCGTGCCAAGAGCGAACAGTAGTAGAGCATCGCGACAGCAGGCGAGGTTTGCCTCGAAGGATCACTCGCACTCCTATCTTTGAGAAGCAATTTCGGCAGAAGGTCGGTGACTGGCGTTCCGTCAAATCAAAGAACGATTCAGAATTTGCTGCGAGCACGGGTGCGAGCGTCGACGAATGAATGAGTGCGTGGAGGGCGAAACAATCACCGGAGCGTTTGAGCGATCCTGTCCAACTTTGTGCCCCACCTCATTCATTATCTGCTCTGGAATTTCCCAAGCAAAACTGAAATAAAGAATTTATCGCTGAAAAATAATGTTAAAAAAACTGAAAAACTCCCGACTGAAATAGAAGCTTAATTAATAAATAAATTGGGTTAGTAAGAAATTGTGAAATAATTAAATGACCATTCGCATATCATACTCGGGAGATTTTTTCGTAATTAGGTATGAAAATCAGATTGCCATGAAACACGTAACTTTCATCATTTTTTACCGATTGGGGCGGTCGGGAATTAAAAATGGTATATTATGTAGCATGGGTGTAAATTAGGTTACTTCCACGTGAGTTACATAGGTATACTATTCTTTGTAACAGCGGTGCGTAAACGAGATTTCTTTGGGAGCGGGGTTGAGCGGCGCTAAAGCCCGAGTTTTCCTGCAGGACTACGCAAAGTAAACAAGTACGCGGAACTGCGACTTTTTCGCACAGAGTGCAAATTATTCTCTCTTAAAAAGGACATGGCACATCGAAATACTGAAGCCACTTTTCAAGCATACTGATTGGTCGACGGCGGCTTCGATACTAATCGATTCAGATAATAATCGACTGTCATGGCCGCTGCAGTCATGCGCGCATTTTGAATGGCTGTATTGGCCAGAAGAAAAGATAAATGAAAAGTAGAGTGCGAGCAAAGCGAGCACGTTATTGGCAGTCCTCTGTTAAGGGGGGGGGGGGGGGGGGGGTTAGGGTCTTGAATTTTGTTTTCCATTTTTTTTTATTAATGCTTAACATCACAAGAATATTGTATCAAATTTTTAGTCGTTTCGTATATAAGTATTCACTTTAAACGATTTTCCCACACTGCATGTTTTAAAAGTCGGTGACGGTTGTACCGTAAAATCTATTGCACCAATCCATTTCAAACTTGGTACACTCTTTCTCTGTATAATTCATCAGGTAACGCTGTCGAGTTTTTTTATTTGTTCTTTTTTTTCACAATAACAAATTGGCCGATTCCTTCGGCGAAAATCGCGTTTTTTACTTTCGAGCGTTATCAAAAATCGAAAAATAAAAAAAAAAATTTAACTCGACAGCGTTACCTGGGAAAACTCATAAACTAATGAAATCAATTTGATTTTTTGAATTCGGATAATCGAGTGACCTGTTATGACCGTCACCGCAAAACCACTTTTTTCGGAGGCGTCTCCGGAGAGTTGTTGTCAACGGCTCAGTTATTAATAATTTTCGCTCAAATTTTCAGAAGATGTTCTTGAAATGTTGCTTTACAATGCTGCAGTCATTAAATTTAGAATACACTGTCCGTATCTTGTAAAAAAAATTGGTAAAAAAGGGTAATTTTTTCACCGTACAGCCCCCCCCCCCCCCCCCCCCCCCCCGATAAAGGACATGGCACAACGAATATATCGAAATACTGATGCCAGTATAACTCGTGCCGTGATTGGCCGGTGATGGCTATGGCGCAGAGCCAATTTCAAACTGCTATGACCGCGGAAAAGTCACGTATCGCGTGCGTATTAAATGACTGTATTGTTCATAGCGTGGAATAGAATATTCCAGATTAGGTGTGTTCATTAGTCAGATGAACATACCTATCCTAAAAGAGCGCGAAGTCATATGGAATTGTATAAACATACAAATATCTTATTTATCCACAAGAAAAGGCAAACGAGAAGAAAGGAGTGCGAGCGAAGCGAGCACGTTGTTGCTGGTTACAATATATTTGAAACTCGTGTGATTGCAGCCCTCGCCTTCAGCTCGAACTGCAAACTCACACTCGTCAGAAGGAGTTTCATCGAACTCGTATCAAAATATACTAATTTATACACATACTGAAAAAATTACCATATTGATGGTGTAACATTTACCAAAAAATTACGGGCGGTGATGGTGTTCTATTGTTGCCATGGCAGTTAGTATATATCATTTCAGGTTCATTTCCTGAATGGGACTCTGACGCGGTGCGAATCTTTGAGGCGAAAACTGTTTTCTTACTGAACGACTCATTGTCATTACCTTCCATAACGTAAGTACAACTGCGATCGCAATCATCAACAAGAAGTTATTAGTATATAACTTAGCAAATTTTATAATTTAAAGTATCATTTAATGTGCGTGCGTTTTGTGGGCGGACTTCGTCGTCGTGATCACGTTCAGCAGCGGCGACGTGCAATACGGTTGGCTTACTCTGCGCAAACGGCGGTTATTTTTTATGGGCTGTCTGTTTTTCAAGGCATTGAGGCTTGGGGCGGCAGGTCTTTTTAGCGATAAGCTGCGTTTCAGGCTGGTTTCGGCAACGCAGCGCAATATGCTTCGCACCGATTCGCTTTTTGTTCCTTCCTTCCTTCCCAACACTCACCTACGAGCGTTCCTTCCTGACGTTGGATTCCAGATTCTGGCACTCGCTAGCTCGTCGAATTATCGAGGCGCCCTTGTTTGAGGATTTCCGGAGTTTCTGTTTTTCACGTTGTGCAAAAACGCAGCGGAATGCCTATTAAATTCGGGCAGGTTTCGCCCAAATTACCTTTTTATGCGAAAATATTAATATAACTTGAAAGTATCAGTTTCTTTTAACAGCACATTTCTTAAACCTTGTGAAATACATAAGCTTGGTTACCGACAGCAGCAGGCGCGTGTTCGGTGTATGGCTTCGGCGGCCTCCCATGTTAAGGTAGTAGTCTCGGTACAGTCCCGCCATATGTGAGTTTCGGGGGAAATTCGGAACCCTACTCAATGAGATAATAATCTGAAAAAAGTCAAGCATGTAGAAGGTGCTGAAAAGATTGATTTTGTACAATAATAATTCTAAAATGTTATTAACAAATTAATGAACAAATAAATTGTTCAACAATTTATCCAGAAGCCCAACTTTTTCTTTTGATGAAAATTATTCATACATTTTTCTGAACACGTACAATTTTTTTCAGAATTTTGCCTAATTTTTTTAAATTGCGTTTTTCGCCGCCCATTTTGCTTAAAAAGAAACAATTTTCAAGAATTAGACAAAATTCTAAAAAAATCCATACCTATTCAGAAAAATGAATGAATCATTTTCGTCAGGAAAAAGTTGGGTTGCCGGGTAAATTGTTGGCCAATTAATTTTTTCATAACTTGTTAATAACATTTTGGAATTATTATTATGCTAAATTAATATTTTCGGCACCTTCTACATACTTGATTTTTTTTTCAGATTATTATCATCAATAAGGATTCTATATTTTCCCCGAAAGTCACATGTGACGGGACTGTACCGAGACTACTACCTTAAGCAGCTCGACTCGCAATCGGTACTTGGATGGGTGACCGCTTGGCCATGCACTGATTTGCGCGACAACTGTTGAGCGCAAGGCAGATTTTCTGAGTTTCTGATATATTCTCATACAGCGGAGTACAGCGCAGTAAAATATTTCTCATACAGTAACAGAAATATAGTCACCTGTATCGGCGCAGGTTTTCCGCAGTTTCCCTGTGCCCTCGTGCACACAGCAGTGCATTAGGAAAGAGTGGCTGCGGGTAACACTCTGGGGGGAACTAAGAATCAAATATGATATATTCGTCTTCTAGTAAGGGGCCGATGCAAACAAAATGTTTATATCTATCGATTAATTATAGGGATTTTTATGGTTCCTAAAACCCAAGTTACAGAATAACTTATAAATAATGATTATATGTATAGTTAGCATCAGTGATATGGATTTTTAAAAGTATTAACTTAAAAAAAATCCCTACAATTAATCTACAGGAAATATGATTGCGAAGTGTATAAACCCTAGCGGAGACCAATCCTATAGTCGGTTTTCTCTAAACTACATGCAGAAGTGAATACCCATATTTCTGCTATCGAAGCAACCGGTTGACCCAACTGGTGGGTCCAGTGACAAAAAATCCTTTGCTACGATCCTACAAGGATAAAATGATTTCAAGTTTTTTCATCTGTGAGGAAAAATGTAACCCTTATAATAAAAATACATTTTTTTCTCTAACTCGATGCCCTTACATTAATTTAACACTTATGACAATTGATATACTGTTTACTGTAAAGAATCATTACATATACTACACACATTACAATACTAAAATGATCAACTCCACAACGTTTTTAGGCATTTACATTTTGAAAAAACGCACGAAATGCCTGTTGAATTTGGTCTACATGTGTCTAAATTAACTTTTTTATGGGAAATTTTTATTATAATTTGTATTTATCTATTCGTTTTTACACCCCATTCTTGAAACATAGTGACATAGATATTCTTAATGCAACAGAATATAAAAACTTAATTATTAAATATCTTTAATGTTGAGACAAGATCTTGTGTTGCCGGACGTGCGAACATGTCCCGAAGGGATATTTTTTCCGGGTCAGTTTTCGGGGGATTCGGGGGACGAAGCCCCCAACATGAAACCCGGCGTCCCGAAGGCGAAGGGGCGCGGCCACATCATTTTGCCGAATCGTCAATTCAACGAAAAACAGATCGCCGAACGTAATTTCTGGGAAATCGTCATATTGCCGAATCGTCGTTTTTTCGAAAAATCAGATCTCCGAAATTAAGTTGCCTCAAACGTGACGTTGCCAAATCTTGCATATAATCTTTCATACTTTTTTATTTCAGGGATGAACGAGCAAAATGGGACATGCGGGCAAAATAGGACGTTGTTTTTTCCATAATCGAATTCCCTTCATACATTTTTCCGAATGCATGTGGCGAGCCGTGTATATGGTCATATTGAAATGCATCAGCATTAATAAGAAAAGTAAACATAAAATCAAGAATAAATAAGCATTCTGCTGTCACGATTCTCTCGTCGTGAATCGTAAACTTGAAATTCCCATATCGAAATAAGTCCGCACAATGAAACAATGACAATTTAAACAATGAGTTAGATGGTTTTATAAATTTTTGTTAATTGCACTGAAGGATACACAATGTCTTAAATCTATCAAGGATATGTTGTTGGCATTTATTATTATGATTCGGTGATAAATTGTCCAAGGCAATGCAACGACCGAGACGATGAATCATGCAGCCAGCACACAGAGGATTCACCAACGAAGATCGCTGGACCATTGTTGTCGATGGGATACCTCTTCGTGTTCTTCAGCGTATATTTGCCCGCGCACCATGTTTCAAGCACTCCAAGCACTCGGGATTTTTGTTTCCAGTATTATAGCCTCTTTACACGTGGTGACAAAAAATCCCCGGGCAGATAAAGGTTCCGAGATGTTCTCTCGAGCTGCTGCGCTTTCTTCCATCTTTCTTTACTCCATGCGCCCCATTTACCGTCGAGAAAGAGAGAATTAAGCGCGCGGAATGAGAAAGCTAGCAAGATCCAAGGCACCGGTGAACAAACATTTTACCTACCAATTAGCATTTACAGAAGTAAATTTCTCATATAAACTTTGATAAATCTTTTGAGTCACAAGGATAGGATGAATTTGGCTTCCTTCATCCAAAGCTTTGAATTCCTGGCATTCGTAGTACGCAAGATTCAAGTATTACACTCGGAAAAATTGGATAGTTATGACTACTGTAAAATAGAGGTAGAAACGTAATAACGTAGTTATTGCAACTGCGGCGAAGACTAGTTGCAACACGAAAAATTGCTAGCTTGGCCTCTTACGAAAACCGCGACAATTTTGCAAAAATGTTGATTGTGACGAAATGCGTTTCGTGTTAAATCTGTGAGTCACTGCATTTTCGTCTATTGTGCGGCGAAACGAAGTTATTTTCTTTCTGCTAATGTAAATCGACACAGGAAAGTGAAAGATTATTTATTCAGTCGCATTTCCAAGGGCCATGGGACACAGTGACGTAGCAGGTAAACAAAGAAGGCGCGAGGGATGTCCCGCAGCGTTTGAGCTCTCGGCTGCTGAAGACTTCGCGAGCGGAAGCCTGTCGCAGGGCAGATGGTAATGGCACGTGAGTGGCGTTGAATCATAGATTCCTAGATTACAGGGTTGCGCGCGGGTGACAGGGAAAATCGAATCGGCGCGAGGGAGGGTCTTAGTCTTGAGGATCAAAACCCCCTACGCACAGCCCGACAGAGAGAAAGACATTGGAGGGGCGACGGCTACGGAACGATCCGGAAAGACTATACGCAAAGTGGAGTGAGCGATGAGAGCTCGATACACACATACACGGCGTGCGAGCAACGGGATGGACTGCAACGCGTGCTGGAGAGTTATATATAGTGCGGTTGATGAACAGCAAGCGAGCTCTTTGTAATTCTACAACCTGGCTTTAAAAGCCGCGGCGAATAGATTAGGACCTTATAACACACCCGGTAGGATGATTATACTCTTGACTTCGCAAATTAACTTCTTGATTACATGCTCCTTCCATTAGTTTCGCAAATCTCGCCGGTTCGTTTGTACGTCAACATGGAAAATCCTGTTAGATAGTCTATCGCTGATTATAGATTTCAGCATTTTATTATCCTCTCTTATAAAAGACATGACACATAAAAAGTCGAAACATCGAAAACTGAAGCCGCTTTTCAAGCATTCTGATTGGTCGGCGGTGGCTTCGATATAAAGTCGATTTCGGACAATCATGCCCGTTGCAGAGTCACGTGTCGCGCGCGTTCTAAATGGCTGTATTCTTCACATTTGTGTGGAATAGAATACATTTTTCACATCGGAAGTTGATTATGTAATACTGAAGCAAAAATTAGAGTCACGTAGAGTTCAGATGGACATACCTAACCTAAAAGAGCGCGGATTCATATGGAATGTTACAAACATGCAGACGTCTTACTTAGTCACAAGTAAAGATAAATGAAAATCAAGAAGTCTGAACGAAGCGAGCACGTTGTTGCTAGTTTCGATTAAAAAACATTTATACGCGCGAAAAGGATGCGTTAGAAATTATCAAGCCATCTCATTAAAGCTGCCACGACAGCGGGGTACAAGCGCCAACAGTGACTGTATATGATTACTTTCTTGTAACAAGTAAAAATACCAATCTTCCAGGAAAAACAATTATTAATCATTGAACATTTCGATATCCGCTGACAGAAGTCGCTGAATAGGAACATAGTGTGGCAGAAATGTATGATAAGGTTTAGCTTTTTTTTTCTCGCCATGAGACGAAGGTGTTGCTTAGGTTCGAACGGGAACTACGACAATGGTTGGCTTAAAAACGAAAAAGGAAAAAATGATCGTAGCTTTGTGAGCCCGCGTTTCTGGTTACAAATGATTCAGCTGCACAAGTGATCAGAGTGCCTCGATCAAGCACTCTCCTGATTGCGTTTGACCGCAGACTCGCGGTACGTTTTTGTCCTTTTCCAACGAGACCCCGTTTGTCGTACCTGCAGAGCCCAGCCCACTCTCCGGATGTTTTTGTAATATAACTGCGCGCGGGACCCCGAAATACTGGAAGTCGCCGCCGCCGCGCTATATGCGGCAATAGTGAACGGTGGCGGACTGGACGGGACCACGGTGCAATACCACGAGTGATAAAGTATAGCTTTTTGAACAACACAGTTGCATGCTACGCGGTCGCGGTATAACTATGGCTACGCTACCCGGTGTCACGTAAATTCGTTACGAGGTTTTGTATATCCCAAGCCAGGTCACTAGTCGTATACACGATACATTGGAAAACTCCGGTTCCACTAAATTACGGACGTCACGTCACATATGTTGGCGGGAACTGGCCAAAATGAGATTAGCAGTACGCACCGACTACGCTACGCGTGGACAGCTCCACGTGCGACAAACTTGATCGACAATCTTTCATTTATTTTTCACACGCTAAATCTAAATACTCAGGGGAAAGGAAGTAAGCATTATCATACATCTTGGAAAAGCCGCTGTAGATTTTACTTGTATAGAATTATACTTGTCAGCAACTGTCAGATTAAGTGTTCAGTTGTAGTATATTTATGAGAATAAGTCTCCTAAAATAAAAGTTACCATGGTAGACACTAGGGTTGTTTCACACTTGTTGATAGCGATGAGAACGTGGTATCATCATTTTCGATTTTATGGTAATTTTTCGCCGATACATGCGGCCATTTTTACTAGATTCTTCTCTCCGCGCACAATTGTGCGTGCACATAAATTTATTGTCACGGTCTTCTACCCACGAACGCTGTGAATTTATCCTTTCCATATGAAAAACGGGGGACGAAGGTCGCCCTCTGAAACGGCGCATTTTTTAAATTTTTAATGATGGATATAAATGTTTTGATGCGCTGACTATATAGATATACACGAGCTGCGCAGTATCTGGTTGAATCGATTCTTGGGGCGGTAATACTTCATAGTAACGCAATGGGACATATGGCGCTCCTCTGCTCATGCATACACAAGATCGATACAAATTGGAACGCGTCGCTGTTGGACGGCTAGCACCGCCCACCATCCTACTCTTGTGTCGGTGTCTGAATTTCTCCGGTTACAAGTCCTACGGTTCTCTGGGGTTCCCTGGCGGCCATCCCTTCCCCTCACATCCGAACACATGAATTTATAAACTCGGTTATAAAAACGCATCAAAGAATTACTACGGGATCGTCGAGAAATCTGACTTTCACTATTTTCAAATCGAACAGACGAAGACAATCAAATTTCCAAAGGAGAAGGTTCAATCTCAAATGCCGCAAGAGCTGAATACACAACATGTCTTCAGCTCTTGTGAGGTTCTCAACGAACTCATGGAAAAAGTCGGAATATTCAGAAGTATCCGCTCGAGTTACACAAATATTAGATAACTATTTTATCGGTACTGAAAATTAGTTTATAACATAGAGAAAAGCGAAAGTTGCGGAATGTACACTTAATCAAATCTGAAATGGTAAAGCATATGATATCGGATTGCTTATGTCATACGATCCAATCAGGAACTTGTTTTAGAAGCAGGATTTTACCCGATAGTCCGTGAGGTCATGACGCAAGAGGTTTTGGCATGAGCACGAAATCTTATTTTTATTAGCGTTTGCATTATCTGTAAAATGATCTGGTGATTACATTTTTCAGAAATGAAAATGCTATTTTTAGCTATAAACTAAATAGTAACCCAAACGAGCAGTTATCATAATCCAATGCGTAATAGGATTACTCTAAAGAAAAATAAAACTCCATTCTATTTCATCGTTGTTGTAGGTAACAGAAAGAGCAATGGTAGAGCAACTACTTTCAAAACTTTGTTGTCAAACCGCAGTAAAGAATGTTTTCGTCTATATATAGTGGAACAAGGGGCAGAATGGGACGCATAAGCAAAAAATAATTTTATGATTGCCAAAGTGTATTTTTTACTGTTTTTCACCCAAAAACTCAAACTATTTTTTGCTTATGCGTCCCATTCTGCCCCGCGTTCCCCTATACATATATGTACTGTAATTTTCCGGGAATATGAACCGACGCGGTAATATGAACCGGTAGCATCATTCCACACGGGAGAAACGAATAAATTTACAACTACGTAAACTGACTTGTGTTCATATCAGTGCGATAACTTGAGTATTAAAATATACTCATTGTATAATTTAACAACATTACACAAGTATCCCCGATTTTCAATTGTAACTTGCATCCATTTGGCTATTAAAAAAATCGAGAAATTCACATTGAAAATTTGCTTCCTGGAATATCCATGATGCACATCACGCAGTGTGCAGATTCAACTATAAAGTAGCAGAAAACTGGGGTCGTTAACTGCGATTGTTGATTGGTGACAGCCAAAACAATGAAAAAAAATGATGGGCCACCCGATGTTCGGTAACATAGAGCACGATTTTACATTGCACTTTAGTTGCATTAATTCAGTTGAATTAATTTCTATTATCCTTATAAAGCCTGCCAATTAACCAATAATGAAAAATAAAATGTTCAAATTACATATGGCTTCATGAAGATGCATCTTTTTCCAGGAATGGGGCTTTGAGGATTTAAGATCGGTTTAATATCTTTTCTTATGTACTGAGTTCGTAGAACGTATCAGATCATTCTTCCGCCATTTTTAGGAAATCCATATAAATCGACGTTGGTGTGGTCCATATTAACAACCTTCCAAAACCGTGTGGGTCTAGAAGACCACTCCGCAACGGCCGTGAAAATCTCTCTTATAAAAGCATTTTAATGTCGGTCCTTTATAATGTAAGTTCCCGGGAACCTGTTATTGCCACCATAGTAAAATTCATCTTCGGAAATAGGAGATATCGGCCATAATATTTGAGTGATCCATATTCCCCGGAATTATACTATCATCGAGTAATGTCATTTCTAATTTTTTCGGATACCTAAACGCGACGAAAATGCACCCGTTTTTTCAATCGACAAAGTTAAATCTGGAAAAGTCCAATTTGTGTCCAGACTATAGTAGCTATTTCATGTGTTACTTAGATTCTCAATGCACTCGTGAAAAAGAAAGTCCTAATATTCAGATATCCTCGCTGGCGTTACACGCATGTTATGTACTATTGCACCGTTACTGTAACAGAGAGAAGAACCGGCTATTCCATGAAAATGAATTTATGTATACGCTTAAGAGGGGGTGACACGCGAAAAGTCCATTAAGGAGAATTCATATACGTAAACAGGTTGGCGATCGATGCGACAAGTGCCCGAGCGTACGACGACGCGGCAAAAATAGAATCTTTGCTGTGCCACGCTCGCGCACATAGACAATACATATATGCGTGCATAGAGCGAGTTTACGCACATGTATATATGTATTGGGAAAAAATAAAAAAGAAAATAAGAAGAAGAAAGGATATAGAGAAAGAGGTAGGTAAGAGGAATAAGAAGTGGAATATGGCTGGTGTGCCGACCGTATACGAGGTCAAATACTTTTCAGTCCTATGATGGAAAACTCTGCGAGGGCAACACCTCGCAATCGCCATTAAACAACCACTGGCAAAAATTGTCTTTTGGGTTTCTTCACGGCAAGACTGTTGCAAGTGGAAAAAATGTATTTGCCACCCCAGTCGAAAATCTTGTAGCGTTAAATCCGGCTCAAGTCAGGCCCAGCTCGGGCCGTGACCAGGGCCAGGTATAACGACAAAGATTTTCTACCAGGGCACGACCGGAGCCAACCTGCTTATTTTCGATAGAATCCAACGACGTTAGAGAAAAGAGCCGTTTAATGAATTTGCTAATTCAATTATTGTGCCGGTGCTGTACGTTTTCTATACGTCAGCAGAAGGCGGCGTATAGAATTTAACACACTGGTGTGATGTAAAAACGCTTCAAGTACTTCGATGTATATTATTTACTTAAAATCCTCTATATAAACGTACATCGATTTGCCAATTTAATAAACAGAATTTCCTCCATAGTCATCTTTTTCACAAATTTGTTAAAAAATGTTCAAAAGCTAATTTGCTGATTTTTTCACCATTTTTGCTTCCTTATAGAGGAAGCTTTGTTTTCATGAAAACAACTTTTTCGAGGTTTTCATGCCAGTATGCTTAGAATCACCTAAAACGCCGCGAAAAATGGTTTAGAAAAAGTGTCCGTATGTATGTGTGTGTGTGTGTGTGCTGGGCTTCGAAAATTGAATCGCCTCTCACTCAGTACCGTTTGAGCGATCGGGCTCAAATTTGGCATGCATGTTGAGTACTTGCCCCTCTTTGAATAGCACGGTTTTTGCCAGAATATACATAGTCATTAAGATTTGATGTTGTTTTTAATCTGTTGAAAAAAGGGCGTGGTCGCTCTTACTTTCGTAAAAGTTCGACGATTTAGCTAAATGTTCTTCATAACTGAAGATTCGTTCAATGTTGTATGGTATTGAATTTCGACGAAATCGGTAAAGCGGTTCGGATTTTACACCATTTTGAATTTTTCACAAAATGTAGAGTTTTGCTATAACTTCCGCGAAAGTTAAGAAAGTAAGACAAAACTTTATATCTAATCAAAATTAGATGTAATGGTATTTGTAACGGAGTTTGCTTTTGTTCAAATTTAAAAAAGTAGCAAAGTAAATATTTGCACATTGCTTCCTCATTAATTTCCATTTTTCACAAAGCTTCCGCTTTGAGGAAGCCGAATGAGTAAATAAGCTTCTTCATAGAGGTGGCTTTGTGAAAAAGGGAAATTAAAGAGGAAGCAATGTGCAAAGTTCTACTTTGCAACTTTTTTCTTTGTTTAGACTCTATACCTGTATCTCGATCGCCATAACACAATGACTGGCAAACATTATTCTTGAAATTTATCAAGGCAAAACGTTGGCTGTTGAAAAATAAGCTTATATATGTCACGACGAGAGTCAATCCGGTATTCTCGATGAGTCTTAATGCCAAAGAAGTGTGTTTATATGTCTTCGAGAGAGCCAGAAGTTTGTCGAAAAATGACCTTGACGATTTTACATTGAAACAAATATTTACAAAAATAATGTTAAGATTTTTTCGCAAAGGTATTTTTAAGTCCTCAGAATGAGTTTGTTTTACCGGTGCTCGAACGAAGTGGATAGCCCTCGGGATTGTGCCGCCGCGTTGGAGTAGTCGAACGAGAATTACGACTATATCAAGAGGATGCAGGTATAGTGAGCGAGTGCCATACCGAACTGGTAGTGGTGATGGTGGTGGAAGAACAGCCCGAGCAAACTTCAACGACAACTTCCCCACTGCGGTCTCTAAACTACCGCGACGTCCTTCCTCGTTGAGGGTGATAAAAGCTTGCACCGAGCGTACACAACGTCTCTATGCATTCTCCTCTTCGGAATTATTTTCTCTTGTTCTATTCTCTCACGCACTAAACACACTTGCGAAACACTTGCCGTGCGCAGCGCAACACTGGACAATCGATCAAAATATACGACGATGACACGCCGCGACGTCCGTGTCCCCACTGCCGGCCATTGGGTTACTGATGAAATGAAAACAGCTTGAGACAGCGAGACGGCGATGCGCAAAGTGTCTCGAGTCGCTCGAAGCCCGACAGCAGTCCCTAGATTTTCATTATATTTCACGCCTCCAGGAAAAAGTGTGGATTTATTAAAAACCAGGATTTATTAAAAACTATAGCTGGATGTAATTCTTTGTTGTCGTCGAATTTGTATTGTTCTGTCTTTCTGCTCTTGAGGCTTCGTGCAATATCGGTTCAACAATGAAAGACAAGTATTTTTCTTAGACTGTGTTTCTGCCGACTGCTGCACGCGTTTTCGATATCAGGCACGAAGGGGCGGCAAATGACATTTGCACGCTCTCCCTCTCTCATTCTTTTCTTCGAATACACATTCTGGTACGTGCAAATGGTGCGTGTCGAATCTTCAAACAGCAAGTATTGACACGGAATCACAGCCATGTATCTACGAATAAAGGAATAAAAATGAAAATTAGACTGAGTGGAACGAAAATATGAGAAAAATAATTACTAAAAATATTGAAGAATATTTTTTAAAACATGTCAAGTATGTTTTGAAAATTGCAATGTTATTTCAATGAATGATAACGTCAATTGATTTGATATCACCTCCTCGAGCACAAAGAATTGATAAAAAAAAATTGCAGACCTGCTTATGAAGAAATTACTGACAAAAAAAATGTCGAAAACGAATAGCCTGGCTTCGGGTGACAGAAGAACGGCAGAAAAAGCAGATTGTGAACTGAGTGGAAACGTCGATTGGCTGCTGGTCTCCGTCCCACCAAAGTTAGTATAGAAACAAGCGAGTCGCGCTGCATGTATTCTTCACCGGTAAGTTACGTTGAGACTTGGTCGGGAAAGCACGAAGCAGCTCGTGCAGGAGAGCCCGGGCGTGGGATCGACGTCGAGCCTGGCTCAAGGGATAAAAATGCTGAAAATGTCCAAGTGACACACGACGCGAAATGTAAAATAAAAAGCAAATAGCGGGGCGTGAAGGAGCGGGAGAGGGTGAGAGCAGGGTAAAAAAAGCCGAGAAAGCCGAGACGAGAGGCTGATGGGACAAATGCTGGGGGCAGGGAACTGCGTATACGACGACAACAAGCGAGCAAAGGGAGAGCGAAGTGGCTGAGGTAAAGAGCGAACGAACAACGAGGGTTGGTGCGTTCGACTGAAACGAAAACAAAGGGTCCATCGGTTGGGCACAAACTGTACGGTGTGATAGTGGCTACGACATTGGCATGGTATACACACTACGTACCTTCAACACCGTACTATCGTACACAAAACGCATATATAATACACTGGTAGTCTCCACTCTATAAAAGGTGATATACAGGCTCATTCACAATCATTTTTCAACATTGCGCTCATCAATAGCTCGGTATCACTTTAGTTTGCAATTGTAGTCAATACCATTTCAAATTCTTAGTTTCTAATAGTATTAATAACTATCATTTTGGCATGATAAACAACAGTGCTTGCAAAAGTGTCGTCAAACTATTTAATAAGTGGTACGAGAATCGAGTTTTAATGCCACTTTGGCGAAAAATTGTGTGGACAAAATCGAGAGGTATGCAACCTCTTATTTCGAGAAAACCACCGCGTACTCACGATTAAAAAAAATTCTAGCATTTACTAGAAATTTGATAATTTTCTCATAAAACTTATATATGGGTCATTCCACGGTATTTCACACACCAAAAAACCCGACCATCTCCAATCTCCTCCTATATTGTTGACCACGTCAATCGAAGCATCTATGCATTTTTTATGAATTTTATTGGGATATTTGTTCGATCCATAGAATAAAATATGAATAATGAAAAAAATCTAACGTCTAGTGGAAAAATCATATTGACAGAAACAACCAGGTCAATTTTTTCGTAATTTAACACAGTTTACGATAAAAATACTCCGAATTAAAAAAATGGTAGTATTATAAATATTATTTTTATTATAATTTGTATTATTAGCGTAAATAAAATAATTTTTTGTAACACGTGCACGAATCGCGGCACTTTCCATGGCAGTCTTGCGAGCCGAAAGTGGCCGTTTCCCTGTCAGTCGCGAACCTCTGGTGAAATGACAGAGTCACGCATGAGCAGTTCGCATTTCGTTCACTTTCGTCCCTTGGGAGTTTCTGTCATTCACTTTCGTCCCTTGAATCACAACCTCACTTTTCAGTGTTCGTCTCGCGCGACTGCCATTCCAAGTGCCGCAGATTCGTGCACTCGTTACAAAAAGTATGATGTGCAACACGGGTCGAATTGGCAATTCTCGTGTGATTGCAGCCCCCGCTTCGCTCGGGCAGCAAACCTCACACTCGCCGCAATTGCCAACTTTCGACCCTTGTTGCACAATATACTATTTTTTATTCGGAGTATTTTTATCGTAAATTGTGTTGAATGACGAAAAAATTGACCTGGTTGTTTTTGTTAACATGATTTTTCCACTTGGAGTTGAATTTTATCTAATTTTTAAAAGTAAAAAAAATGTAATTGTATAAATCCGTTTAATATTATCAATAACATAAAAAATTAAGGAGAACACATTGGAAGAAAAAAAATCATTCGATCACGAGAAATCGTAAAAAAAAATGGATGAATTAATTTCTCCATCTTGGGTTCACGCTTAAAGTGTTTGGCACTGAATGTAGTCTTTTCGTGATTTTTTGCATTGAAATCGAAGGGGTCCAAATTAGTGGAATGGTACTTTTTTAGGTAAAAGGCGTACAAAAAACACAAATAAAAAAATTGGAGTATTTGTATACTAAACTGTGTTGAATTACGAAAATATTGGCCTGGTTGTTTTAGTCGATACGATTTTTTCACTTGACGTTAGATTTTTTAAATATTTTTTCATGTTTTATTCTATGGATCGAACAAATATCCCAATAAAATTTTAAAAATGCATAGCTGCTTCGTTTAACATGGTCAACTATATAAACAAATTATGAGGAGATTGGAGATGGTCGGATCTTTTGGTGTGTGAAATACCGTGGAAAAACCCATAAGCAAACTAATATGTATCAAGCCAATTACAGGATGAGTAATTACAAAATTAAATTACAACGATAATTTAATATACAAGCATTTTCAACGATGGAAAATGCTTTGTTTGAAAATTCCGTATGGTTGTTAAATTGCGAATTTGAGTAAGTGGAACAATTAAATTCCTCCAGGATTTCCAGCGCAGCGCAAGATCCGTTGCGTTCACTACCCCGCATTGTACATACTTTGGTCAAATTCATAATGCTTACAGTTACATCAAAATTGCTCACACAGACACAGGAGACGAAGAGTTATCATTGCCAAAAAAAATTGAAAAATGATTATGGAGCGCCCTGTATGTAGTCGATTTAGTCATATAGCAATACACAGACGCGGCTGCACGTCATACTGTCAGCGGCATATGGTCGGGTTTCGCGAACAAATACTCCGAACTGTGCAGATCGGAGAATCGATGCGGACAGAGGGGCTGACACCTGGTTTTTCACTCTTTCTCAATTGATCGCAATGATGCTGGTGAGCGTTGCATTTTGCTCGATATACCGCCTCGGTTTGTATAGCCATAGGCGGTACGCGCGGATGCTAGTGGGGTTCACTTTCAACGCGTCATATTTATTTTTTCGTCTCTCACCTGAAAACGCTATGACACATACGGGCAAAAAATCCCCTACGACGTTGGTGCGTATCGTCAAACATTTAGATACCGCTACCGCAATTCGAAGAAATTTCTTTATCGTCTGCTTCTTGCTTCCTCACAGAGGAAGCTTTGTGCTTGCGAAAAAACCAAAGTTGATATTTTCATGACGGCACATACAGAATGGCCAAAAACGACGAGAAAAGTGATAGTAGAAAAGAAGTCTTCATGTATGTGCAGATTTCCCTACAGCTCTGTAACAAGTGAGCTGTTGTACAACATGTTTCGGATTGTATTTGTATAGGCACGAATTTCTGGAGAGGTTCAAACACTGCAACATTTTGAAAATGACAAGGCATCGATATGCTGCTATCAATGATACTTGGGCAGTTGGATGAAAATGACATGTAAACAAATTGAAAAAATTGGAAACATATTAACCTGTATAAAACACGTCTAAACGCATACCTACAACTGTTATAGAACCTAACGTGCTCAATCAGTATACAATTAACGTACTCGGGAAATTTGTTATATTAGTTGTAAGAATTTTTCGTCTCTCTTTCGGTTTAGACGATACTCAAACCGTTGACCCTTTTTGGTTCATTGAAATATATATATAAAAAATAAACAAAGTAATGAACAAAGTAACGTTGACGATATTCATATGCCATTGGACCCTCGGAGCTTTCGAAAAACCAAAACGATTTTTTTGTTGTTAATTTCGGTCCTGGTCTCCCCGACCGTCATACGAAAAAATATGTTATAGTGCGACAATTGGAAACATATTTCATTGATTCCAGGACGTTTTTGCTCATAGCCCTAACATTTCAAGACATTTTGTTTACGTTATTACCTATGTACATTCTTTATATGCTAATAATTAATTGATTTTCTATCGAATCGTCAATTGCACATTCTTGCCGCAAGTTCGACCAGGGAACAAACGCTTTCCTGTAAGACGTAAAAGTTTTTCAGCCTCGCTTTAAAACGTGAGTGTAACTAGTACTAAAAGTTGGCGAAACTCGAGAGAAAATTATTCATTTATGCAATGCCCATGCAAATGCATTTTATTTCGGCGATGGAGGAAGAAAAAATAGTGCTTCTCCAGACGGAGCGTTTCCAGGAAGCTCACATCCGTCTTGAACCGCTAGTAAGGTAATTTTGTACCGGCAAATCCACTTGGCGAGAGATGAAATGGAACAAATCGAATTCAATTGAATTTCTCGCCCACACTCGCGCGGATGATGAGAGAGGGAGAGAGAGTGCCGGCATCATTGTGCTGTACCGGCGTGGCTTCGTCAAGAAAGCCGTTTGCCGAACGCGAACACTCGACTTCCGCTCAAGGCTAGTAGCAACACTCACACACAATCAATCATTCAGGTCCCGATTTACGGTTTGGAATTAGATTAAGCGACGACGGCGAGACGAGAAGTCATACCACGACGTTTGCGAGGACTTTCGCAGAGGCGTATCGACTCCGTAGGGTAGTTTGGCGAGGGTAAAACAGGGACACAGAAGGAAAGAAGGTCGATAAACGAAGACCGCCGCCGCCGCCGCGAGATGCATTAGAATCCTCCAATAATCCAATAATAAATACTTTTAGTCGAAATGGAGCGAGATGCGATACCGCATCGTCGAGCACGCATAGAACGCCGCCGCCGCGCTCTCCGCACTTTCAACCTTCTACCATTGTCTGATCTTGGTGATTCGACTTCCTTCTTGCGACGGTGCGTTAAAGTTTTTCCGCGTTCGATCGCTTCTTTATTCCCATATATTTTTTTTTCTTTCTCGTTGTCGGCTCGAGCCTTATGATTTTCAATTATTCCAACGTTGCCTGCGTTTCAACGGTGTCCAGCATGCTTCAATCAGAGTCCACCCGCAGTCCAAACATCTAATTCAATTCACTCAATTTGTATGTTTCACTTGTATTACCTATTACACCCAGCGAAAACATTAATTTCGTTCATCTAGAGCTGCGCAAAATACTCGAAAATACTCAAAATACAAAATACTCTGTGTACTTCAAATAATACATTGATAAGTACTTTTAAAAATACTTAGTAAAAATCAACGGTATGTCCATTGCTGACGCATAGGGTCAATCATAATCATTCCAATTTGGTATAAGATTTATAATTTATTTTTATTTTGTTAAACTGATATTCAAACATCTCCGAAGAATGTTGTTTCCCTTTGGTAACTCATTTGTTTTCTCGAGTAGTCATATCAGACTCGGGAGTGCTGTTGTGGAACAGCACGCCTTCAGCGCAGAAAGAATATTGAAAACCGTACAATCATTGTCAATTTTTTTTAATGTTTCTAAGTATGGTTTGACGCAAAAGTATTTTGTATTATCTACTTAAAAGTATTTAAAATGCCAGAAAACGTCTTTGAGGGCTTAAAATACGTATTTAAAATATGTAAAAAATACTATGGATTTAAAATACTGGCCAACTTTGCGTACAACATATTGCCTTTCTATTACAAAATCTATAGTAGGGGATGTGCGGGCAAAACGGGACAGCGTTTTTCTCAGTTACGATTATTTTTGCGGGCAAAATGGGACAAACCCCGATTTCGAGAATATCGCGTCATTTTCAATGTTTCAAGGAATCTGGCTTTCAAAAAATCGCTTAAAAAATATTTATTTATTTTGTAATAATTTTTTGTTTTAAATATAATTATTACTGATGATGTGATGTATCACCCAGTAAAAAAAAAACACGAATTGCCGAATTTGGGGGTTTGTCCCACTTTGCACGCATTTTTTTATTTGCTGACGCTCAGATTGGATGATTGGAATCGAATTTTTGGGTGAAAAGTAATAAAAATACACTTAAGTGTATTTTAACATACACACCTACATTAGGTATGTATGTCTATGTTAGGTTAGGTACATCGTCATAAAACCACTTTTCGCTTATGCATCCCATTTTGTCCGCATATCCCCTATATTTATTTTTCACCTTTTTTGACACTCACGTTTCGCAAGACCGCACAGAAGTGCCTATTAAATTCGGCCAGTTTTCGCCTAAAATACGTTTTTACAAGAAAATGTTGGGTTCGTTTTAATTTATCCAATTCTTTTTGCTGCAGATTTCTTATGCATGCTAAGATACGTGTTCTTGCTGTAACAGAATATAGAAATTTCATTGCTAAGTATCATTGGCTGCAAAGATTAGATTTTGTGCCACCCGGATGTCCGTAACCATCAGAGAGTCTGAACTGGATGGATCAATCAAACTGAAATTTGGAATCTTTCTTATTCTAGCATTGAGTAGTATGCCCAAGAAATACGACAAAAAATTATTTATTTAAAGAGAGGTTTACTTGAAGAAAACTGCATTTTTTATGTTAAATTTATGTACGGGTGACTATCCTCGCACTGCATAAATGAATTTTTCTATGACTAGCAGCATATTCATATTTGACCTTAATGATAATACACTTTTTTTTGTTTTGCCCTTAGATAATTTTAAAGTGGTGATTACCTACCACAATAAATAAAAAATATTTTTGTCTTTAAAAAATCAGTCCGCACTACATATTAAGGTTTGGGGTTTCATCGCAGTCAAGAATCATTGTATTTTTACTTTGTTCGGTGTATCTCAAGTAATCACAGCAAAAACACATCTTTCTTCTAGTAAGGGACCAAGACAAAGAAAATCTTTACAATTAACGTAAGGGTTGTTTATTTCCTCACCGATGAAAAGATATGAAATAAATTTTTTACTTTGGGATTGTAGCAAAGGTTTTTTTTTGCACTGGACCCAGTGGTTGGGTCAATCAGTTGCTTGGAAACCAGAAACATGGGTTTTTCACTCTGTATGCAGAGAAAACCAATATCGAATTAGTCTCTGCTATGGGTCAATCTCTTTGCAGTCACATTTCCTATTGATTAAGTATAGGGATTTCTTTTTAATGATTCTTAAACCCAAGGTACAGAATAATTTATAAAACATGATGATAAAGTCGGCATCAGTGAAATGGATGTTTTAAAGTATTAACTTAAAAAAAAATCTTTAGAATTGATCTGTACGAAAAGAATGAGCCCTAGCGGTGGCCATCCTATGATTGGTTTTCTCTGAACTACACTCAAAAGTAAAAACCCTTATTTCTGGTTTCGAAGTAACCGGTTGACCCAACTGGTGGGTCTAGTGTCAAAAAATCCTTCGCTGCAATCCTAAAAGAATAGAATTATTCCACATTTGTTCATCGGTGAGGAAAAAACATAACACTTATAATAAAAACACTTTTTATCTGAATCAGCCCTCTTAAATTAATTCAACACTTCTGACAATTGATATACTTTTTAATGTCGAAAATCAGTGCGCATACTATAAACATCACAAAAGTACAATGATAAATTCCACGATCTTTTTAGGCATTCACGTTTTGAAAAAACGCACAAAATGCCTGTTGAATTTGGTCTACATGTATCTAAATTGATTCTTTATGGCCATTTTTTAATTTGTATCCATTTGTTTTTAGAGCACATTTTTTAAACAGAGACAAATATTCTTGGTATAACAGAACACAGGAATTTAATTATTAAGTATTTTTAATATTGCGACAAGATCTTGCGTTGCCTGGACATGCGAACACTCAGTAGCTCTGTATTGAAGAGACTGAACAAGATAAGCGCACAAAGCACAACGGCTAACATATAGGTGCCCGAAAAGCGATTGCATCTTACGATGAAGCTCTCCATGCGCAAACTCGTTTTCACGCGTTTCTCTCTCACGAAACACGCACCGACCAATCACGGTCCGGATCTAACGGTATGCTAAATCCGTGAATGGCCAGTGCAAGTTTCGTGAGAGAGAAACGCTTGAAAACGAGTTTGCGTATGGAGAGCTTCATTGTGAGATGCAATCGGTTTTCGGGCACCTATATGTCAGCCAGCACAAGAGAACATATAGCGCGTCATCCAAACCGTACGGAGCGCGAAGCGCGATGTTCAAACCATACGAAGCGCGAAGTGCGACGTTTAAGCCGTACGGATCGCGAAGCGCGACGTCCATACCGAACGGAGTGCGAAGCGCGACGTTCAAACCGTACAAAGAGCGAAGCGCGATGTTTAAACCGTACGGATCGCGAAGCGCGACGGTCAAACCGTACGGATCGCGAAGCGCGACGTCCATACCGTACGGAGTGCGAAGCGCGACGTTCAAAGCGTACAAAGTGCGACGTTTAAACCTTACGGATCACGAAGCAGGACGGTCAAACCGTACGGATCGCGAAGCGTGACGGTCAAATCGTACGAAGTGCGAAGTGCGACGTCGAAACCATACGGAGCGCGAAGTGCTCCAAGTGAGTGCTTTAAAAATGGCCTAAGGGAACAATATCCCAGAGACATTTTTCCCGGATCATTTTCCGGGGGGTTGGGGAGCGCAGCCCCCCCCCCCCCCCCCAACAGAAACTCGGGGCCCCTTCGGAGCCCCGGGATGCTTGTTGATTATCAAGCGTAGATGATCTCTTAACCTGTCATTTAACGATGTCTTCTCTCGGCCTCGTGACTCGATGAATAAAAACATGAACAACTTCTCTAGGAATACATAAACGAGAAAAATATGCATAAAAGATTTACATCTCCGGGCATACGATACCGGCGTGTGCAAGCCGAAGCTGGGGACGTCATACGTTAGGTTACAAGTGTGTCTGTAAGTTAGACGAGGCGTAGTGCGATTCATTCGACATGCGGAGGATTCATCTAGCTGCGATCTGTCTCTCTACCCACCCTTCGCTCTCCCTCTCTCGCCCGTTTCACACTCTCCGCCCCTGTCTTCGCCCCTTTTCGCCCCTTGTCGCCCCTGGATCGTAATTGATCCTACCTGCGTTCGTGTATTTCGAGAGCCGTCACTTTGAATGGTACGTGATTGGGTGGGCAATGAAGCGGCCGATGCACAGAGCGTAGTGTCGGCTAAGGCTGGTTATTCGAGGGAGACCGGCGGAGAAGGGAGTAGAGAAAGGACGTGCTGCTTACTGGCAGGGAAAAAGGACACCGGTAGGAGATGTCTGCCTATCTCTCGTGTTGCTGTGGCAGGAGAGACGCAATTCATACTACGAGAATGCTGTATGCTACAGCCGCGTAGCTATAGCTCTATGTATACGAGAGGGAGAGTCGGACACCCCCTGCTGGTGGCGCCACGGGTTACCTAGGTCACGCGTCGTGCCCCGTGGTACCCATGGTAACCGTCCCGACTCCGATCTCCCATCAACAAGCCATTTTGCATTCCTCCTCTTCCTCTCTCTCTCTCCCTTCATCGTTCCTCTCTTGGTTTCATTCTATCGGGGCGGTAGTGCCTCCTCTCCTCGCCACCGCTGCTGCTGCAGCTACTGCACCTTCACATCTTACCAAGGCGACCAATACCGGCCTCTCGCGTACTTGGTTGCCGTGATATGCTTCGCCCCCGCGAGCAATTTAGGCATCAAACAACTAACGTCAAAGTCTTGCGACGCGACCACGTGACTTTTGTCGCAGTTGAGAAGTCCTCGATACCAGATGAATAACGTATTATCTAATCGTAGAAGAAATTACTTCTGATTCTGAAGAAAATTATCGGACCTCCGGGAAATTTACCGCGGCTGGAACAAAATCGAAAATGTATAATTTGTCAATTTAATAGGTCAAATAAGCGTTTTTTCTTCATCGTTAACAAGAGTAGGAAACGTGAAATCCAATATTACTGAAATAAATTAAGGAAACTGTGCAGTTGCTGAATGATATCGGCGATACTTTCACGCTAACAGTTGGATTCCACTTTTCTCCGACCTTTCCATAAATTTGAAGGAAATTAAATTTTCATGACTATATATGCTCATAGATGACACAATTTTAATAGTTGCCATCTCAAAGCCGGACATATTTCTACCTGAAAAAAACGTGAGAGGACTACAAACGAAGAAACAAGAAGTGTCCAAGAGAAAATAACGTAATTATCTTGATGCGACTTGAATCACATAGGCTCGTATTCGGGCTTTGGATGACACGTGCGTCCCTTGGTCTTGGGTTCACTGAGTTGAAACGGATGAATTCTTTAATGACGTTGGACAATCTCGACAGCGCGCGGGAGAGCAAGGAAGCGGTAGCTGTCGCGAGACCGAATTTGATTTACAATTCACCTGTTTTATCAAGATGCAATTATGCACCCTCTGATAGAACGAGGGGGAAATGGCGGGCACGCGGTAGACGGATTATGCATAGGCTCATCGACTGGACCAAAGGGAAGCAGCCCCCACGCTCCGCGTTGCCAGCATTCTGTCTCTGTCTCTCTGTAGTCTACGCGTATGTACATGTGTATGCACGCAGTATAGTATAAACTGTAGCGGCAATGGTGCTCCCTCCGATAGTCGCAGCCTCTCTCGCTCTACGACACCCGCACCAGCACCCGCACAACACGGGCATTGTATCGATCGCGCGCGTGCACGCAACAGCACCGAGAGCATAATGCAACGCGTGGAACTCGCCAAGTCCGTTCGCGCCATCATTTTATTGCATTCAATAATCCTCTCTCCCTCCCATTAACAGGGCTAGCATTATATACGAATATCAAAATCTCGAATATATGTTAAATATGCAATAATAAGGGCGCACGTGTATGCAAAACAGGTGTCATTACCGGCTCTTTACGTCAAGTAAGTAAAATTAAAAGTCAAGAGTTGCATGAATTCTTTTAAAATTTCCTCGCACCGGAAGATAGCAACGGTTATGCTTTTAGTAAATGATATAAGTATCAATCGATTAGATGTAGTCGAACGTGAGGCAGCACGGGATGCATAAGCGAAAAATGGTTTTATTACGATGACCAAAGTGTAGTTCTATTGCTTTTCACCCAAAAATTCGATTCCAATCATCAATTTTGGGCGTCGGCAAAAAATTACGGTACAAAATGGGACAAAACTAAAAATTCGGCAATTCGTGTTTTTATTAACTGGATATGATATTCAACATCATTAGTCATGATTAGGGAGAGGTGTCCGATACAAGACGGTTTCCCAACATGGGACACTCGACACGCCGGGTACCACTTTTTTCCGTGTCCTTTAGGAGATGTTGGGGTAAAATGGTCCCCCGAAGCAGAAAATGACTTTATGACAAAACCCAGTGCTTCTTTTTATAGCTTTTCGCACAAAAACTTGATATCAATCATTAACTTTGAGCGTCTGGAAAGAAATATTCGTGGGGTAAAATGGGCCCCCCTCAAAAACGTGTGATTACTGCGGAAAATAAAGCAACATTAGAACAAAGAAAGTTTTTGCAAGGGGAGCCACCCCACCTTTTTTGGCGATGATTGAAAAAATTGGGCCCATTTTACCCCACAATCCCCTACTAGGAAAATTCCAATAGCGTAGATTTCTTGTTTTTTTACATGAAAACGAAGTATCAACAGGTTTTAAGACGCGTCGGCAAAAAAATTTGGTGTCCCAGCATGGGATATGCCCCAAAACCGATGCCCAGTATGGGACACGCCCAAAATATACGAAATAAGGGTCCTAAAAAGGTGCCAACACCGTAGATTTCTTGTTTTTTATTTGAGAATGAAGTATCAACAGGTTTTAAGGGGGGAAACCAGTTTAGACCGATCAAAAAATCGACTTTTTTATTGCAGAAATTGTTAGTATAACTCCTCAAGAATATGTGGTAAAAATTTGAAACCAAAATTCGCATTATTTCCGATGTTATGAGCACTTGAGTGACCGCCCGTCGGTTGGGCGCCGAAGCGCGCGGTACACCGAAATAAAAAGTTTCCTTGATTCAATAAAATTTCCTTGAAATCTCAACCTATGAAACATTTCTTTGAGGTCAATGAAATAATATCCTTAAGTTAATATTATATTTTCTTTGAATGATGTCATCAACCAAATTATAGGTTATGTTCACCAAGTTTTTGGTTACGTACCATAGTACTTAGATATGTTCACCAATAACTTCGATGGTTTAACCAATGATTATCTTCTTGATTTGACTTGACTTAACTATAACATAACAGATCAGCTTACGCGAGAAACACCAATACGACTTATCGCGAATGAGCCAAACGTTGACAGACCGGGTGCCGTCAGGCATATCGTTTCTTTAAATCAAGGAGATCATGTATTTGAAATTCAAATAAGAGGAGATGCAAGCCCGAAATGACGCGTACGAACAAGAAGAGGGACTGCTATATGGTGCTGGCATAGTCGATTAACCGCTGATCATTTTATATAATTAATTACTGCCATGAATGTCTTGTTTTCGCTTCATTTTATTTCAAACGCGTTTTTCTCGAAACGACTTTTTTTCAACTGGTGGGCGTTCTAGCTAAAAAAGTTATTGACCAATCGTTCTGAAATTTTTTGTGAATATTCTTTATTCGATTCCAATCTATATGAACCTAAATCTGAGATTATATTGTTATTAAATATTTTTTTTTATGCAAAAAAGGTGAAAAAATATGGTGTAAAACAATGATATCGTGTTCAAACTCTTCAAAAACATGAATTTTTTTTTTTACCAGATTTAGGTTCATATTCTTAGAAAATATGTTGTTAACGAGAAAAAAAAATTTGGATGATTACAGATAAAAATTGCGATTTCAGGAGTTCCCGCCAGCAAAATGCTTGGGTGGCAATCGTCCATGGACAGCACGTTCTAACGCCACTATTTCCGGGGGAAATTACTTGAAAAAATTCTAAAGTGTACTTCAAACCATAAATAAAATACCCTCCAAGTTTAAACAATTTCAGATTATTCCTTCCCTATTTACAAAATTCACGAAAAACATCAAAATTTCGGCCTCCTAAACCGGTTTCCCCCCTTAAGACGCGTCGGCAAAAAAAAATTGGTGCCTCAGTATGGGGTGTTTCTCATTCTGGGCACCGTTTTCGGTCGAGTCCCATACTGGGGCACCAAATTATTTTTTGCCGACGCGTCTTAAAACCTGTTGATACTTCAATTTCAAGTTCAAGACAAGAAATCTACGCTGTTGGCACCTTTCTAGAATCTTTATTTCATTATGCGCCCCATACTGGGCACAACTTTTGGAGCGCGTCGCATACTGGGGCATCGTCCTCCAGCATGGGATACCGGAAAAAATGGTACCCGGTGTATCGAGTGCTCCATACTGGGGTACCGTCCCATACTCGGCACCCTTTCCCTATATTTCGAATTATTAAATATCATTAATTCATATGTACCAAATCATATTACACATTGTTATTATTATAGAGATGTTGCAATACCTACCTTTATTCTCAACGAAATCATGATGGATTCTTACTTATCTAGCTAATGTGAAAAGGCTAATGGCGCCGTTTAACATATTCGTAGTCTTGAGAGCATAAAAGTCCTTCCAAAACCTACCGTATCCTTGAAGTAATATTTCGATGTACTTTAAACTGTAATAACAACTGTATTCCGAATGCAGCGCTTCAAAGGTTCTTAGAAAAGGAACACGGGACAGAATGGGAGAGATGTTTTTTGTTTTTGTTTTTTTTTCATTTCGGATGATTTTATGGAGCATATTGGGAGGCCCCGACGTTTTCGAGAAATCGAATTTCCAGAACTCAATTGAACGGTAACGTGCAAATGCAGGGTAAAGTGACTTCCCATTTGTTTTTCGTTCTAATGTCTGCTACTATCGGGTGTCGCACTAAACGCAAATGCCCTTGATACTTGTAGAAAACTTACTCACAATGGGATCGTCCCACTTGGCCCTGGAATTTGTTCATGAACACGGACTCGAAGATTAAAAAAAAACATGACTTTCACGAATTCTGGTACTTCCGTGTAGATCTAATAGTGGAATTTAACTTATTTGTATTCCAAAACGGTATAAAAAACGTTGTGAAAAGTTGTCGTATCCTTGAAATATAATTTGGGTGTGCTTTGAAGTAAAATAGAAAGAGGACATTTGAGGATTCTGTAGGAGTAGACGTGGGTTGAGGGAAAGGTTGGCATTTAGGACTAAAGCCCACGTAAAGCATCAAGTCACTGTCGGCGGGTATGTAGTGCTTTGCCGAGGTGTCGATGTCATGCGCGTCGGTGTGACGTCGGTGTCCCGTGTCACGCCCGCCTTCGCAGCAGTTTTATTTTAATCGCGCGTGAGAGGCGGGCGGCCGGAGAGGGGGGAGGGTGGACGGGTGCACACATAGTACAATGAAGCACGAAAGAGTCGCCGGGCGGTCACGGAACCGCTAAAGTTCAAGCTTTCACCCTATACACTAGAGCAGCGTAGCCACCGCTGGCTGGCTGTTCGCAGCCACGAGATATTCACTTTTTCACTCGCCAAGTGCGTGTTCGTTACACCCCGGCAATTAAGGCATTGTGCTTCGTTGCCACGCACCGTTTCGAACCCAGCCATGTAAATTTGCGACCCCCTGCGGCGCCGCGCCGAGTTCACGTCTAATTACGCTATGTGATCATGTATGCGATTCAGCTCTACGTTATTCATTTGAGAATTCTCGGTTTCCCAAGAAATTCACGTTATTGTCTGATAAAAGCTTAGAAATTCGGACAGAAGTACGCTTTCCTTTGACTTACCGCAGATAAAAAGCAGAAGGTAACGAAGCGTACGGAACAAAATTAGAATTCTCGAAAGTTTGACAAGACTGGCTAAATAGCTAAATGATTGGCAACTTAATTAGATTCATGTATTCATTTATTATGCTTATAAATGTTTAGTAAGGTCAACCAACTATAAAATGTCGATTAAATTGAATATTAAAGAAATCTATATGCCGCCTGATGAGATTCCTCACGACGAAGACGCTAGTGCTATTCTTACTTTACAGCACTTTCATTCTTTTTCGTCTGCTACGAAATTCTAACTGGTATTATCGCAGTCAACACGTCGCGGACGCCAAATGTGTCAGGTTCAATATTTTTTCTTTTTTTTTCGTTCGAATCAGCCCTGTTTCAATCAAATTGGTGCCTGCAATGCAATAATATCTGACTACTTATCATTTTGATTCTCTCAAAAACGTTTCGTTTCTGTCTGAACTCACACAACATCGACGCGAATTTGTCCAATCGATATACGTGCACCAGCAAACTCACATTTCGTCTTTCACTCTAATTATCTCAGGCAACACAATCGCGGACGCTGAATGTGACGGCGCCAATATATATATATATATATATATATATTTTTTTTTTCGTCGTTTTAATGAGATCTGTTGCTATAAAATCGGTTCCCGAAGAGATATCTGGCAAATATTCACTTTTTCCGAATTCACACATCGAAAAGATCGCATATACGTGTGCATGCATGTGAAGGACAGACGCGCACACACACATAGCGACACAATAGCGACAGCCCAAAAGTCGCGACATCGCGACGATCGTCCGACGACCGGCTCCCTCTCGTCGTCTGACAGGGTCGTACACTGTAGTGTAGTGTAATGATTAGTGTAATGATTTATTACATATTATGAAATAATATACGCGTGAACAAAAGACGCGCCTACAGGAACGACAGCCTCAAAGACGAGAAATCGCGATGATCATGAATCATTTGAGCGAACCGGATAGCTCTCGTTGTGTGACAGAAAGTGAGACCGTGCGTGATTATTACTCTACTATTTACTGTCGAGTGTAATGATTTAATAATAACTTCGCGTCATAACGCGAAAGTGTCTCTTCAAAACAACGAAATGAAAATATGGAGGATGCGTTATCCTGTCCATAAAAAAATCGACTTTTGGAAGTTATATTTTGGGCTTGATTATTACTAGTCGTCACGATGGGATAATTTATTTTAGTATTTTTAGAACGCGTCAGGCTTTTTCAATCACACGACGACGAATCTAAATGCTGTATAGCAATTCCTGTATAGCTTCGGGGAAGCTATACAGGAAGTCGACAATGGAATACTCAATGTCTTTGGTGCGGATAACATGCAGCAGTCATGTCTTTGTATTTACATTTCTCATTCGTAATAGAGCACTCATTATTTAGTGTCTTGTAGAAATAAAGAACACAAAGGATGGGAGTGGTAAAAATGGTTTGTCCACTGGCGGAGCGGCTGAGCATAATAATGAACAACGTCAATCGCAAAAAGCGTGATCCAACGTTTTGCAACGAGCCCTGTGTTTGCATGCACATATTGACGATGACTTTCAAAAAGATATGAAATAAACCAAAAAATGTTTCTCAAAACAAAAATGGTAAACCAAGTATTAAAAATGTGGCTATCCCTTTAAGAAATATCACGATAAAAAAAAATTCCTTTAAAAACTAATAAAACAAATGCAATATATTAGCCAAGTAAAATATATCATCAGTAGATGATTCGCCATAAAAAACGTGGCATGCCAGTGACTTTATGTGTCATTAAAAACTTGGCATGTCTCTGTCATGCCAAGTTTTTCATAGCGAATCGTCTACTGATGATCTACTGATGATACATTTTTTTAAAGGACATTTTTCTATCGTGATATTTTTTAAAAGGAATTTCTTTTTGCAAGGGATGACTATTCATTTAATACTTGGCGTACCAGTTTCGTTTTGTAGAAACATTTTTTTGTTTATGTCATATAATATGTGGACTAAATTGAATACAAGATTTTTATTTTCGAATTGCGCTATATTTAGCTGCTTGTGATTTTAATGTGAGTGTAGCATGCAAAGTGTTTTTGACAAACTTTTCTCTATTAATTAATACTAATTAATTATCAATATGTGCTTTGGAGATAGAAAAAAGCACAATGTTGTAACAACACTATGCATTACTGATGAAACCACTTGGTTACATGGCAACATAATTTTCATCGTTACTCACCTGGTGACGGTTGGCGTCGACGCAAGCCCGGGCGATCTCGGTGGATAAACAATCCGTGGACTTCCAGACATCAAGTATTCTGCAATCAAACGCAAATATATGTTCATCAGTAAAATTACGGAAACAAATTATTGTGCAAATTTTCGCACAATATGTTATAAATAAATGTTCACTACCGTAACGCCGATTATATAAAAGTAACATTCCAATAAGGGTATCCCGCAAAAAATGGTTTGCATCGATAAAATGTTAATTTTTCTTTGCACTATGAACTCTTCACCGACTGGTTTGACGACGCAATTTCTTCATGTCGATTCTCAATATAATTTCGGGGTAAAGATTTGTCTAATTAAAAGAAAATACATCGCGGTTTCATTTTTATCTAAAATATCTTACTGCATGATAAAAGCTAGCCTGATCACAAGTGGAGGCGCAACACTATAAATAAGTTACTTGAATCCGTTGTAGGATATAATCCTTTCTCGTTTCCACTGTTAGTGGCATTGCTATTTGGCATTGAAAATTCTAGCTAACGCATCGATTGGCATGTTCATGATTAATTTGTCTCCGCTTTTCGGCGTCGTCGTCTGTCGGTATGGGCAGAGCGGGGCGCTAATGTCACTGCAATGGCTGCTGAGTGAAACCGCTATAGTATGGCAGTTGCTTTCGGTGCCACTCGATTTATGCATCAGGCAGCAAATCGGATTTTGCGTTCCTCTGAAGATCCATTCATATTCCACGAACCGTTAGATATAACGCCAACCGAGCGTCAATCGATCTACGTGACTCATCTGGTTAGTTAATGAGTCCGTGAAATAACGCAATCCGATAGTTGGGCTTCACTGCCAAATCTTCCCCTCCTCTCTCTCGATTCCGCACCACTCAGTATCCTTTCGCTACTGACAGCGTTATTATTATTTAAGATCATCCTGTTCAGTGATCGTTGATCGACCAAATTTCCGGCCATCCGACTGGAATTTGGGATTCTTTCGATTACCAAGTTATATAGGCGAGAGTGGGGGAAAACTGCACCTCGATCGGAGGAAACAACATTTCTTGGGATAACAAAAAAACAAACGCGTTTTATTTGTTAAGAGAGGAAAACATGTATAGCCATAATATTTAGCTAAAAAAGCATATCCTACAACTGAAAAAGAATTTTCCACATTCCGCCATGCACACTCCGGAGCCACAGTCTAAAACGTTTAACAACTGTATGAATATTTTTTCGTTTTGTTTTTGAGATCATTGTCGGTTTTGCTCCTCTCTGACCTATAGACGTACGTTATTCAAAACGTCCTCTGCAATTATCCTAGCTTAACATTTTGGAGAATTTGGAAGTATCGTTAATGGGTATTAATATGTAATTTTGTGAGAGGCACCTGGGCTAAGAACGATCTGGAGCTGAGGTAAAGCGGAAGAAACAGTGCAAACGGCCAGAGTTAGAGAGATAGAGAAGGGATTATAACGAGAGTGAGAGAGAAAAAAAACAACATTCTTGGCAAACATGGAAGCTAGAACAAGGGGTAGTAGCGAAAGAGTGGACTGGAAAACGAGCGGCGATGTGAAGGCGTATAGTAGAGAGTCGAGGACTGCTTTGTTGAATACCTGGCTGTAGGCCAGAATGAATCTTTAGGGCGCGAGCAACGTTAACCTTTTTGTCTGTACTTTGGCTCGCGCGATGGAAACTTACCCTCACTGGAATGCTCAGCTTAATTTCCCATCTTGATCCGACGCTGACTTTGCCTCGGTGTCGGTAAGAGTACATGTATCAACATTAACAGTCATCACAGACCAAACCCATTGGGTTTGTCCAACATAAAGTACTGCAAAATTGTAAATGTAGTCGAGTCTGAAGTTATTCACGCGGTCGCACTTCTTCTGAATGTTTCAGTCCATTTTCTATTATTTTCTGCTCATTATAAATCTACATTTTTTTCAGCATCTCAATAAGTCGTAGTAAAAGACCGAAGGTTGTTTGCAATTATATAGGGTAGTTCGAGTTAAAACCGAATACCTTCCGTTAGGTACTTGCAATTTTCTTTTCGGTGGCTGTGAAAATGTAAATTGGCTTGGAAAAGATGTTCTTGGCAACTTAAAAAAAATGGGCCACGAGTTTTGAAAATAAACAAGCAACTCAGCGCCCCTTCGGGACGCCGGGTTTCCTGTTAAGGGGCTTTGCCCCCCCCCCCCCCCCCCCTCCCTAAACCCCCCGAAAATTGACCCGGGGAAAATGTGTCTTAGGCCATTTTTAGGCACTCACTTAGACGCCGAGCTTCCCGCTCCATATGGCATGGACGTCGCGCTCTGTACGATTTGAACGTGGCCCTATATATTTTTTTTGTTCAAATATCGACTTTTAACCTACACCATTGTTCTCAAGTCGCATATTCTACCCGCGAAAACACTGGTTAAATAGTACATTACGTTACAAGGGAGGAAACCCCCCTTCCATGTAGCGTACTATACTTTTCTCCCGGTTTCACTACTAAATAACCACATTTCGTGCGTGCAACAGGGACGGAAAATAGCTCATTTTTAATCTGTGACTAGAACGCATGCGTAGTACGGATTTTATTATTCCCGCGCGGGCAGGAATAAGCCGATTACGCCCCTAGAGACGTAATGAAACCGGAGTGCGCATGCGTCGAGTCACAGGTTAGAAGTGAGCGATTTTCCGCCCACGTTGCGGGCCCGAAATGAGGTTATTCTAACGGAGTCGGGAGAAATAGTACATTACTCTACAAGGGCGGAAAAACTTTTTCTCCCGACTCCGCTAAAATAACCCCATTTCGTGTCCGCAACGCGGGCGGAAAATCGCTCATTTTTTGACAACTGACTCACGCATGCGCAGTCCGGTTTCATTACCTCCCTAGGGAGGAAATCAGCTCATTTCTGCCCGCGCGGGAGTAATGGAAACCGTACTACGCATGCGTGTCGTCATTTGTCAAAAATGAGCTTATTTTCCGTCCTCGTTGCACACACGAAATGTGGTTATTTTTTAGCGAAATCGGGAGAAAAGTATAGTACGTTACATGGGAGGAGTGCAACTTTCCTCCCTTGTAACGTAATGTACTATTTCTCACGGGTGTGAGTTTGCAGCACGAGCCGAAGGCGAGTGTTGCAATCGCACGTGTTGAGAAAAACGTTTTCTGCCGAATATTGTACGAAATTTTACTTTACAAGGTATTTCACACCTTGTAAAGGGACACGCAACAAGGGTCGAAAGTTGGCAATTGCGGCGAGTGTGAGGTTTGCTGCCCGAGTGAAGCGAGGGCTGCAATCACACGAGTCGCAATTGTCAATTCGACCCGTGTTGCACATCATACTTTTTGACATATGTGCGTGCGAAGTTCGTCTTCTCGTGCCTGCGTAGCGGGCGCGAAATAGTCGATTTTCGCATGTTATTGGAGAATTTATTCGCACACTCAGAACAGTGCGCGAATCTTATTCGCGCACTGAAAATCGACTACTTCGCGATTCTTAGTCGATTTTCACTGCTTCAGAAGTGAAGTAGTGAAAATCGACGACTTCGCGCCTGCTACGCAGGCACTAGAAGACGAACTCGCACGCACGTATTTCAAAAAATAGTATGTGTGACACGTGCGCGTAGGCGATTCACGACTCGTGTGATTGTCAAACTTCTCACTCACTTCTCACTCGTCATGAATCACCTACTTCGCGCACTAGTCACACAATGTACTATTTTGTAACGAGTACACGAATCTGCGGCACTTGGAATGGCAGTCGCGCGAGACGAACACTGAAAAGTGAGGTTGTGATTGAAGGGACGAAAGTGAACGACAGAAACTCCCAAGGGACGAAAGTGAACGAAATGCGAACTGCGCATGCGTGACTTTGTCATTTCACCACAGGTTCGCTACTGACAGGGAAACGGCCACTTTCGGCTCGCAACACGGAAAAAAAAGTTTGGTTGTATTAACTAATCATTCACATTGCTGTACCTCAGTTTTTTGCGATTAGTTGCAGCAACTTACACATTTATTGCCGGAACCACTTCGAATGGTTGTGGCAACTATTCACGATTTGTTCTACATAACCTAAAAACGATATTATTAAAGTTACGATTGTGCCGCTCAAGGCGCGAGTCGCATCTGTACATAACCTAAAGACGATATTATTAAAGCTTTAATTGTGTCGTTCGTGAAGCGATTCGCGTTAATTTGTCATAAGGATAGTACAAGTAGTGCAATTCTATTTCGAAAAGCAATGACAAGGTTGGTACGGACAAGTAACCGGAACTTGTGCTCCTGCCTACTAGAATAGTTGTGTCAACCATTCGTTTGGTTGCCGCAACTAACAGGGCATCTAACAACGAAACTTTATTCGTGCAACCAATTCCTTTTGGTTGTCACAACTAATTCGAGTTGCAAGGGAATTAGAATAATCCATTGGTTGTGCCAACTAATTTCTTGGTTGTGTCAACTAATTATTTTTTTCCGTGAAGACTGCCATGGAAAGTGCCGCGATTCGTGCACGTGTTACAAAAAAAATTTTACTTCACTGTGAAAAAAAAATGTTGCGACGTTCTTTTCATCAGAAATCATAGATCCGTGTCTGGACCGAAAATCGCCAAAATCGACCTCAGAAAGATTTTTTAAAGAAAATTTCACCTACAATAGGCTGACCAATTTGCGCTGCTGCGCTCTTATAAAGGTTTAAAAGGTTAGGGGCGTTGCCGTGCCTGTGCTCTTGTGTCTAATTTTACATCAAACCGATTTTGTTTACAACGCACTTTTCTGGCAACCAACCACAGCTCGAATAGTTTGTTAACAATGCTTTCCGTTACTCGTGAACTTTTTAAAAGAGGGATTAATTCAACACTTGCGACAGTTCATGTCCTTTTTTATGTGGAAACTCATTGCATACTGCATATGAGGCATTCCATATGAAGCGGGCCACCCCAATTTAGAGTTGTCTCAAAAAATGTTCATAATTTTTTTATAAGTTGTTCAGAGTGTCAAGAGTGTTCATGAATTATTTCAGATTTTTAAATCTTAGAGTTAACCGAAAATTTAATAGTGCTTTCTTTTTTTTATTTTCCTTCGAGTCGCTTTGTCTCAAAAACCAACCATTGCACAAAAAATGTGTTGCGTTGAAAGTTTAGGTATTTAAATGTACTTTATGATGACATTTTTTCATAATTTTCCGAATAATATTCAGTCTTTTTGGGATAAAACAAAGTCGTACCATTTTTTTCGTTAAGACCATTTTTATTTTTTTTAGAAAATGTTCCCAAACTTCGTTATTCCGTTTACAAGATGCACGAAAACTGGCATGATGGCAAATTCATATCTACCCCAGGTTTGGTTGAAAAATATAAAAAATATTTCAAACAAAACAGCTCTCTTCGTTTTACAGGGTTGAGACTATCTATAGTTAATATCTAAAGCCCGCATTACTTTTTTTCTTTTTTCATATTTTATTCTTTTTTACGTTTTTATTTTTTTCTGTTTTTTGTTTCATATTTGCCAACGACTTTATCTTTTTAAAACATATTTTATTCATTTGAGATATTGCTTTTTGATTTTACACTCTATGGTACTTCGGATACAACGCGATCTTCGCAGCTAAGGAGTACTATCTCAATTCTAATTGGCCATATTGATTTGGTATAAAGCTGTGATACTGTTTCGTACCCGGAATAATTTTGATAGTATCAAAGCGAGGTTTCAACTTAAATTTCGTTTCATCGTGGGTCTCCTTTGACGTGAAAAAGACATTTGTAACGGGAAGATTTGTTTTACCCCATTCAAACAGGCGACGCACATTCAAAATCGGTTCCGCTACTGATGACCGCTGCAAGCTTGCACGTGCAGCAAGTGTCTTAAGATTTCCACCAATGCCATCGCAAGGACCTTTGCCATGGGCTGTCGCGTGATAGTGCCATTCCGCAGGGATTTTGAAGTCTTCTTCGTGCTTTAATACATTTGCGAATTGGAATGTGTTCTTATAATGCTGTGGCGCTCCGTCAGTCACGTAAATCATTTTTTGATATCGCGGTAGTGCTGCCTTAAAAAATCGATCATCAGTTTTTAACAGTCGTATACAGCGGCAACATTGTGATGAAGATATGGCGATGCTATGATGCACAAGTTCACCTTTCCACTTGGTATAAATCACCGCAGTGTGAATAGATGCTTGGTCATTGTTCCAATTAAAAGCTTGAACGGCGTCCTGCATGACAAATGCGTAATTTTCTGCGAAATCACAATGAACGATGAATTTTACATCTTTGAGCTTATCTTTAGATTCCTTCAAGAGTACTGTCTGCTGAGTAGCGATGCAGTGGTGACGTCTTAGAATGTGTAGTTTTCTTACGAAACATTCATTAAAAGAGTCACTATCCATGACTTGTTTATTAAAAGTACACCTATCTGTAGACTGTCAAACGTAGAATACAAGTTCATCAATCGAGTTGTTATCGAACACAGATCGTAAAAATACTTGAAGCTCGTCATTACCGGGGTATTCCGCGCATTCATCCAAATAACAAGCCGATCCAAGATTCTTGCACATGGTCATTTTCAAGCAATCTTCGTAGTTTTTAAGTAATGGTGATGTACTTCTTGTCAACACTGGGGTCTTGGTCAAGCATCACCTTTTCGTTTTCATGGTAGGTACAGACACATACGCAATGCGTGCCATTAGCTCCGGCGAGCACACAATGAGGTAGACGTATTCCGCAAACTTCGAGCAGCCCACATCGATAGACGGATTCAACGATCTGAAACTATTTTAAAGTTCTTTGAGATTGCAAAGAACAAGTCTCTTCTGAACATGATGCCGTTTTCCATCAAGCCCTTTAACCGAAACGAAGTCTTTTTTTCCCGCCCTAATGCGACTATTTTTGTCAACTTCATAGAACGTTACAATTGGTGATTTAGTTATTTCCGACAAACTCCATACCTAGGATTAAGTGTTGTCAGAATTCCATACTCACTGACGAGCAGTTTTGCTTTTCGTGCCTTCCGTCTAGAAGTCTTGAATTCTTTCGCCAATTTTCGTATGCAAGATTTCGGAGGTAGAGTTAATATGGTAACCTTTACAGAATCGTTGGTCGTAGCTGCGAATTTTTCCTTTAACTGTTGCAGAGTTTCGATAGCTGCGTTATACTCATCTCTGTTGATCTCTACATCGTTACTATCGGTACTATCGGTATTTGGTATATTGTGATGGAAAGGCTCGATATCAGAATCTGTACTATTCTCCACCGGGGATCTCGTCGAAGAAATCAACTCATAACAGGGAACATTAGAATCCGTATTTTCATTTAGATCAAAGTTTTGAGAAGTGGAGCTGTTCAACCAAATCGGGAAAGAACCCCGAATTGAAAATGCCAAATCGGAATCCGAATTCTCAGAATTTTTGTTGCCATAGATTTTTCGGATTTTACTACGGGAAGGCCCAACATCAGGAATCGCATTGTTTTCAGCCTGGAATTCAGCCGGATTCGAATTTTCGATCAGACGACTCGGGTAAGAAGATTGTATTTGAGGACAATGCAAATGTTTGTAAGCACGACTTCTAAAACATTCACAAAGCTTAAAACCCTCCGGTACATTTGGATATTTCTCCTTCACTTTGAAAGAGATTTTCCGTAAGTACTTTCCACGTCCATGATTCTCAATTGCAAAAGGATTGCGCTAACAATTCTAGCGTATACCAGCGTATACGCTAGATGCATACCTTCCACATTACGAACTTACATGCGGTTCACAGCTGCAATCCACAATTTTTTTCGTTATTGTTCGCCGCGTCGCGTCACCCAGGAGATCGATAAAAATTAATGTCCAGATTTTTGGCCTCTTTGTTTGGACATCCTACAACACTGCATCCACGTGTCGACCAAATAATTCATGTTAGCTTCGAATCAATCGTTTATTTATTGCGCGGTTTGTTATTAAACTATCATCGATAGAGCGGCCATGACAGTTCTCGATATTCAGTGTAGAGACAATTCTGGCCACCCGGCGCGCCACCGGAGCTACGCATCTAGCGTATTATTATATTATCGTTCATAAATTTAAAACTGTCAACAAGTGATACTACAAGCGGGACTACAGACGATCAGACTGCGGTACGGCCGGAAAAACGCCCAGTCGTCTGCTCGGTCGTCGCCGTGTCAGAGTTTTCAAAATATTTTTGTTTTGCTCTTAGATAATTCTAAAATGTTGATTACCTACCACGACAAATAAAAATATTTGTCTTTAAAAATCGGTCCGCACTACATATTATGGTCTGAGGGTTCATCGTAGTCAAGAATCACTGCATTTTTATTTTGCTCTCTGTGTCTCAAGTAACCACAGCAAGAACACACATATTTTTCTTCTAGTAAGGGAACAAGTCAAACAAAATGACTATGTTTAATGTAACGGCTACTTTTTCCCTCGCCAATGAGAAAGTATGAAATAATTCTATTCATTTAGGATTGCAGCAAAGATTTTTTTACACTGGATCCGGTGGTTGGGTCAATCACTTGCTTCGAAACCAGAAATATGGGTTTTTCACTTTGTTCGCAGTCCGGAAAAAAACAATACATAATGGACCTCCGCTATGGCTCAATCTCTTTGCAGTCGCATTTCCTATTGATTAATTATAGGGATTTTCTTATAATTCTTAAAGTATTAACTTTAAAAAAATCCCTACAATTAATCTACAGGAAATATGATGGCGAAGAGTACGAGCCCTAGCGGAGACCAATCCTACAGTTACTTTTCTCTGAACTACACGCAGAAGCAAAAACCCATATTTCTGGATTCGAAGTAACCAGTTGACCCAACTGGTGGGTCCAGTGACAAAAAATCCTTCGCTGCAATCTTAAAAGCATAAAACTATTCCAAATTTGTTCATCGGTGAGGAAAAACCCTTATAATAAGGAAAAACTTTTTTCTTTAAAACCGTCCCTTTAAATTCATTCAACACTTATGAGAATTGATATGATTTTTACTGTAAAAAATCATTACGCATTCTATACACATCACAATACTGAAATGATCAAATCTACAACATTTTTAGGCATTTACGTTTTGAAAAAACACACAAAATGCCTATTGAATTTGGTCTACTGTGTCTAAATTAACTTTTTAAAGGAATTTTATTATTATTTGTATTTACCCATTTGTTTTTACAGCACATTCTTGAAACATAGTGACATAGACATTCTTGGAGTAACAGAATACAGGAATTTAATTGAGTATTTTTAATGTTGAGACAAGATCCCGTATTGCCCGAATGTGCGAACACTCAGTAGCTCTATATTGAATATACCGAACAAGATAAGCGCACATAGCATAACAGAGCACAAAGCCGACCTTCAAACCGACGTCCGTACGGAGCGCGAAACGCGACGTCCAAAACCGTACGGATCGCGAAGCAGGACGGTCAAACAGTACGGGGTGCGAAGCGCAACGTCCAAGTGAGTGCCTTAAAAATGGCCTAAGGGAAAAATATCCCGAAGGGACATTGTTGCCGGGTCATTTTTCGAGGGGTTTGAGGGGACACCCCCAATTGGGGGTGAGGGGGCTTCGCCCCCCAACGAAGTCCCCTCTTGTTGGTTGCTTCTTGTTTACTCAATTTGTTTATTTATTAATATTCTTTTCCAGTCGGGAGTTTTTTAATTTTTGTAAAATTATTTTTAAAGACAAATTTTCCTCCTTTAAGAGGTTTGCGGTTTCCATTACCTCAAATATGCCGGTTAACCAAATCTGGGAAACGGTTAACAAATTAATATGTAAATCGGCAACCGGTCTTGACCTAATTAACAACACGGTATTATCCAACCTTCCATTAGACACAATAGATCTTCTTTGAATTATCTTTAATAAAATCTTGTGTTCTGATATTATCCCATCCGATTGGAGTATATACGATGTATGTCTGATCCCAAAACCATCCAAGGGATTAAGATCCTCAAGACGATTGTAAAAAACCGTTTGGATTATTTTCTCGAAACGAAGTTAGTCATCCTTAATACTCAATATGGATTCCGGAAACTAAGTCTTGCATGGACAATATAGCGATTTTAACAACGGACGTCTATAACTCCTTTTCGAGAGGAGAAAACATAGCTGCCTTGTTTATTCACTTGGAAGGAGTCTATGATGATGTTGTGCCTGAGATTCTTGTTGACAATATAGCTGAACTAAGACTACCCAATTGTATTGTTAACTTAATTCTAAATATTATAAAAAAAGGGAAAATCTATTTTCTTCTCTTTTGGTTGATATATTGATAGCAGATGTGCCTTTTTGGGCCTTTCTCAAGGCTCTGTTTTGGCCCATGCCTCTTCAATGTTTATATAAGAAAAGTAAATGAACATATTCGACAGAACTGTTACCTGCTACAATATGTGGAAGATATAGTTGTATACTTGAAGTACAAAGATGTGGATGTTTGTATTAGAAATTTGGAATTTGGGAGGGAAAACTTGAAAACGTGGTTAAATAGCATAGGGCTCAATATTGCGGCCCCAAAATCAAAACTTACGGTTTTTACAAGAAAAAGGTCTATTCCGAATGATATAAGATTACGTTTTAGTGACGTTATAGTTAATAGATCGCACGTGACCAAATTTCTAGGTGTTGCAACCGATTCCAAATTAAACTGGAAGACCCTTATTGCCAACATCTCTCAAAAAGTCGTCCAAAGATATTATTAAGAGTCTAGCACATAAGTTTTGGGGATCTCATCCGTCCACAATGCTCCTTACATATAGAGGACTCATCCGAGCCAGGCTGGAATGGACTTATTTTTGTTTGCACTCGGCGTCCACATCCCAGGATATGGACGCCGAGTGCGGGACCGATCTTGCTGGACTTGGCGAACGACTCATCAATTGGTTCTAGAGCTAGACGCCTTACTATCAATTATCTTTGCAGAGTATAACCCTTATAAATCCATCCCTTAATTCCTAAGCTACAATCATTGGATGAAAGCCGTAGAAGAGATAAACGCATCGCGGCCTATTGCAAGTAATTCATTTTTAAGACATATTTATGTATTCTATCCTCATTAAAGAAATCCTGTACATCGAATTTACCCCCCTGCTACGAAATCCCAATTCCCCCTCAATATCCAAATAAACTCCGAAATTGGTCTCTTTGTCCCTGGCGTCTTCAACATCAAGGCTCAGGCATCCTTTCATCAAGCAACTCGGTCTTTATGGCCTAACTGGACGTATATATTTACCGACAGCTCGGAAAACGATGAGGAAATGTTGGTCGTCGCATTTTTCATCCATAACTCAGGTTATTCCAGTTCCTTCAAAATTGACCGCTTAGTTAATATACTTGAGGCTGAAGCCCTAGCAATAGTTCAGGCCCTAACATTTTTCAAAATCAGCCCGGAACAAAATGCGGTCATTTATTCAGACTCCCTTAGTGTTTTACAAGCCTCGGACATGCGAAATTAATGCTAAAACGCATTCTCTGATATTATAAATAAAATCATTATACTACAGTATACTTTACTATAACTTTACTAACTCGACCCTCAAAGGAGAAATCGTCTTCCTATGGTGCCCGTCCCATTGCGGAATGACGGGAAATGAGGCTGTAGACAAATTGGCTGTGAAAGCTCGGACAGTGGGCGAGCATATCGATTTAAACATTCACCAAAGAGTATTACTAGATTTATTCTAAAAAAAATTAAGAAAATAGAAATGGAATCTAGACAGACTACCTCAAGAAGGGTGGCGTCTACGGAGATCTTAGAGGGGCAGATCAATCTAATAACTGGTTTTAAAAACTGAGACTTTCTCGAGAAAAGATCACTCCCATCAATAGAATTAAAGCAGGACGCATTGGTACAAACGACCACCTGTTCAGAATTGGGATTGTAGATAGCCCCTCTTGCATCTGCAGTCAACAGTCTCTTATTCATATTTCCTGGAATTGTGTGGAAACTGATGTCGGTGAAGTTTGAAACGTTTCAAAGTTGAAACGGTTTTCCCAGCTCCCGGCTCCCGAAAAACAAAAGAATATGTCATGCCGAAACGGCGTTGAATCGGGCACAGCATATGATTATGTATTTATTTTCAGTAAAAATAAATTATTATTACCATGAACAATGATTGTTTAAGAAAGAACAGGTTTTTATTTATTTATTGGGAAAATCATACGACCGTACGATCCGCGGAAGCCTGTCAATTACGCAACGTTCCCGGAGTATGGTCGTGATCGCTCCTGACATTTTCATGAATTTTTTCAAGTACACAGACACGCTTGAGCTGTGCAACTACGACGGATTAGGGAAAAGCGAATTTGCTTTTATTTATTCGCAAATTCTCGACCGTCTAGGTCCTCCGGAACACCACCGTTTCACTGAAAAATTGCCGCGTCTCCCGGAGTAGGGTTATGGCCGCTCCTGACATTTTCATAATTTTTTTCAAGTACACAGACACGCTTGAGCTGTGCAACTAAGACGGATTAGGGAAAAGCGAATTTGCTTTTATTTATTCGCAAATTCTCAACCGTCTAGGTCCTCCGGAACACCACCGTTTCACTGAAAAATTGCAGCGTCTCCCGGAGTAGAGTGACGCGTATCACCGATTTTTTAATGAATTATTTCAGGGACACAGACATGCTTGAGCTGTGCAACTAAGACGGATTAGGGAAAAGCGAATTTGCTTTTATTTATTCGCAAATTCTCGATCGTCTAGGTCCTCCGGAACACCACCGTTTCACTGAAAAATTGCCGCGTCTCCCGGAGTAGAGTGACGCGTATCACCGATTTTTTAATGAATTATTTCAGGGACACAGACATGCTTGAGCTGTGCAACTAAGACGGATTAGGGAAAAGCGAATTTGCTTTTATTTATTCGCAAATTCTCGACCGTCTAGGTCCTCCGGAACACCACCGTTTCACTGAAAAATTGCCGCGTCTCCCGGAGTAGGGTTGTGAACGCTCCTGACATTTTCATGAATTTTTTCAAGTACACAGACACGCTTGAGCTGTGCAACTACGACGGATTAGGGAAAAGCGAATTTGCTTTTATTTATTCGCAAATTCTCGACCGTCTAGGTCCTCCGGAACACCACCGTTTCACTGAAAAATTGCCGCGTCTCCCGGAGTAGGGTTATGGCCGCTCCTGACATTTTCATAATTTTTTTCAAGTACACAGACACGCTTGAGCTGTGCAACTAAGACGGATTAGGGAAAAGCGAATTTGCTTTTATTTATTCGCAAATTCTCAACCGTCTAGGTCCTCCGGAACACCACCGTTTCACTGAAAAATTGCAGCGTCTCCCGGAGTAGAGTGACGCGTATCACCGATTTTTTAATGAATTATTTCAGGGACACAGACATGCTTGAGCTGTGCAACTAAGACGGATTAGGGAAAAGCGAATTTGCTTTTATTTATTCGCAAATTCTCGACCGTCTAGGTCCTCCGGAACACCACCGTTTCACTGAAAAATTGCCGCGTCTCCCGGAGTAGGGTTATGGCCGCTCCTGACATTTTCATAATTTTTTTCAAGTACACAGACACGCTTGAGCTGTGCAACTAAGACGGATTAGGGAAAAGCGAATTTGCTTTTATTTATTCGCAAATTCTCAACCGTCTAGGTCCTCCGGAACACCACCGTTTCACTGAAAAATTGCAGCGTCTCCCGGAGTAGAGTGACGCGTATCACCGATTTTTTAATGAATTATTTCAGGGACACAGACATGCTTGAGCTGTGCAACTAAGACGGATTAGGGAAAAGCGAATTTGCTTTTATTTATTCGCAAATTCTCGACCGTCTAGGTCCTCCGGAACACCACCGTTTCTCAGAAAAATTGCAGCGTCTCCTGGAGTAGGGTTGTGAACGCTCCTGACATTTTCATGAATTTTTTCAAGTACACAGACACGCTTGAGCTGTGCAACTACGACGGATTAGGGAAAAGCGAACTTGCTTTTATTTATTCGCAAATTCTCAACCGTCTAGGTCCTCCGGAACACCACCGTTTCACTGAAAAATTGCAGCGTCTCCCGGAGTAGAGTGACGCGTATCACCGATTTTTTAATGAATTATTTCAGGGACACAGACATGCTTGAGCTGTGCAACTAAGACGGATTAGGGAAAAGCGAATTTGCTTTTATTTATTCGCAAATTCTCGACCGTCTAGGTCCTCCGGAACACCACCGTTTCACTGAAAAATTGCCGCGTCTCCCGGAGTAGGGTTATGGCCGCTCCTGACATTTTCATAATTTTTTTCAAGTACACAGACACGCTTGAGCTGTGCAACTAAGACGGATTAGGGAAAAGCGAATTTGCTTTTATTTATTCGCAAATTCTCAACCGTCTAGGTCCTCCGGAACACCACCGTTTCACTGAAAAATTGCAGCGTCTCCCGGAGTAGAGTGACGCGTATCACCGATTTTTTAATGAATTATTTCAGGGACACAGACATGCTTGAGCTGTGCAACTAAGACGGATTAGGGAAAAGCGAATTTGCTTTTATTTATTCGCAAATTCTCGACCGTCTAGGTCCTCCGGAACACCACCGTTTCTCAGAAAAATTGCAGCGTCTCCTGGAGTAGGGTTGTGAACGCTCCTGACATTTTCATGAATTTTTTCAAGTACACAGACACGCTTGAGCTGTGCAACTACGACGGATTAGGGAAAAGCGAACTTGCTTTTATTTATTCGCAAATTCTCAACCGTCTAGGTCCTCCGGAACACCACCGTTTCACTGAAAAATTGCAGCGTCTCCCGGAGTAGAGTGACGCGTATCACCGATTTTTTAATGAATTATTTCAGGGACACAGACATGCTTGAGCTGTGCAACTAAGACGGATTAGGGAAAAGCGAATTTGCTTTTATTTATTCGCAAATTCTCGACCGTCTAGGTCCTCCGGAACACCACCGTTTCACTGAAAAATTGCCGCGTCTCCCGGAGTAGGGTTATGGCCGCTCCTGACATTTTCATAATTTTTTTCAAGTACACAGACACGCTTGAGCTGTGCAACTAAGACGGATTAGGGAAAAGCGAATTTGCTTTTATTTATTCGCAAATTCTCAACCGTCTAGGTCCTCCGGAACACCACCGTTTCACTGAAAAATTGCAGCGTCTCCCGGAGTAGAGTGACGCGTATCACCGATTTTTTAATGAATTATTTCAGGGACACAGACATGCTTGAGCTGTGGAACTAAGACGGATTAGGGAAAAGCGAATTTGCTTTTATTTATTCGCAAATTCTCGACCGTCTAGGTCCTCCGGAACACCACCGTTTCTCAGAAAAATTGCAGCGTCTCCTGGAGTAGGGTTGTGAACGCTCCTGACATTTTCATGAATTTTTTCAAGTACACAGACACGCTTGAGCTGTGCAACTACGACGGATTAGGGAAAAGCGAATTTGCTTTTATTTATTCGCAAATTCTCGACCGTCTAGGTCCTCCGGAACACCACCGTTTCACTGAAAAATTGCCGCGTCTCCCGGAGTAGGGTTATGGCCGCTCCTGACATTTTCATAATTTTTTTCAAGTACACAGACACGCTTGAGCTGTGCAACTAAGACGGATTAGGGAAAAGCAAATTCGCTTTTCCATAATACGTCTTAGTTGCACAGCTCAAGCGTGTCTGTGTCCCTGAAATAATTCATTAAAAAATCGGTGATACGCGTCACTCTACTCCGGGAGACGCTGCAATTTTTCAGTGAAACGGTGGTGTTCCGGAGGACCTAGACGGTTGAGAATTTGCGAATAAATAAAAGCAAATTCGCTTTTCCCTAATCCGTCTTAGTTGCACAGCTCAAGCGTGTCTGTGTACTTGAAAAAAATTATGAAAATGTCAGGAGCGGCCATAACCCTACTCCGGGAGACGCGGCAATTTTTCAGTGAAACGGTGGTGTTCCGGAGGACCTAGACGGTCGAGAATTTGCGAATAAATAAAAGCAAATTCGCTTTTCCCTAATCCGTCTTAGTTGCACAGCTCAAGCATGTCTGTGTCCCTGAAATAATTCATTAAAAAATCGGTGATACGCGTCACTCTACTCCGGGAGACGCTGCAATTTTTCAGTGAAACGGTGGTGTTCCGGAGGACCTAGACGGTTGAGAATTTGCGAATAAATAAAAGCAAATTCGCTTTTCCCTAATCCGTCTTAGTTGCACAGCTCAAGCGTGTCTGTGTACTTGAAAAAAATTATGAAAATGTCAGGAGCGGCCATAACCCTACTCCGGGAGACGCGGCAATTTTTCAGTGAAACGGTGGTGTTCCGGAGGACCTAGACGGTCGAGAATTTGCGAATAAATAAAAGCAAATTCGCTTTTCCCTAATCCGTCGTAGTTGCACAGCTCAAGCGTGTCTGTGTACTTGAAAAAATTCATGAAAATGTCAGGAGCGATCACGACCATACTCCGGGAACGTTGCGTAATTGACAGGCTTCCGCGGATCGTACGGTCGTATGATTTTCCCAATAAATAAATAAAAACCTGTTCTTTCTTAAACAATCATTGTTCATGGTAATAATAATTTATTTTTACTGAAAATAAATACATAATCATATGCTGTGCCCGATTCAACGCCGTTTCGGCATGACATATTCTTTTGTTTTTCGGGAGCCGGGAGCTGGGAAAACCGTTTCAACTTTGAAACGTTTCAAACTTCACCGACATGGAAACTGCCGAATTCTCTGAACACCTGCTGAAAAAGTTGGACGAGAGATTCTTTTGAAATCAGGAGTCTACCTTTTAGCGACTTCTTTGAAATTTTAAATCTGATATTCCGAATTTTCCTATAAAATCGCTCATATTTATGCACTTACTTATACTTAAGGGGAAACTGGAGTAGATTTAGTTACCGACATTTCTCGTGTAAAAAGTGCTATTTCGTAGAACACACTATACGTAGATTTAATTGATGTAATCGACATTTTGCAGGTACTAGAATGTACAAAAAAACTTCAAAGAATGGATGTACGGTCTGATTTGGCAAGTTTGAATTCCTGAAACAATTATATCTTACAGCAAAGGCACTGTTGGCGTTTCGAGCGGTCATATTGGTTTTGAGCTTAAAAAATATGTATACGTTTTTTTTTTCATTTTCTCTTAGTTTTTGACCGAAATTCGCACTGACGACCACTCACTAATATTCACATAACATCTCACTCAAATTTCAACTACGTGCGTAGCGTTTTAACCACGTATAGTGTGTTCTACGAAATAGCACTTTTTACACGAGAAATGTCGGTAACTAAATCTACTGCAGCTTCCCCTTAAGACCCATCGCTCGACCTCTATACCTGTTAAATTAATTATTCTCATACACCCCTGAACAACATTTATACGAGGGAACTTTCCTACAAATCGAGTGACACCTGGCCTGTGCCACCATAAATCTGTAATATATAAATCTATACATTCAATCCAATCTTCCTGCCTTGAAAAGCCCAATCTGGCAGCACACCAACGCCTCTAGCACGAATTTTTGTTACTACGACACGTGTTCTGAAAGTTATCAGATCTAATCCGCTACATCGAGCATTGGCCGATAGGCTTTCACGCCAGTGGCCAGGTGTGGGATCACTTTCGTGACCGAACCTAATAGAAGAAGAAGAAGAAGAAGAAGAAGAAGAAGAAGATGACACAGCACTCAGGAAAACAAGAACTCGCGCGCCTCGATTACGACAAACGACCTGCAATTTAAAGGTAAAGCGAAGGTAGCATCTCGCTAACACTCGCGAGATGCTACCTTTGAAAGCACGCGGATTTATCACCATGGCTGAACACTAATTTTCCATCGAGTTCCAGTTTTACATCGAGCACACCAAAAGAGCGAAGACGGACAACAGGGAAGTCTTACCCTGACGGCAGCTCTCCTACCTCATGCCTCTATCCCGCTGCACTTTCGCATAATCCGGGAAAGCTCGGAACTCCAAACCGCAGACCAAAGGAGGCCACCTCACTCGCTCGCGACTTCGCGAAGAAGACCCATCGATTTTACGATAACGGCTGATCTAGCATCCGAAATCATATGTCCTTCTGGCGCTAACGTGCTGACGCAGTTCTCACGCCTTCTCGCGCGCGGCCACGCAGTAACCAGAACATCCAAACGCTTAATTATCCTTGTGTTCGATACAATATCTTCCGGTAATCATTTTCGCCGTGTCAACCGATCCAAAGAGTCCCGGGGGAGTTATAAAAATCGCTCGCTGAAACCTCGGTCTGGAAAATATAGTTAATGTCGCAGGGCGCAGTCCATTTTCCGGAAATATTCTCGGCGCCGTCTGCTCTTATGGTCGGTATCGCCGATCGAAGATGGTTTGACCGCTATGGAGCGAAAATGTATATCAAAGAAGCTAGAACGTCCACATCGGAATGTTGACCTAAAACCAACTGCATATTTAAAGGCTATTTACGTGTTGCAAAAATAATTTTTCCGTTCCTCTCCTAGTGGTAAAAACGCGTGGACGTTCTAACTGCCGAGCAAGCTAGAGCGTTCACAGCTGAAATAATGGTAAAGGGAAGTGAACATTTTTTATCTGCATAGGATAAAAATTGTACCACTAGGAGTGGAACGGAAAAATTATTTTTGCAGCAATTAAATAGCCTTTAATTAGCCTTTAAATATGCAGTTGGATTTAGGTCATACTTCCCATGTAAACATTCTAGTTTCTTTGACATCGAAAATGTCGAAGCAGCGCAATATTTCCGTGTTTCCGCTGAATATTTTCCTTTTTCCGGCGTCGTCAAATACATAAAAATTAAAAATAAATAGCGGAATTAATACAAATAATTTTCTTTCCCGTTCGACCCTCCGAATTTGCTGAGAAGCTGTTGCGGCGAGCGAGATGCCCGCAGGAGAAATAGCCCGAAAATACGTGGCATCCTTGTAACGCGTATTTTAGGCGTTACAACACGTATTTCCTTAACTGTTCGTAAATCTTAGAAAATAAATAGCCTGACCAGGTATTTTACATCGTTCGCCATCGTTACAAAGAAAATTAAAAGATAAGTACAAAACTTACCTGAAACCTCGAAACGTCGATTAGAAATAAAAATTATTGACATATTTTCCATCATTATTATAATTTGTCATCTTTGTTAATAATTTGACTACTTCGAACGACATTCATTTTTATTTTGAATGATTGTGTGTGTGTGTGTGTGTGTGTGTGTGCGTGTGCGTGTGCGTGTGCGTGTGCGTGTGTGTCTGTGTGTCTGTGTGTCTGTGTCTGTGTGTGTCTGTGTCTGTGTCTGTGTCTGTGTCTGTGTCTGTGTCTGTGTCTGTCTGTGTCTGTCTGTGTCTGTCTGTGTCTGTGTCTGTGTCTGTGTCTGTGTCTGTGTCTGTGTCTGTCTGTGTCTGTCTGTGTCTGTCTGTGTCTGTCTGTGTCTGTCTGTGTCTGTCTGTGTCTGTCTGTGTCTGTCTGTGTCTGTCTGTGTCTGTCTGTGTGTCTGTGTCTGTGTCTGTGTCTGTGCGTGCGTGCGTGCGTGTGTGTGTGTGTGTGTGTGTGTGTGTGTGTGTGTGTGTGTGTGTGTGTGTGTGTGTGTGTGCGTGTGTGTATTAGTTAAGAAGTTTCTTTGATTACATTTAACATTGCTTTTTTTTATTTAATTTAATCACATAAACAATTATACTTTGTAATCTTGTGTCCCAAAAGTTAAATTGTTGTGCTATATAGAATTTGAGAGAGTAGCCGAAAAGAAGGAATGAATGGTAGAATGAATGGTATATTCTTTACGCGAATAAGAGGTAACATAGATGTAATAGATTAAGTGCGTTTTTTATGTATCAATAACGGAAATATTTGTGTGGGAAGGGGTTTTGTTTTTGTAGAAGCCCGAAAGGGTGTACATTGGAATAAATACTACTACTACTTGTTGTGCTATATAATGAATTGTAATATCGTATTACATTAAATTTGACATGCCAGTAACAATTGTTTTATTTTTTCTGTATTCAATTTTATATTTCATTATTAGAGGATTCGTGCTTCAGTAACTTATAATTCAAGTTTTAATATCACCCTTGATTATATTAATTAAAAAAATACATCGTTAATATTTGTTATTAGTAGAAAAGAACACGTTATATTTATTAATTCTCACAAACCATATATTTGCTTCTTAACATACTCGAAACCATAAAATCATTACAACTGAAAGCTACATGAACCTCTTGAAGCGCAGTTTTGAATTGACTGTGCGGCCAGGACACACCAAGACAGTGTGTGCTATATGTGGCTACTCGAGGGAAGAGTTGGATACATGGTGTTCGGTCCGGTTGATTAATGACATACAGCAGCAGACTGTGTCTGTCTGTGTTGAGCTTGCTAGGAGGGTTGATTTCCAATAGCCCGATGTACTTGGATCAAGGGTTGGAGAGCAGCGGTAGCGCTACGAGGGAGAGAGGGAGAGAGGGATGGTAACTAAACCGGCGAGCGAATTCCGGTGAAGGGAGCGGAGAGAGTTAGCGGTATCCCAGGCCTAACGTAGGGTTGATGCTGAGCGTCGCTGCAAGCGCAACGAGAGAAGGGCGCGAGCGCGATTGTGACAGCGATCGGTTGTAGACTCCGGACGGCGACGAGGCCGGAGGACGCGCCTCGAGCGGACCTATGTCAGCGCCGAACGTGATCGAACGTAATCCCAGATGCGTGACTGAGCATTCCGATTGACGCTCGCCTCTTATGGATGTTCAGAATCCGTTATTATCGTCAACACCCTTCCTCGAGTGGTCTCGGCGCAGCGGCGGCAGGGTGGTGCAAGCCTCGCCCTGATGATGCTACATCAGGGTTAGGCCACATCCATAGACGCGGCGCGTATGCTACACGAGCCAAGTACTACCTTAACGCCCGCGAGAGTTGGATGCTTTGTCCAGCTACGCCGCCGCCGCCGCCGCCGCCGCCGCCGCCGCCGCCGCAGTTATCGCCACCGGGACTCTAAGCACCTACGGTAAATACGATCATCTCGAGACAAGCGACATTTCCGATATGCTAGCTGTCGTATTAACGCGCGCTATTGTATTTATAGCGATAGCCGGACCGACGGACGGTGCGAGGTGTCTCGCATCGCGTGAAGGGGGAATCCCCAGTGAGGCGGAACATAAACAGAAACAGAAGCAAGCGTGAATGTTGACCCGTCGCGTTGTTTCGATTCTAGCGGCCGCGATGCCCGGAAGTCGCAAATTTACGTAGACAGAAGGAAAATTAACGTCGTCGTCGTCGTCGTCGTATCACGTCGATAGATATTTAATAACCTACACGTTTTCATTTGTTTCCATGCAGCGGCGCACAACGAAACGCAAGCGAGCTGTGAACGTCGATCGATCGCACTTATTATTTTCCGGGCGTATTTTCGTTGTCGAATTTCTACGACGTTATCGTGAGAAATAACGAGTAAAAATAACGGGCTCGAACGAGCGCCAACCCGGACGACGCGCAATGGCCGCCAGAAGCCAGACTAATATTTCCGTTTATAAACCACTCGGCGAGCCACATGACGACGCAAACTAACCGTTACGTCCCGACGACGACGTGTATACCGAATAGGTCGCGGCCGCAGAGCCAGAGATATTAACAAGCAACCCGGCGCCGGGTTTCCTGTTGGGGGCTTCGCCCCCCCAAACCCCCAATTGTGGGTTCCTCCGCCCTCCAAGTCCCCCGAAAAATTACTCGGGGAGCCCCCGACGGGACATTTTTCCCTTAGGTCATTTTTAAGGCACAAACTTGTGAATTTTGTGAATTTTTTTGAAACTTGAATGCCTAAAAACGTTTTGGAATTGATCATTTCAGTTTTGTAATGTGTATAGTATACGTAATGATTTTGTACAGTAAAAAGTATATCAATAGTGATAACTTTTAAATTAATTTAAGGGGACACAGTTAGAGAAAAAAGTTTGTTTTTATTATAAGGGTTACGTTTTTCCTTCCCGACAAAAAATTTGGAATAAGTAATTCTATTCTTTTAGGAATAGGATTATTCCAAATCCGCCGCGCAGGATTTTTGTCACTGGATCCACCAGTTGGGTCAACCGGTTGCTTGGAAACCATAAATATGGGTTTTCACTTCTGTGTGTAGTTCAGAAAAAACCAACGATAGGATTGGCCTCTGCTAGGGCTCATTCTCAACGTAATGATATTCCCTATAGATTAATTGTAGGAATTTTGTAAAAGTTAATACTTTAAACGATCCGTATCACTGATGCTAATTTTATCATCACATTTTATCATTTACTAGCAATAACGTGCTCGCTTAGCTCGTACTTTGCTTTTCATTTATCTTTTCTTGTGGTCAATACCGTCTTTCAAAACGCGCACGTGACTGCAGCGGCCATGATAGTCCGAATCGATTTATATCGAAGCCGCCACCGACCAATCAGAACGCTTAAAAAGTGACTTCAGTATTTCGACTTTCGATGTTTTTTAAGAGGATTCGGTAACTTGGGTTTCAGAATTATAAAAAAAATCCCTATAATTAATCATTAGGAAATATGACTGCAAAGAGATTGAGCCATAGCGGAGGCCAATTCTATATTGGTTTTCTCTGGACTGCGTAAAGAGTGAAAAACCCATATTTCTGGTTTTGAAGCCACTGATTGACCTGCTGGGTTCAGTGTCAAAAAAATCCTTTGTTGCAATCCTAAATGAATAGAATTATTTCATATGTTTTTATCGGTGATGAAAAAAATAGCCCTTACGTTAAATATAAACATTTTGTTTGTCTCGGTCCCTTACTAGAAAAAAAAAATATGTGGTTTACTTGAGGCATACCGAGCAAAGTAAAAATGGAATGATTCTTGACTGCGATGAACCCCCAGACCATAACATGTAGTGCGGACTGATTTTTTAAATACAAAAATATTCTTTATTTTCTAATGGCATAAATTATCTAAGGGCAAAACAAAAAAAATTTATTCACATTAAGGAAAAGTGTAAGTACACTGAGAGTCATAGCCACATTCATTTATGCAATGCAAAGATGGTCACCGAGGATAGTACACAAATGAATATCTTTAGAGTGCAATTTTTTAAGGTAAATGCCTATATAAAGAAATAGAAAAATTCATATAATGTTTGGGCATAATTCTCAATATTTGAATAAGAGATGATACAGATTTCAGCTCATTTGGTCTATTTGAACCAAAGTTACCATCTCATATGGACATCCGGGTAACACAAAATCCTTCTTTGCAACTAAAAATACTGAATAATGAAATTTCTATATTCTGTTCCACCAAGAATATGAATTTTACTATGTTTGAGAAATGTGCTGTAAAAAAATGAATGAATTAAAAATAAATTAACATTTTTCCATCAAAAGTAAATTAAGTCCGGTGAAAGTTGGGTTTAATAGGCACTCCTGTGCGTTTTTTTTTTTTTGTTTTTCAAAACGTGAGTGCCTAAAAACGATAATTGCGACGGTGTTAACAAAGCTCTACCTACACGCCAGGGACATTTCCTTTTCTTGCGGATTTTATCTTTCGCCGCACTTGACCCGGACTAACTCTTTCCCCGGACGGCGCCCGCTGTGCAAACCTATCACAGCCAACAGCCGGGGAAAAGGGAGCGAGAGCCAAAACCCTTACTCGCCGCGCGCGCGATACACCGAGAAACCAGCAGGACTGAGAGCAGCGCGCATTAATGCTGGCAAAGCTTTCCTATGTGCTGCCGCTGCTGCCTCCACTGCTGCCACCACTGCTGCCAGAGATAGGTTCGGTATACAGAGACAGCCCCGCACCGCGTTGCCCTTTGTTCAAATAAATCTTATCGCCTGAATTTAAATTAGACTGAGGCCACCGGTGGTGAATGACCCGATGAAACGAGAAAATAAACACTTTCGCGTTTTTATCATTAACCGCGTGTTCATAACATTCTCAAAAGTAAATCTGCAAGTATCCGTGGATTATTTTTTTCTTCTTTTCGATTGTATTAATCGAATTCTCGATTGTCACACTATAGGAGGAAAATGTTTGGAACGATAACTTTGCCTATGTTACGGAAGTTAGTAACGTTGCTGCAACGAAATCGCATTCGCATGACAGTCACTTTGAGCGACAATAAAATTAAAAAATGTACGACGATAATCCCGAGTATACCTGTGAGTTGACATTTGCTCTTCGAAACGACGAAACATCGTGGAAAATACTAAATTAATTTCGCTGTAATCGTGTCAAGACTTTGAATGCGACCCAAATGATTTAATTGCTACAACGGTGTTAACATCCACGTCCTCCCGTTTCACGATGTTGAAGTTTGCATCGTTGGAATGCAACGAAATTCGTAAAAAAAATAATTCTAATTAACCCAAATGATGAAATTAGGTGTAAAAAGTCATTGTGGCATTTAGTTGCTGTGGTAACTTTTTATAATTATTTTCATCATTTTGTTTAATTAGAATTAATTTTTTCTGAATTTCGTTGTACTCCAACGATGCAAACTTCAACATCATCCCGTTTCACGTAATCCTAACGACGTTTCAGGCGTTTGTTTACCGCGGTCCTGTCCTCGTTGAACGAATGAGGCGTTGCCGAATATCGCTTCTGAAAAAAAGAGACGTCAAGACGGAAAGAGGGAAATGAGAAAAGTGTGTCTCGAAAAGTGGTTGGAAGGTGAAAAAGGCATGTTTGGAAACAGCAAGGCCAGGGGGGGGGGGGGAGGGCGGCACGCGATGTCTATCTCCAAGTCGAACACGAGCCCTTTGATCGCTCAAGCGCCGGGAATAAGGAACGTGCGGGTTCGCGCACGAGGGTTTCATGCGTGGATTGTACGGGGCAGCCAGCGGGCAGCGCGTTAAACGCTCTCACGCACCCTAAATCGTCGCTTTCGTGCATGCACAAGTCGGTGGTGACTTACCGACACGATCTATATCCTCCTGCGTGTAGTACTGATGCAACATAGCTACCCCCGTCGTAACGACGAAAATCTCCGCCAAGATTAACGGCTTATTAGGCAAAACAAAGCGATTCAACTGCCGGACACCATCGCGACACGTAAATTTCCACGATTCGCCTCGCGATTAACACGCAGCGTAGCTATTCGTTATCCCAAAAAGGCGATTCCAATTTCGAGGTTACGATCCTCGAGCCCTCGGTCACCGTAACTACGTCGGTTGAAATCGGTTACAAAAATCGAGGGTATACATAGTCGTGTGCGACCGATGATAATGGCATTAAAAATAACGACAAAGGCGTCCGGTTTGACACGTTTCAACGCTAACCGAGACAAGAGCGATGCTCTTAAGTTTGCTGTCGTCGCCGTTGCTGTCGCTCCCCATGAGCCACTTAACGGTGCAAACTGCTCACCGCGAATATAGACCCGCACGAGTAATGTTCTTGCCGGCGGCGGCGGCGACGGCGGCGGCGGTGGATGTCTTGCAACGCTCACGAAATTCTAACGCCAAAATAGTGGCATATTTCGCCACCCCAAGAAACAATGTCCCGTATATCGCACTTTGTTGGTAGGTGTGCGGCGACAGAGAGCCGATAGACCCAATCGATTAAACAACTCGTAGTCGGGGAGGCGGCAGGCAGCAAGGCATTGACCCTTAGCGTCGTCGCGAAAGCAGCAGCTCACCAAGCAATGCGAGATCCTTTCCGCGACCGATATTCTATCAATGATCTAACGACGAGATTAGGCACCGAAGAAAACACGGCTTCTTATTGAGTAGTCTTCAAAACACACATACACACACACACACGGGTTCGCAATGTCTCAGGCTGCTGGAGGCCGTGCTTCGCGTGCTTTAAGGTTAACCACCAGCTCTTTTCCCAAATGTCTCTTATTTCGCCACGGCGACGCACCGCGACATAACGTAACGTGCGTTATCCTCGTTACTTGCAAAAAAAAACGTTTCATACACTCTCACTCTTGGACGATGTCAATATCAATCTCTCTCTCTGGCGCGCGCGGTCTTAATGTTTATCAATGCTCGCGATTCTCCGAGGAGTCGTCGCGGAAATTACGCGGAGCTCGCGGTGGTTCGGGTCTCGCGCGCGCGAGAACGCGGATGGGCGTAACACAGCGGCAGCCGATTATTTCAACGACAACGACGACGACGTAAGAACAATCATTGCCGAATAACACATGAATATTTGGTGGATGTACGCTGTGATAAACTGGTAAATGCAAGGGCGGAGAATTGTGCGCATGCCTTGTGTATCCATCTACCTTCTCTCGTCGCTCGCGGGGATGTCGACTATATAGAGTATACGTGCATCCCTCGCGAACGGATAGACGCGACGGAGAGGACGCGAGTGCGACGGTGGCGCCACGTTGCGGGTTGCTTTGCCCGAAGATGGCTTTTCACTGCGACGAATGCGCTTCCGCGCTCCTGTTCCAACCGCCCCCCCTTCCGCCCCCGCGAGAGAGCGCGCGCGCGCGCGCTCGCGATCCGCCCTTCACCGTTCCTGCTGCCTCAGACTCCAAACTCTGCTGCCGTTGCTGCCGCTGCTGCCGGTGCCGGCGCTGGCTGGCTGCGGTATCGATTGGCCCAGTTGTCCCTCACCTCTTCCTCTGCTGCCTCTCGTCTTGCTTCTTAGTCACTCATTCGCGATATCTTTTTCACTGCATCTTCAACGATGTATCTATCCTAATGTCCTTTCTATAGGTTTCGTCTGTCTCGCTCCTGGTCCTTCCGCAATCGCCATGGTATGCCGCGTCTACGCCTTTTCAGTTGGAACAATATGTCGGTTCCCGCCGCGCGCACTCTTTTACAGTGATTGAGTTCGGGAAGAACGATTGCACCATCGCAGTTAACTAATCGTGTAACGCCGCGGAGACACCGCTTCTCTGTTCCAAGTAGAAGGAGTGGGACTCTGCGAATGGTGTACGTGTCTCTTAATTACAAAACGAAAATAATGCCAATCTACAGAAACAGAGCATCGCGAAGCGACTTTAAATACATAATTAAGAACAACTGTATATCTTGAATCAATGACTCTCGCAACGCTAAGCAATAAGAGACGCGGTATCTCGCCTCGATATTAAAGGAGACATCAAAACGCATATCGGCCCCGTGACACAGAGACAATGCTCCCAACTTACTTATGCAGTCGAATTTATCGATCAGAGTTCTACGACAACGAGAGTTGCAAATCCTCAAGATTCTTTTTTTTTAGCGACAAGCAACGTGTACCTAGCTGTGGATTAATCGGCTCATACAATTCCAATAATATCATCAGTGGCACGTCTGGTGATATAATTTACGACTGAAGATGTTTTATCTGTGTTTTAAGGTACGGTACGGGTACCCTGTGCCATCTCTCCTCTCTCTTCTTACGTTACGCGCTACTCGCGACCGACAATGTCGTCTGTGGAGCATCGGTAACACAGCTGCAGTTTGGGTGCGCGCGCGAGTGTCTCTCTGGGGGTGGACTTTCTTACCACGCGCCAGTCAGTCGGTAGCCCGTTCAGTCGGCGACATGACCGAGATTTGGGCAATTCGTAACATTATGGTCAGTAAGACTGTTTAGAAAAAATTCGAGTTCTGAAATGAAGATATAAGTACGTTCATCAAGTTATTCATTTTTTCTATATTATAAGCTTTAGAGACAATGAAATGTGAAAAGCAAATGAGATTGCGACCTACGAAAGTATTGAAATTATCAACTTTATTAGCCATTCTCTGGTTACAAAAATTCGATTATTTGTCAGATACAAATTTATACGTAGAGGTTAGGAGTTTATATGAATATGAGATTGAGAATTATTTTCTAATAGAACTTGTCAGAGTGTTGTGAATTACAAATAAAGTGGATTACCTAGAGGGTGTAATCCTTTGTATAATTCTGCCAATGTGACCAACTATGATTTATGTTGACCAGACAATCCGTTTTCATACTTTCACTATCCGTTGATACGCAATTCCGCCGCATCAGTGTAACTTAAGGGAATGTGAAACATGTACCACGTGACACGTGAGTGCGAGAGAGATAGCTGCAATTTTAGAAACAACGCCATTCGATTGTTTTTTCGAAAATCAAAATTCTGACTAATTCATTCCCTCGGTGCCCATTACTGGCGTCTGTATTCAACTGGCGTCTGTGTTTCACATGCCCTTAAGGACATGTGAAACACTCGGTCGCGCACCTCAAAATTTCGGGAGTAGATTCTGACGCGATTTATGAACGGATCGACGTGAAAATTGAAATACAGACGCCAGTAATGGGCACCGAAGGAATGAATTAGTCAGAATTTTGATTTTCGAAAAAACAATCGAATGGCGTTGTTTCTAAAATTGCAGCTATCTCTCTCGCACTCTTCGCTCAAGGACTTGCGGTTTGCAGGTCATTTCAAGAATGGAGCCAAATTACCCGGAGCAATTATCGAAATCGAAACTCTACTTTCATTGATGTACGTGAAATTCGAATACCAGTAGCCAAATGTAGATACAGCGAAACCGTAGCATGCCCCAACTGTACAGAGCTGACATTGGATAGTTGCTGTAAATAAGCTTAGGCTTAAGCCTCCGTGTGTAAACTGGGTCTTTTAAGGAACAGTCGAAATTTCGAACTGAAATTTCCCTACAACGAATGAAGTGCTTCAACTCCCCTCCCTAAACAATCTATTTAGTAGTGTGAACAAAAGACTCAGGTGGCGCCCGGGTCTAGCTGATAGCGGGCAAACGCCGGCCTGTGCAAATCGCGACCGTTCCCGCAAAGAGTCAGTGTACAGACGGCGTCGGTGTTTTGATAGGTAAGCATATGCAGTTTTTTTTCGTTTTTCGTAGTTTTTCGATCTTGTATTTCGGACTAAAATACATGTTTCTTGTAATTTTATGCCGGTTCTATGCCGGCCTGCGAGGAACACCGAACGCACTATTGCAACAACTGCCTTGTCTTGTGTTTTTAATAAAATTTTAACATTTTTGTATTTTTTATAAGAAACATTGATTTTGCGCCGGATAATGACCGTTCAGTGTACTTATAACATGCGTGATTTCGTAAAATGTTCCCCATATTCAGGTACTGAAATAATTAAACTTTTCAAAGCCCACCCCAATGACACTATATTCTTTTGAAACCTCATAGTCTAAGCTACAAAACCCTATAACCGTTTTTTTTTTAAATATTTGTTTATTGCGAAGCTATGCATTTTTTAAGAAAAACCAGTTTTTTCACCATTTTTGGCTACAATTCAATTTTTATTAACAATAGTGTTAAACTTTTGACTTCAGGAACTTCTAGGCCGTGTAGTAGACACTTCGAGAAGTATACCTGAATTTTTTCAGATTTTTTGAAAGCTTAGAACATTTTGAAAACTCGACTGTTCCCTGAAAGACCCAGTGTACAGACCATGTACAGAAAAATATAGTTCACACACGGAGGGTCAACTGTGTCCCCATTCTATTTTCATTTTTCTCCCTTTCTACCGCACGAAATAAGGCGCATGACAAAAATCCGCGCATCTCGTTAGTCTTGAAGATTGTTATTAAAAGCTCGGATGAACGTGCGTCTCGACGTAACGGTACCGCGCATGGAATCGTCTTGGAAATATATCTGTTTCTCCGAACGTCCCGAATACCTACATATATGCAAACAAGTTCCAACGCGATTCAAGGTACAGATGCTTCGTGGTCTCAAAACAATGGCGTAATAGGCAAACTACCTTACGCGGTGGCTCATTAAGTAACCAAGGCCTTTGTGTGTTTCAGAGGTAGGTCCGCGCATTGTCCGTGCGTACGCCGTATGGCGGTCTCGGCTCCGGCCGTCTGCCGCTTAGACACGCATTAGAAAGGTAGATTCGGGCCGCTGCGGGGCAGCAGCGCGTTCCGAAGGAGACATAACACGACCGACGCGACTGTACGCGTCGTCGGTGAGATTTTCCGCGTCTGTAGTCGCGGCGCATCTTTACCTGGTGCTTCTCTGCGCAATATAGAAACGAGCTTTCAGTTTCTAGCTATTATCCTTCTCCCTTTCCCCTCTCACTCCCTTCCCCTAGCTCCCACTTATTCTTTCCCACTCGAGTTACCGGCTACCACCCTATATCTGTATATATGCATGAAGCCAGCAAGAGTAAGCATGAGCTTTCGAAACCTCCGTTCGTGGACCACTACGGCCGCCACCGTCGCTGCCGCCGCCGCCGCCGCCGCCGCGCCTGAGTATAGAGTAACCGAGTTAACAGTTACTCGCGTGGCCGGGCTAGTTAGGCGAGTTCACTGCAAAGTTAACGGGCGGTCGGCCACTATATTGTTTTGGGAACGCTGAGAGTATTTATGACTTCCACGCGGGACTTTCGTCGTCGAGCTACGGTAGTTACTACCTGCACATGTTAGCCGCTTCGAGGTTCCTTCCGAGTGTTCGCTGGTAGGTTTAGACGCGACCAAGTCGCAGTTAGGGACGCGGAATAGCGGCAGAGCAGAGAGCACTCACTTCAACGTGATCAACGGCATTGTCACCGCCGCGTCACCCGGTTGCGGTTAACGTAAAACCGCCGACTTTCTCACCCTGAGAGGTGAGAAAGTATACGCATATATGTACAGCTATAGATGAGAAAGTAAACGCACATAGAACGTATACGGGGCATTCCACCCCGTTTCAACCTGGATTTGACCTCGACCTCTCTTATTTGACTCATTATTTTTTATAGGCTTAACTGGACCCTCAACTGCACCAACAATCTTTTTTGTTTTTTCATTGACATTTTTGTTTGTTTAATCATTTTTTTAAGTGACATATAAAATACCATAATTTAAAAATCTGATCAAATTTTGAAAAATACTTTATTCAATAACAAAATGATCTACCTTATAGCCAAAGTGGGGAGAAGTTTTCTTCTTACAGTTTTTAAGCTTTTGTATGTTTAAAATTATGAAATAGTATATTGTGCAACAAGGGTCGAAAGTTGGCAATTGCGGCGAGTGTGAGGTTTGCTGCCCGAGCGAAGCGAGGGCTGCAATCACACGAGTCGCAATTGCCAATTCGACCCGTGTTGCACATCATACTTTTTGTAACGAGTGCACGAATCTGCGGCACTTGGAATGGCAGTCGCGCGAGACGAACACTGAAAAGTGAGGTTGTGATTGAAGGGACGAAAGTGAATGACAGAAACTCCCAAGGGACGAAAGTGAACGAAATGCGAACTGCGCATGCGTGACTCTGTCATTTCACCACAGGTTCGCGACTGACAGGGAAACGGCCACTTTCGGCTCGCAAGACTGTCATGGAAAGTGCCGCGATTCGTGCACGTGTTACAAAAAATAATGAGTCTACTACAGACGATTGGTCTGTTGTAGATAGAAAATGTTTATTTATGCAAAACCCGATTTTTCAGCATTTTTTCAGATTTTCAGAATCTTTTTCAGAGTTTTCCGAACTATGCAAATTTAAAAAAAATATTTTTAAAGAGACATAAAACAACATAATTTAAAAATCTGATAAAATTCTGAAAAATAAAATAAAAAGCTGACAACTAGATCGTTGTCATAATGCTTCCTCTCCGCCTATAATCACATACCCCGCTCAGTTTGTAGGGTAGACAACATTTTTAATTTTTGGCTTCCTCAAGAAGCTTTGTTTTGTTTCAAGAACGATCAACATTCTTTCGAAAAATTCAAAATGCCATAAAATCACGCCCTCTGCACGGATCAACTCAAAATTTATACACAAACTTACTCTGGTGATAATATACTTGTAAACCAAATTTCAACTCGATATCTCAGAAATTACGAAAATAGGAGTAAAATCGAGTTTTTTTCAAAAAATTGAAACTGCCATAAAGTTTGAACGGTTCTACCGATTCTTCCCATGTTCAATAGCGGTCTTTAGTTTGTAATAGTTCAACTTTTTACCAAATTTGAACCCGATATCTCAAAAATTGTGGAAGAGACAGAGCGTACGGAGAATTTTTGAAAAATTAAAAGTGCCCTAAAAAACAAAAGACTGCATAGATTTTGTTAAAAATTGCACCCAAGAAGAGGCAGTGACCACCCAATATGTGGTAGAAATTTCAGCTTGATATCTCAAACCGTTCTCGAGTTATTAGGGGAGAACGGGGGAATGGCGAACATCTAAGAAAGAATCGAAATTAAACACATAAAAAAGCAAGTAATTAAATATTTTCAGGCTCAAAATCACAGCTTGACATGTCTTCTTCGACACAGTGACAAAATTTTTCAATAAAATATCGAAAAATAAACTTTTTCTGCGGCTGTAGAAAAAATGCCAATGTACGGCATTACCCTCACCGTCGGGTAATAGCGAACAGGGTGTGGGCAATCCCGAACGATGCTTTCGGAGATCTACAAAATAAGTTTTTAGACACTGCAATAGACGAAAACTAGGAGAATAATCATGAACTTTTATTTTTATCGAATACTTAACAAAATTATAATTTAAACACGCGTAATTGTGATTTGTTTTACTAAAATAGAAGTATCACTTTAACAAAATATACGTAAATATGGGAACTCTTCGTTGTCGTTCTATCATCTATCACATTAATTGATATCACAGTTTCCACGTTTCGTCTTATAATAAATAATAAATTAATAAATAATAAATTGTACATACGTAACCTTGAAATTCCGCAATAAACGAACGGTATTCGCGAATAAACTGCTACTGAATATATCAGAAGAATATAATTCCGTCGACCACACATATTAGATAATAAAATAACATTATTTCATCGATACCACGAGTTAAATAGACAATAAATATAATACTAACCTCGGTCGCCACGTCCGCTCGGCGTTAGACGTCACTCGTGCCAAACGTTCGCGATTACCAACAAATGCTGTTCGCTATTTCCCCGAATCGACTTCACAACGTAATTTTTGTCTACATCCGGTAATATTTGGGCGAGAAATTTTTTTCAAAAACGATATGAAAGTGAAAATAATAACGAATACATGAGAATATCTGAAGTAAAATATTAGCAAATATACATAGGAAGAAATCCTTATTTCCTTTGAGGTGAATTTTAGATCGTGAATCGACGTAAAATGTCAGACCTCTTTTAAAATATTTTTATAATTATTTAATAATAAAAAAATACGATTTAGTCACACTTCGTGTACATTAATCGACGCAAAAAATTGTAATCAGATATTATCAATACATGGTGAGTAATCGGGGTGTTCGGTATTACCCACTGTACGCCATTGCCCCGTTCTCCCCTACTGGCATGAAAATCTCGAAAAAAAAAAATTTCATGAAAACAAAGTTTCCTCTATGAGGAAGCAAAATCTGATAAAATTGTGAAAAATAAAATAAAAATCTGATAAAATTCTGAAAAATTATAGCCAAAGTGGGGAATATCTTTCTTCTTATAGTTTTTAATAAGATTGATCTTTTTACCACTTCTTAATAATTTAAAAAATAAAAAATCTTAAAAGTGGGGAAATCTTAGAAAGATCTCCCCCACTTTGGCTATAAGCTAGATAATTTTGTTATTGAACAAAGTATTTTTCAGAATTTCATCCGATTTTTAAATTATGGGGTTTTATATGTCACTTTAAAAATGTATTAAACAAACAAAAATGGCAATGAAAAAATGTTAAAAAAGATTTTGTGCAATTGAGGGTCCAACTAAGACAAAAATGGCAATGAAACAAACAAAAATGGCAATGAAAAAATGTTAAAAAAGATTTTGTGCAATTGAGGGTCCAACTAAGCCTATAAAAAATAATGAGCCAAATCGGAGAGGTCGAGGTCAAATCCAGGTCGAAACAGGGTGGAATGCCCCATTATAATGGGCTTCAACTCAGACTGGTACAATTCGATTCCTACATGTGTGTTTATTAAACATTACTTTGCATACATGTATAGAAAAATTGGATTTTACACATGAGTAAAATCATCTATTCAGTTCTGCTGGTACTTGAGCAAGCTTGATACGCATGTTCGTCGATACACATTCTTTATTGGTCTAGTCGTCGTCAAGTGTTCCCGAAATCCCAGCTATAATAAGGCCTTGGCTGAATTGTTTATCGATCGATCGATTTGGATTTTAGGATATTGTTTAAGCACCGAATTTTCCTCTCCAAACATCAGCACTTTCGTTGAAATATCTTGTGCTTGCCCCCGAATCGTCAATGTCATCGTGACGACTTAGTAATATATAACCTGGCCACCGCTCGATTGCTTTATCCTTCAGTTTCTTTCACGTCTTCGCTGACTGTGCTGCGACTTTTCGATGTATCAGCTTGAGTTTTAATCTCTTTCAATGCATAAACCGACGGGTCTTCCTCCGAGCGCGACTTCTGTAGCTGCCACGCCTTTTTAAACGGATGATCTTGTTCTTGTTCCAAAAGTTTCGGCCTTTCCGGCAACATATATTCCGGATCCTCTTCGCTCGCTTGACTCTTCACTATCGATTCCCGCTTGAAGAGCTTTAACGTCGCTGTTTTTGATTCCTCGAGCTTAGCGCCTTCGTCATCCTTGCCGGCCTTCCAACCAAAAGAATATTCCTCGGGCTCGGATTCTTCTTGCGACAATTTACTAAGATCCATGACACTTATCTTCTTGCTTTCTCTTTTCAGTACAAAGTCATTGTTTTCGACGTCTTCATCGTCCTCGAGGGACGTCATTTGACTACCACTGGCCAACGAACGTCTTCTCGATTGCTCGGCACTGCTTTCTTCTTCACTTCCTTCCTCTTCCTTCGATAATCCACGTATGTTGTCGTAATTCAGTTGAACGCTGTCATCTTCGGTTTCCTGGGACGATCCAGGTTGCAGTACTCTCGATCCTCTGCTAACAGTCCAGGAGTCCATAACATCGCTTTCCGTGGGATCTTTGAGCAACGCTAATTTTCCTTCAGCCGATGACCTTCTCCTCACTCCGTCCCAACCATCGTTGCTGTCATCGGCCTGACCGCTGTTCCGACTTTCAGAAGCCAATCGTTCCATAAATCGACGCCGCCGTATTCTCAACTCTTGTTCCCAATCCTCCTCATCACTCACCTTTGGCTCTACCGATTGTCTTTTTATAGTTTTCGTGGATTTCTGATGTTGTTGTTGTTGTTGTTGTTGTTGTTGTTGCTCGTAGCCGACTGATTCGTCTTCGCTTCCCGAAGACAAGAGCCTAGGTGGTTCTCGTCGCGGCATTGTCGAGTGTCTTGGACGTTCTTGCCGCTCAAGTTCGCAGGATTGAGCCCTGATGCGTTCTTGTTCGAATAAATGGCTTCCGGTGTTGTGTTTGACGGAATTTCTTTCGAAGACCTCCGTTTCCGGGTACAAGACCTTAGGCTCAGAAGCGCGGAAAGTTGCTCGCTCTGTTCTCAGCGAAACGTGTGTAGGATCTTCGTGACGTAAGATCCTGTCGGAGTGTCTGGAAGATGACCTCCTGTCGCGTCTGAGATCGTCTTGATTGTACTGGTAACTGCTGGACAAGTCGTGAAATCTATTATCCGCAAACTCAGAAATCAAAGTTCTCTGATTGCTTTGGCTTCTTCTTCTTCGCTCCAAAAGCCCGTCTTCTTCTACGGACATTCTGCTTTCGGATTGTTCCCAGTTCCGCCACTCCGCCTTCTCCGACTCATTTTCATCTTGGTCTTCGTTTACGTGGTCTTCCTCGAAACCAACGACGTTGGATTCTTCAGCGGTTGTCGCTTCGTTAGATTCACTTTTCTCGCCTCTGTCGCCAATTGCAACGGGCGGTGTGTCAGTACATTCCATTATGACGTTTTTTAATTCCTGCATGGGAATATCGACGAACAACGTCAAGATTATAGACACGAATATGACAACTGCGGCTTCATAAGGATCAACCTGGAATGTAAGAAACCGTTGAATTAGAATAACTTTTTTTTAGGCACCATTAACAAAGTATGATTGTCCCTTTATTTTTCACAAATCACTCACGACTGTGTGTAATTGGAATTCACTGGAATATCTGGCTGTTCCAACGTTGTAAAAAAATACTGCAAACTGACAGAGATAAACAGCGTACGATATGCGACTAAAGAGGACCATCCAGTAGTGCGAGAGAAATTTGTTTAGAAAACCTGAAAAGTGAAATCGTTAGGACAAGAGTGAAGGATGTCCTATTAAAATGTTTCGGATTTTTCAAGTCAATCGTTGACTATACCTCCGTGATCGGTATAGCACGCGAAAATAATCCAGCACAATGCGAGTGACCAAGCCACCGGGGAAATAACGGCATACTGGGCTGCATCTTCGACGTTGTAAGTATAGTCCCTCTTAGCCATTTGCCACGGTGAGAACAATGACCACGAGGCCAACGCCGCTGCGACTAACCAACCCAAGATTACAAAAATCTGTAATAATAATGATAATAGTCGAATTATCCACAGTCCTTTAATTCGATAAAAATCTATTTGACATTGTGTTTACACAAATTATTGCATAAGACTCACGTTGTAAATTCTGACGTTTTTTCCTGTATAATGCAAAAGGGCTCCTAGCCCGACTCCAAAGATATAAGAAGATGCTCGGTGCAAAGGTAGAATGTACGTTAAGTTTGCCGTTTTGTACAAATGCTTCACCCTAACACAGTAACAAGCATTTAATAACAGCAGACGCAGCAGACATACGAAATCATTTTTTGTCGTAAATTATAGTAACTAATCGACTCACGACATTCCGTGGAAAATAACGAGCGACAAGTAATTACTCGTTGTGGCAAAATAACGAAGTGTGGCAGCGACTTGGATCAACAAGAACACGACGAGTATTCCAATGATGGGTTTAAAGGTGAGGAAAAAAATGAGCACCGGCGCTAGCAACGAGAGCTGCATGTCTAAGGCCAGTTGGTGCGTATGCGTTGCGCACTGTAAGATAAATATCAACATTTTAAGAAATACTAGGGTAATCACACGCACTCGCGCGCGTGCCTGAGAAACTTTTCACCAAAATCGACCTCAGACATTTTTTTTCATAAAAATATCCTCTTTTAACCTATACCATTGTTCTCAAGTCGTATATTCTACCCCCGAAAACACGGGTTAAGAACCCTTTTTAATCGACTTTAAAAAAAATAATTTTTGGCGATGTTCTTTTTGTCAGAAATTATAGATCCGGCTCCGGGCCGAAAATCGCCAAAATCGACCTAAGAATTTTTTTTTTTTCAAAATTTCACCTATAATAGGCCAATAAATTTTGCGCTGCTGCGCTCTTATAAAGGTTTAAAAGGTTACGGGCACTGCCGCACCCGTCGTCTCATGTCAAATTTGACATCAAACTGATTTTGTTTACAGCGGACTTTTCTGGCAACCAATCACAGGTCGAATAGTTTGCAAACAATGTTTTCCGTTACTCGTGAACTTTTTAGAAGAGGGATTCTCACGAATCGATGATGTAAAGCAATTAAAAACCATTTCTCGCTAGTGCGCCCCCTTCTGTCCCGAGTTCCCCTATACATTCGGCCAAACGGTCAGCTAGCTACAAAATTCAGATTTCACTGTCGCAGAGCAAAATAATTGTATGAGGAATCAACTGTACATCTTTTTTATAATCACAGCAGCCAATCTAGTGAAATATTTTTAATTAATATTTTCACCTGACTCGCATTCCTCAAACTTGATGAAATATGAGATAACCGTGTCTCAGTTAAAAGTTGGGATAAAACTTGAGTTATAGATAGTTGCCGGAAATTCTGAACTTGTGTTCTCATCTCTCACCATTTCTTCAAACGGAAAGAAGTTTTGGATGTATAAAATATTGGTCCACGAATTTTGCTTGCACAATTGAGCGTTCGTGGTTACTACGCTGTTCCACTGTGGTCCAGAGCCCGTGTGCTCCATCACGTAGGCGTACCAAAAGAGCGTCACCAGTAGAGCTGGAGTAAGCCTACGGACAAGAAGGAATTTTTAATTCAATTTACAGGCTGCCGACTGCAAAACGATTTCAATTCGGTCTATTAAATATAGACTGGGCGGACAAAAGTGTTATTGACTTGGAGTAATGGCAATCAGAGTGCAGTATTAAATTCAGTCTTGGAGCAACTGCGAGGTTAAAAGTTGTCCGCTCGGTTTTACCTGATAAATCGCGCGACGAAGCGGCAGAACCAACGTATCTCGCCGCGATTCGATCTCTCTCTGGCCATGTTGAAGGCTGTCAGGAGTCCGCTGAGAAGGAGGAAGCAATCCGTGTAAACCAAGGATGCTCGCAGCACTGAACTCATTGGATTATTCGCAACCTGTTTTTTAGGGAACCAGCACTAACAACTTTAAACGGGATAACGGATTAAGTGCTACGAAACGATTCAATACTATAACGGGGAGACGGAATTCTCACTCCGGTGATACAAGTCGAGCTTCTCATTGCAACGCGGAAAACTCTCCTACCTCAGTGAAGACGATCCTGTTAGCGTAAGGAATCTGTGCCGTTGGTATCATCTTATGCGCGACGTACAGAGCAATCGTAGCTAATGACCTTATACCATTGACACAACTGATCTCTCCGGCGCTCGATCTTCCTTCTCTCGTCAAAATCCTTAAGGTCCTTCGAAGTGAAAAGGACATTATTATCCTCTCTGAAAAATTTCCTGTAAAACGATTTATGAAAATCCAAATAGAAGTCTATGTACTCTTTTCATTCTTCTCTTCATATATTTCTTCACAATTACGAAAACCTCGGCATTTTTTCTAGTTACCTTTTTCCTGTGGACTGATGAGATAATCTCGCAACGTCGCCACAAATACCACGCAACTTATCATGGCATAAAAGTATCTGCAAAAGACAAATCAGCATTACATTTTGTTTCCTCGTAAGGGAAAACACTTGCTTTTCGTGAACATTTCTTTTTCAGAATTTTCATGAAAAGACACTCAAAAATAGTCCATGAATATTTCAATGTATAACATTTACTTGATGACGAACAAAAAAACATGCAAGCTGAATGTTTTATCGAAAGCTTATAATCTGCTGAACTATGTTGGGTATCGTTATTTGCAAATAATTTTTAAAAAAAATTAAAAAAAATCTTTTCAGTTCTTGGGCTGTGGATATTTGTTTACAAATCAGTTTGCTATTCTGTATGTGCTTTATTGAAAAGAGAGTTTTTTTTTTCAATTAAAAAGTGGTGACCGGACTTTATTCTTGCTCCATTGACGTAAAATATGTACGCAATTAAAGGTACGGGAAGTATAATATTCTTCAACGTTCCACTTGGCATCCTTTTTCTCCTTCGACTTGGCATTATGAGTCCTCTCGCTTAAACGTTGATTATTCAGCGTCATTTTATCGACTCACATTACGGCAGTGGTTTCCTTCGAATACGTATGAACCTTCGGACGAACGTAACACATTTCGGGATCGACGTTCACGTTGAATCTCACACCCGACGTAACGTTCAAGTGGCTTAGACCGCTTTCAATCGCACTTCGTGCATCTTCGGCGGAGCACGCAGCAGGAATGCATAGTGCCCAGTTAGCGGTGGTAAATCTTGGAATGAAGTGCCCTGGCTAAAAATCCATAAAACGAGATTTTATACCTAACACCGGAACTCACTTTCTCAATGAAATAGTTATTTAGTAAGATCAAGTTAATGTAACTTTCCGTCATTTACAGATGAATACGAACTTTTTTAAATTGTCCTATGATTTATTTCTTATTCGGTATTTAAATAAAGAGACCTGATAGGTAGCTGCATTTTCAAGCATTATATAATAGTACAGGTTACGATACGAGATTTGACTTTACAAGGTGTGAAAATGTAGGTAATACGACCATTACCACACCGAGTGAAGTAAAAGGATATTGCTACTCATTTTACTCGGTACTTTTGCTTTCTCAATTTTCTCGTAAAATCATAGCAAAAAGAATTCCGCGGATTTTGCGAAGGGTTCATTTTGTTTAAATACTCTATAATAAATGTATTATAGGACAAATGAGGAAAAAGCGCTTATTCGAAAGTGACGAAAGGTTCTCATCTGCGATTAAATCTATACAGTCGTGCGGTACATCGACTTACGTCATGCATGCTTCCGCGAATGAAGCCACGACTCTGCATCAAGTTGACCGGTACTTTCATGTCTGGAATGGTAGCGTGCAGATCCAGTGTAGCGAGACAATACTTGCCCTGTATTTTAACCGTTTTCTCGTCGACCTTGACGCGAGCTGTTATGCCCAGACACTGATCGAAGTCACCGAGTTGATTAATGTTTCCCCGTAACAAACCGGAAGGTATCTTGGCGCTTGCGTCCAGCACTGAAATACACGTCTCAAGAGAATTTCATCCAATTCCAAGGCGTTACATCACGGCGGACCAAGATAATTCATGGTTTTATTGCGTATTCTTGTATTTCTGTGATATTGCTGCTTTACATTATTTCGGATTAATTAGAGAATATTAATGCAGCTACTCACTTTGTATGGCCCATAACTTGTGACCTCGCAATTGTCGAAGGAATATCTTCCCGTGCTGTTGACAGACGGGGTCCTCGACAACCGTGAAATTCGGCATGAACGTTGGCACCCAGTGAATTGCTTCGTTCAGTTCGCTCAAAGATATTAATGGTTCTGTTCGTTTTGCTGCCGGTGATTTTCTCGAATTCTTCGACTGATAAGCGTCATCTGAAATCCCAAACATTCTTCTGATAGACCACTTGCGTACCGAATTGCAATAAGATACAAGCAAAATTACGACAGTATCGTACATACGCTAACAAGCAAATCTCCGTGCGCACACACACATTTTTTCCGAACCCCTTTTCTCAACATTTTCCACCATTCTCCACCATTCTCTCGTACTGGCAAGAAAATCTCGAAAGAAAAAAACAATTTTACAAAAATTTAAAAAACCCGACTGAAAATAAGCTTATAAGCTTATTAATTAAGCTTAATTAATAAACAAATGAGGTAAATAAAAATGGTGAAATAATGAAACAATTTCATTATCATTTCATTTCATTAATTTCATTTCATGTTTTTCGTTATTTGGTATGAAAATCTCCCGGCTATGATATGCGATAGTTATTCATTATTTCACAATTTTTATTGACCCAATTTGTTTATTAATTAAGCTTCTTTTTCATTCGGGAGTATTAAAATTTTTTGTATAATTATTTTTATTTCATCCTTTTTAAAGTAATTCAAACTCTCTGCCATGTGCGCTAAAAGTGAGTCACAGAATACGCGTCAATGGCGGCCATCTTGCGATATTTCGATATATCCAAATAGGTATCTGTAAAATTCATTTGTCCATGCGAATGGACAACTTATCAGGTCTATTTATGGAAAAAGACATTGGGCGCTATTCGTAGAATCGACATACAAAATTTGGTTAAGTAAGTTTTTACCGTATTCGAGAACATTGGCTACAAAGAAATCGCTCAAATCAGCTGATCGCTGTGAAACGCATAACTCCCGGCTTTTTGCCCCATCGCGGTAGTCGGGAGTTAAAAAAAAGTTCTCTGTACGAGGAAGCAAAAACTTTGCACGTTGTTTACTAGTTAATTTCAATTTTTCACGAAGCAACCTCTATGAAGAAGATATTTATTATTTTGGCTTCCTCACAGAGGAAGGTTTGTGGAAAATTGAAATTAATAAGGAAGCAATGTGCAAAGTTCTACTTTGCAACTTTTTTCGTTACCGTTATAGTTTTGGTGGTTACGAATGCAACCACTCAAAAAGAAATCGCATTTACGTATGAATAGTTTTTGAAATAAATCACAGTAAAGAGAGGTCAATACACCACTTGTTTGTAAAATTTCAGCTCGATACGTGGTGCCGTTCGAGAATTATGGACAATTGAATGTTCATACGTACGCTCATTATAAATAAATAAAATTGTATCCTCTCTTAGAAAAGACATCCTCTCTTAGAAAAGACATCCTCTCTTAGAAAAGACATCCTCTCTTAGAAAAGACATCCTCTCTTAGAAAAGACATGGCACATCGAAGTCGAAATACTGAACCCGCCTTTCGAGCGTTCCTATTGGTCAGCGACGGTTTCGATATAAATCGATTCGGACTGTCATGGCCGCTGCAGTCATGTGCGCGTTTTGAATGCGCGCGATTTGATTTGAATTATGTATTGGCCATAAGAAAAGATAAATAAAAAGCAAAGAGTGCGAGCGAAGCGAGAACGTTGTTGCTAGTATTAAAAAAATAATCGATGTTGTATACGGCTACAAAACACCGTTACAAACACCGTTACATTTAATTTTTATTAAGAACAGATTCCTGTCCTACTTTCTTAACTTTTACGGAAGTTATAGAGGAAACGTACGTTTTTTTTTAAATACAAAATACTGTAAAATCCGAACCACTTTACCGATCATCACAGATTCGAGACGTAGCACTGCTGTATGTTATTGTGCGACTGTAGAACATTTCGGTTCATTTGTTTTCGATTCGACTTCATTTAGAGTAAAATGTATTTTTTTCGAAAAATTCAAAATTCTATAAAATCCGAACCGCTTTACCGATTTCGTCGAAATTCAATACCAAACAGCATTTAACGTGTCTTTAGTTATAAAGAACTATTCAGCCAAGTCGTCGAACTTTTACAAAAGTTAGAGACTATACGACACTTTTCCGAAAAATAAAAACTTCTATATAACTTGTATACATGGATACATTTTGTTAAAAATCACACCAATAACAGAGGAATTACTACTGCTCTACTTGCGTGTCGAATTGAAACTCGATTTATCGTGCCGTTCGTAAGTTATATGAGATTGAATTTTCGATGCCTGGAACATTCACAAATTCACACACATTCACATTCACACTCACGCTCACACACTCGCACGCACGCACGCACGGATGCACGCCCGTATGCACGTACCCACATACGGACATTTTTTCTAGACCATGTTTCTCGACGTTTTAGGTGATTCTGAGCATGCTGACATGAACATCTCGAAAAAAAAAGATTTTCACGAAAACAAAGCTTCCTCTATGAGGTAGCAAAAAGAAGAAAAGCTATTTTTTCATGAAAAAAACGTCATTAGTAGCCAATTTTAGAGTGTTTGCATTGGGACGATTGGTGCCAACATAATACACAGAGTAGGGTGTGTAAAAAAATGATTTAATTTAATTTTTTATTTTTACTGCAAAAGTATGTGTTCTGTTCTCGATATACACCTGCAATAGCAAAAACGAACCTACAATTTTTTGTTTTATTTTACTTGGGATTTATTGCAATATAAAGACCTCAATTGAGGCACCTCTAAATATTATTTGTCAGCGAATTCCTTTGACACAATTGATTGTTAGGTCAACTTCTCGAGCTTAAGCCATGAAGGCCAAAAAAAGTGCGACAGTATGCAGTGGGAAACGAAAAAAGGAAGAAAAGTTCACAACTTTTCATTATTTTTATTTTCTTTACTTCAAAAGTATGTATTCTGACCTCAATAAAATTTTAAATAATACAAAATTCAGATTTTATTAATTTAATCATAACTTCCGTTACTCAGTGCATACTGTCACACTTTTTTGTCTTCATGGCTTAAGCTCGAGAGGTTGATCTAACAATCAATTGTGTGAAAGGAATTTGCTGACAAATAATATTTAGAGGTACCTCAATCAAGGTCGTTATATTGCAACAAATCTCAAATATAAAAAATCATTTTAAAAAATTTAGGCTTGTTTTTCGGTATATGAAGTTGTATATCGTAAGTTGATATATTGAGGTCAAAACACATACTTGAGCAGTAAAAAAAATAGTATTTTTACACACCCTAATAGAGTCATCAGAATTGTGGCAGACTGCAAAAAATAATACTCATTACTATAATATTGGCACTGTCCAATATAAAAACCGCACAATACTGTGCAGAAATGTTGTTCAATATTGTTTCAGTGTAGTTGTTTTAGAAAAATGGTTACCAACTTAATTTTTTTTAATTAGAAAATTTGGAATTAAGTGTGTAACGAAAACCTAAGGTGTACCTACTTTTCGGTGTGCCAGAGATAGATTTTTTGGTAGCACTAGGTTTCCCTTGAGCCTCTAGCTTCGTCTTTGGTTTCTCCGACTCTTTCTCTCTTTTTTTTACTTCCTGCTTTTCGTTTGTTTTTGGTACAGCCGGTATTTCCATCTTTGTTACTTGAGATTTCGTTGTTTCCTTCGTTGTCACAGACTTTGGTGACTCCGATTTCACCAGGGTTTTGGGTGCTGCATTTTTTACTTTGGTGTCTACATCCAATTTCCTGGTCTCGGGTTCGATTTTTTTTCTTTTCGCTACTTTGTCGACAGTGTCCACTGTTTTCTTTGTTTTTTCGATTTTTCTCGTATCAACTTTCGTTTCTATAGGCTTCTCAATGTTAATATTCACCGACTCGGGAGTCCGGGACAGTTGAATTGACTTTGCTTTATCCTTGTCGGCTAATCTGACTTTTTCTAATTTTCGCACTTTTGGAGATACTTTTAACGGGACAATTTCTTTTTCATCGTTATCGTCAACGTCGCTATCATCGTCATCTTCACCATTTTCATCATCATTATTTACACGTTTATCTTTGTCATCATCCTCATCATCATCACGTTCTTGTTTACCTTCTCTCTTCGACACTTTAACCTTCAATTCTGCATCGTCTTTATTTATTTCCTCACTCAGACTGGTATTATCTACATCGCCTTTTCCTTTTTCCGTCTCATCATCATCATCGTCATCGTCATCGTCATCGTCATCGTCATCGTCATCGTCATCGTCATCATCACCATCGTCATCACCATCGTCATCACCATCACCAACGTCATCGCCATCATCATCAAAATTTTCATCGTTGGAATCGTCGTGCTCTACTTGACTACCTTCCTCTGATCCCTCACCCGTTGATATCTCAACACCATCGTCATCCGAATCAGCGTCGATTTCTTCTACATCTTCCTCATCAGACTCGTTCATTTCTTCTTCTTCTTCATCATCATCATCATCATCATCATCATCATCATCATCGACAACGACAACATCGTCATCCTCTTCCTCAAAACTTTTCTCTACCGCTACACGACGCTGAAACGTAACCTTAGCTTGAGGTATCCGGGGTTTGAGAAAAGAAGAAGTTGAAACAGTCTTCCCGACATACTCTATCGTCTCTTGGCTATTAATCTCGAGCTCGTCGGACGCCTGGTTAACGATTGGCGCTCGCAGAGCGTCAGAGCCGCCGACGCCGCCGCCGCCGCCACCGCTCTTGTATCTTCTCTTGGCGGACAATGGCAGCAAGGTTGGCGGTGGATCCGTTGATGAGGCATCGCCCGTACACTTTCCGACTGTCGAAGAAGAGCCGCAAACGTTGCTGCTGGGACGCGACCTTTCGGTAGCACTGCTGCCGGTTGATTGAACCGCGTCGCGTATCTTGAAGGCATTACCGGTGTAGAGGAGGAGAAGAAGAAGAATGACAACGATGCACTTGCCGACGACAGTGGGAATAGCCATGTTTCGCTAGATTTTCACATTGATCAGATGAGTTTGTCACAAAAGAAGGTTCACGCGACGATCGTCATATCCGCAGTTAGTTACGAGCTGGCGAACAAGACCTTCCTATTTTTTTCTCGATTTTAGCGATTTCCATTCCCCACAAAACTGTCCCGCTTTTTCTCTAACTACGGGGTGAGCTATTGTCTCGCGATTCGTTCGCCAGACTGGAAGATCTCGCGAGCGCAGAATAGCCTGACGCGCGAGGCTTACGCGCTCCACCCCGGCCGCTGACACTGGCTCTGCCTCGGTCTCGGTCTGCCCCCACAAAATTAGAGCACGCAGCAGCAGCACCGCCCCAACCAGCTAGAAGTTTTATTTAGCATCAACATTTTCTTAACGCTGTCTTCGTTGGCGCTCCTGTTGCCGCTGCCGCTGCCACCGCTCATGATTTTATACAACCTCCGAGTTACTTATGCACTCGCAGCTGCCTCGCGCGAGCTTCCAGCCTCGCGCTGCCGCCGCCGCCGCAATTCGACAGCGAGAATTTATACGCTTATCCGCGGCGCCCGCCGCGAACCGATCAAGACCACGTGGCCGTGAACGTTACGTAACGGGCAGACGTCCAGACCTTCGCAACGGCATTCTTCCCAACGAAACTCGCACGACCAACTTCAGCAACGGTCTAAATATTTTCAAACTTCACAAACAGTACGAAATGTACGTACCCTGCTTAGTAATTCCGATTGACCCTGATAGAAACCGATCAAATGAACGAAATTCCGATTGAAAAATAATCAGTTCTAACAGGTTTCAATCGGATTTTTGTCCATTTTATTGGTGCGAATCGAATCTTTTACCCAGGGTATGCAAAATGACCGAGACAAAAATTCAGCTGTTCGTTGCCGGAAAACGCGATTTTCGGAAATAAGGCGGCTAGAAACGCTTATATTTCGAAGTTGCAAAAAGCAACATATGATTCTTTGTCTTTGTTGCGCCTCGACGGTTATGTATAATAAAAACGTTTGTCGCGATCCACGGAAACCCAGTGGGACACAACAAGCTGTTTCACCTGAACCTTTAGTGACGCGTGGCCTTCGACATTAGTGACGTCACAATGCTAAGCGCTCTTTCCTAGTTAAAAGATCCGATTACAACCAATAAAACGGACAAAAATTCGATTCAAACCTGTTTGAACCTATTATTTTTCAATCGGAATTTTGTCCATTTGATCGGTTTTTATCACTGTCAATGGGAATTACTAAGCAGAGTTGATACTAACAATAGTGATAATACGCAGTATACAAATGAATTGTACATAATATTTTTTTAAAAATTTGAATTTGATCATGAAAATTAGAAAATAAAGTGATACATTGACTGTGTGACATTCGAAAAAGCCGCGATGTAGATACAGCGGGAAGAGTGATCCACCTGTGGGAAAACGCAACGCGTCCATTCGTTGGAAAAGGCCGACATGACGGGGTAACGACTCGCGCGCTCAGTCAGGTTATACGAGTTTGCGGATGGATTGTCAATAATAGCAAATCGTGAAGTATTACCCGTAGGTAATCTTCGCGAGATCGTTGACCGCGACAAACAGGTGCCTATGGAAAATGCGACGAGCGAAAGTGAAAAAAGGTCTTCGGCTTCCGAATTGCTCGCGGTAAATAAAAAAATCATTTGCTCCAAGTTATAACGCGTGCACCGTCGCCGATGATATCAGGCAACGCCAACGTTTTTGCGAGCGTTTTTCGTGTACCTTGAAATGTCTAATAACGAGGACGAGATTGTGACGGAGGAGGATGAGACGTTTGGAGAGCAGGAGATGAGGAACGCGTCGTATCAGCTCGACGCGACTGAGTTCGAGGATAACGACGAAGGGACCGTCGAGTATCTCGATCTCGATTTCGAGGTGGATTCTATTCCCGATGGATACATTCCCGAAGCACCCGCTTCAAAAACAAAACCTCCGGTTGAGTATTCGGTTCTAAAGTATTGTGAATAATTCTGTGATAATAGGCTTATGGATTTTGTACATTAGGTTTTCCTTTAATAGTTCAATTTAGTTCATAGATATATTTAATTGTTGTTTTTTGTATAAACTGTCATTTTAACACTTTCAACACTACCCTAGCAGATCCAGTGACCAGTTGAATAGCCATGAAAACAACCAGGTCAATTCTTGCCTGATATCAACGGTCATTGATGGTTCGGAATAACCGTCTTAGGAATTTCTTTACTGGGTTAACCGTACCGAATCACCAGCCCAATAACACTCCCAGAAGTATCCGGTTCTTAAGATGGTTATTCTATATGGTTGTTACCGGTGGGGAAGTTCGTAGGGCAGTTATCGGGATGGTCATACGGCACGGTTAATGCAGTTATGAAATTCATAAGACGGTCATTCCGAACCCCAAATGACTGTTGTTATTCGACAAAAATGAACCAGGTTGTTTTAATAGTCACTTCGCATGGTTTTGGCCAAAACTGACTGGTTGTGGAACCCGCTAGGCTAGGTTTCCCTTTAGTAGTTAAATTTTTAGTTCATAGTTCATTTAATTGTTGTTTTTTGTATAAACTGGATTTTTTAAGCTGCAGCTCCACTTTAAACACTATTAAAATTGAAAGGAGTGATCGGTTAATAAATTAAATTAAAATTAAATTAAAGAGCAGGAGCTACTTGGAGGAAGCCAAGTCCGGGCACAGACGGACAGCGAGCGTCACTGGACACAATGCGACCGGCTCAGTGTCCAGTATAGTTGCAACAACCGAATCAGAGAATATTATCAGTCGGAGCACTGGGACAAGCGGTCGAGCCCGAAAGAGAAAGATGGAGAGTCCTGCGTCTGTAACGCTCCATGCCGCTGTAAACGCCATCAATGCCAAGCTCGCAGATTCCGCTCGGTCTACAGACAGCAAAGAAACGAGTATCGTCAGAGGAGCCGATTCGCAGTCAGCGTTTTGCGCACCCCTCAGCCAACATTTGGAATCCTTGCCGAGGGCGAAAAAAGACGTGAAATCGGAGGGTGATAGTTTGGACTTGTTCTTTCAGAGCATGGCGCAGACTGTTCTTAATTTGCCTTCTCAAGTACAAGCTAAGATTAAAATGGACATTTGCAAAGTAATCACAATGGCAGAAATAAAATACTGCTCTTCGAACGCGCTCGCTGATGCTAATCAATTTTGAACTCAACATCAACCGGTGGCTTCCAAATAATCTGCCTATTTCTATAGAGAAATGAAACTTGATTGTATTATAATAAACTAATATGGTTGTTTTTTTTATACAAATATACTCTCTGGAATATCTTTTTACCCAATCCCAGGAAATACGTCTCACACAGATTTTTACATTTTTAAACGCTTCTTTTAGAAGGGGGGGCATGGTTTTGAAACTTTTTTTATTCCATTTTTAATTTTTTTTTACGAATGCGCAACATCTCAAGAATGCTGTATCAAATTTTTAGAGCAGTTGGAGCAAAACTAACGGTGATGTGGAATTTTAAACATCCATGGCTCTAACAAGCTCTGAGTCGCTCCGTATATAAGTATTCACTTTAAAGCGATTTCCCCACACTTCACGTTTTCAAAGTCGGTGACGGCTATAGTTTAAAATCTATTGTACCGATCCTTTTCAAACTTGGTACACTCTGTCTCTATAATTCATGAGGTAACGCTATCGAGTTTTAAAAAATTTGTTTTTTTTTTACAATAACAAATTTACCGATTTTTTAAGCGAAAATCGCGTTTTTGACTTCCCATTGTTACCGAAAATTAAAAAATAAAAATTAAAAGACGACAGCGTTACCTGGGGAAACTGATAAACTAATAAAATCAATTTGATTTTTTTATATCAAATGATCGAGTGATGAGTTACAACCGTCATCGCAAAACAACTTTTTTTTAGACATCTCCGGAGATTTGCTGTCAACTGCTTAATTTTTTATATTTTCAACAATACAATACGGTAATCATGCAATTTAAAATACACTGCCCGTATCTTGTAAAAACATTGTTGAAGAAGGATCTTTTTTCACCGAATTAACCATACCTCCCCCCTCCTACCTCGCCCCTAATCCATGTAAAAATGTGCAAATATATCGTAACGCATCTTTGTCTCTTGTTCTTGACAATCGTATAAATACGACTGTCATTTAGGTAAAAATGATCTCTAGCGTGGAAGCCAGTTGCAACTGGTTACTTCAGCTGCGAATTTGCAATTAAGCATTACGATAAATCAACACCATTTTTAACTACACGATAGTCAGATTTAAATTATATTAGAGAGTGAAAAAATAGAAACAATTAAGACACACAGTGAATTGGTCCCAAGAATGTATCCCCTTGAAGGATGGATTCGAAATCTTAAAGAACATCAGCGAAGCTCCTCCGATGTGAACTGTTAAATAAAAAAAATATTCATCTATGGTACGATGTTGGGAAAGAGACAATTTACCACAAATAATTCGGTGCAGTTGAAATAAATGTTTTTGCAACGCATTCTACAACACAGAAGCAATCTATGTTTATTGTTTTTAATTTTTCCGTATCTTAATATTTGTTTTCCTATTACAGTTACATTTATTATTACAAGAAGTAATGAGATAATTCAATAGTACGGTGTATTTTAATTGGTTTACATTAAAATTAGTAGCTCGAGTGATCAACGACTGCCCGACGTTTAGCATTAAGAGATTAGGAAATAAATAATGAATGTTAAAACGAAGAAACGATTCGCCGATTACATTACATTGTTGGAATAATGAGAATGACGATGATGTTTAAATAGAGTAACGAATATCTCAGCGATATTCAAAGAAGATTTTTGTTTTTTAATTCACAGCCTCGATTAGTGCTTTGTAGAAATCGACGAGAGTTGAATGCTCAGTGTGCAAACGAGATAATGACGAAGTTTGGAATGTTTGGAAAGACGATACATCGACGCGAGTAAAAAAACCAAGGGTCCTGAGGATCGGAGAGACAATTCACAGCGTTCTGTGGTTGATCACTCGAATAAAAATGTAAATAAAAACGTGCGCGTCACTGAGGCGTTAAATAGTAGAATTTCGCTTAGAATTATAAGGTCAAGGAGATCTGTATTCTACATGGCGATGAAAAGCTTACGATTCATTAAAAAGATCATCTATCTCGATTAGGACGAGACGAAAGCTTCTTCTGTGTCTGTGTCTGTGTGTGGTTAAGGCTTTAACGCTATCTCAATATATCTGATGCTGCTCGCTGCAACCGCTAGAATCGTAGTAGAAACGATATTAAATTCATTAACTTAACGCGACGTGGCCCGATCGTTCGATATTACAATGAAAAAACAACTCGTGCTCGTGTTGTTCTTGTTGTTGTTTTCGTCTTCGTCTCTTCCGAATTACCATGTAACGCGCGTTTCTTTTGTTCTTCCTTTTCGAGGTGTAGATACGCTCGGTTTAATCATCATGATGCAAAGTGACAGTGATTTGCGGTAGAAGACACTAAAGGATGCAGGCCATTCACTCTTGCAGCTTCGGGGGGATGATGCGAAAGCATTCACGTGTAAACTCATTGCCAATTTTATCGTTTTCTGCTTCTTCTTCTCCTTCTCGTGCGCGCGCGTCCTCTCATTCGTCTTTTTCCGCTTTCTCGACGTCCTGCTTTTCCGTACACTCTGCCGCAGTGTCACCCTCGAACTTCGGCCCTGGAGTCTCATCGCCCTCCAACACGATCTCCTCGGGATCCGGCGCACGCGGCAGAAAATCGTCCTCGGGATACATACTCTTGAAAATGTCCTTCGCCTGAAGTAAACGCAATCATATTAGCCAATTTCAAGTACTCTGACTGTACAGTCACAGTCCCCAAGTCACATCGCCGCTTTCAATTATAACGGATAAAACGGAAAATCTTTTCTTGTGACCGAATCGACCACAGTATACATTTCATTAAAAAGCGGGAAGAGATTAGCTTGATATATGCATCACCTTGCTTACTAATTCTAACGATTGACACTCATAGAAACCGATGAAATAGACAAAATTCTGATTGAAAAATAATCGGGTCAAACGGGTTTTAATCGGATTTTTGTCCGTTTTGTTGGTTCTAATCGGATCTTTTAATCAGGTCATTCTGTAAACGTTTTAGGCATTGTGACTTGGAAACTGGTTTGTATATCTCGTATATCTGACTAATTTCGCATCAACAGTGCGGAATTTTATCACAAGTTAAAACAATTGGAAGACAGGGAGACCTGATTAACAGCAAAGTCGAAATCAAGATCCAAATCCGGGCCGGAGCACAGATGAATGTTGCTAGGTGCAGAGTTGCTCAGTTTAATGTCACTAGCCGGGAGGTTCAAGTACAGGGACCAAAGAACATGAGGTTTCAGGTTCTCCAGAGCGTCTTTGGCTTCTTTGTCGCCTTCCTGGAGATGTCTCTTATCCGGGGACACAGTCTGCGTATGAGAATCGGTCGGGTAGCGAACGACAGTTGGTTCCACAGGGTCGGTACGCAGGAATTTTTCCAACACGTATGCCAGGTCTTCCTTGGCAGTTTTCGTACGTTTGCAAGTCATATGCACCATGACTAAATACAAAAAAGAATATATATACCAATCGTTTCATAAAAATTTACGAATAACGATAAAACTAGTGTTTTATTTTCTATGCCTATTGCATTCCCTAGCGGGTTCGACAACCAGTTAGTTTTGGCCGAAACCATACGAAGTGACTATTAAAACAACCTGGTTAATTTTTGTTCCATAACAACGGTCATTTTGGGTTCTAAATGGCCGTCTTATGAATTTCCTAACTGCATTAACCGTACCTAATGACCATCCCGATAACTGTCGTATGAACTTCGCAACTGTGTCAACCATATCGAATAACCGTCTCAAGAACCGGATGCTTTTGGGAGGTTATTGGTCTGGTGATTCGGTACGGTTAACCCAGTTAAGAAATTCCTAAGACGGTTATTGCGAACCATGAATGACCGTTGAATTTGAACTAAAATCGACCGGGTTGTTTTCATGGTTATTCGACTAGTCACTGAATCTGCTAGGGTTATGACGTAATAATATTTAAAACGTACAAAGGCCTTGGGGACAAGCGTTGGTGGATGGCCCTAACTCAATGATAGTAACAGCTTCTTGACCGGTCTCCTCGGGTGGATAGTACAGCAAAGTCAAATTCTCTTTTTCGCCTTGCATTATTGATCTGGAATGTAAATGTAACGTTATTAATTCGTTTTCTGAAAAGTTTTGACTTTCAGTTGTAAAATATGTCGTACTTGACGAGCGTCGATAAAACAATTGTGGTACGGCAAGTTTTGAGAAGGGAGAAGAAGGTGGTGGATTACCTATCGGTGATGAAGATGCCACGAGATATCTGCTGTTCACCGACAGATTCAACGATTTCCGGCGGCAAGTGTCCCTGACCAACGACTAGGTGTTGAAGCGCCAATCTTTGTTTTCCCGTGATAATGGCTTTGCACTTGTCCCCGTCAACGACAACCCCATCGAGTTGACGTTTTAGACAATACACGCCGCCAAATACGGCGCACAAGCTGTTGGAACAATTGCCAGAAGAGTGAGTAAACTGTGAGTTTCGCTACTTGATTATCCGAAGTGCGTCTTTTCGTACGAGCTCGTTCGTACGTATGTTAAGGAGGTAGTCTCGGTACAGTCCCGTCACATGTGAGTTTCGAGAGAATTTTCGAACCCTTCTCGATGAGATAATAATCTGAAAAAATTAAGCATGTACTGCCTACAGAAGGTACTAAAAAGATTGATTTTGTATAATAATAATTCCAAAATGTTATTAACCAATTACTGACAAAAATTAATTATTCAACAATTTACCAGGCAGCCCAACTTTTTTTCTGATGAAAATTATTCATTAATTTCTCTAAATACGTATAATTTTTTTATATTTTTGTCTAATTTTTTAAATTGCATTTTTTTAAGCAAAAAGGGCGGTGAAAACCGCAATTTAAAAAAATTAGACAAAATTCTGAAAAAATTCATACGTATTCAGAAAAATGAATGAATAATTTTCATCAGAAAAAATAGTTGGGTTGCCGGGTAAATTGTTGAACAATTCATTTTTTCATGACTTTGTTAATAACATTTTGGAATTATTATTGTACAAAATCAATCTTTTCAGTACCTTCTACATTCTTGATTTTTTTCAGATTATTATCTCATCGAGAAGGGTTCGAAATTTCCCTCGAAACTTACATGTGACGGGACTGTACCGTGACTACCTCCTTAAGAAAAGAGACAGGAGACTCACCGACAGAAGCATTGAGGCAATTCACCGCTGCCGTACATAGGCCACAAGAATGGGGTATTTCCATATCGGCCCAAGCTATTGAGAAAATGTTTCGTGCGATCGACACCGTCCCGGCAGGACGTCTTGTCGGTTGCCATTGCTATCGCTTGCATCACGTAATGCTTGACAATCGGTGTTAAATTTTTCGTATTGAGATATTCGAGGAATGTCTTGTCACGAAATCCTGCGAATCAAGTAGAAAAACCGTCGTGCCGATAGTTATTGCGCGAAATATTGCGTTATGCTAACTCGACGAGCAACGGTCGAGAAACACGTTCAGAAATGGTCATTTCGTAGAATTACCGCAGATACGTAAATCTCAATTAATTCAATTTTTCAATATTGATCGTATAATTCAATTAATACTGGCTGTTCAATTATACCCAGTAAACACAAGAATCGGTTTCGTTGCTGCTCAATTACAATTTCCTACTCAGTAATGTAACTGGTACATAACACTGGTGTTATATAACAGTTACGTTGGTGAGTAGGAAATTGTAATTGAGCAGTAACGAAACCGATTTTTGTGTTTACTGGGTAAATATTTATCAAGATTTTTTTCCGCTAGTACGCACGAAATTTCGTAATAATGAGTCAAGAGGTTCGGATTGTACGGTTCTGTGAATTTTCTTGAAAAAGAAAGCCACAAATAGATCAAAACACTTGGTCATAGAGGAGGATGGGAAGAAGGGGTGTATGGATAACAAGTGTCGTTTTTACAACATAGAAAAATAGAAAGCTTGAAAGGCGTTTGTGAATGAGTCAAGTCGAAATGAATATTCACGAAATGCACCTGTGAACGAAAGTTACGAGGCCGGGGGGCAAATGTAAAATGGGATAATGTGTAAGAAGCCTAAAGGGTATATCTGGAATAAAGAACAACTATTACTTACGTTCCTCATAGGGTTAGCTTTGTGAATGTTGAGAAATAATAAGGAAGCAAGATGAAACGCTCTACTTTAACTTTACGCGAAAATTCGAGCGACGGAGGTCGCGTTTTACGACCTTTTTGCAGTCATGATCGGACG